>CM029022.1:142338507-142723507 GCA_016801055.1 Panax notoginseng | reverse complement strand
ACATAACTTTAATTGGCGTTAGAATTTTTATTTTTATTTTTTTATAGCTGAAGTCTTATATACTCCTTCATTTCCAACGCCGATAACAGAGAATAAACATAAAAAAATATTGATGTTTGTAAACAAGTACAAGAGATCAAAGAATTTTTTTTAAAAAAAAGAGAGATTCCAACGTCAGTTAAAGTGATGTTACATCTTACTATTCTTTTTTACAAATTTACTTTTTAAAAAAAGTTACAATGCGGGTTAGTTTGGCATTGGATCGCATTTTTATTTTTTTCAAATTTCTTTAAAAAAATAAAATCATTTTAAAAAAAATTAAGATAATTTTTTATAAAATTCGTTTTTTTAAAAAATATTTTATAAAGTGGCGTTGGTTGCGTTTCTGATTTTTGGCCAAAAAAAAATTCAAAAATTCAACGCCATTTCAAATGGCGTTTAGTAGTTTTTTCCAAATTAGATGTAAGAGCTTTTACTCCCAACGACAGTCGTTGAAGTTTTTATTTTTTAAAAAATATTCGTTTAAAAATAAAATATTTTAAAAAAAATTATTTTTTAAAAAAATAAAGTGGTTTTTATATAAATTGTTCTTAAATTAATTAATTTGGTTAATAGTTATATATATATATATATATATATATATATATATATATATATATATATATATATATATATATATATTTCGTGTTTGTGTGTGTATACATAATACATATAATGCATTAAAAAAGTTATGTCCATAATTTTATGTCTTGTTTAGATAGTTTATAAGTTTGAATTATTAAATGTTTTCAAGGTTTCAATAAGTTCATAAGTTAGCCATTTTAGTGTGACAATTCAAATGAATTAAGTTATTTAATTTGTAATTAGTATTGTTATAACGTATTTAAAAAATTTAACTTTTATAATAATTGTAAATTTTTTTTTTGACTAAGCTTTTATAAACAAGAAAAATATACTTTCTTTGAAAAAAAATATTTTTAAAATTTACATATTGTAAAGAGCACGGCTATACCAGTACTACAATAGCCTTACCAATTATTAACTTATTGAAATTACAAAAAAAAATAAATAAGGATCTTGGATGAGCAATTAAGGGTTTTAGGCGGAATTATTCCGCGGTGGTTGCAGCAGCTGCCGCGGCTGAGGATGAAGGGGGATCGGAGGAGGAAGAGGAGGATTTGGGGACGAGTGAGGAGAGCGGTGGAGCTGGAGGATAGAAGGAGGGGCAAGTGGAGGGGACGAAGAAGCTGGCAAGGGCGATTGAGAGGTTTGGAGAGATAAGGGATAAGGGATATGGAGAGATACTTGATACGTTGCCTTGTAGCATGGAGTAACGTTACAAGGGAACTACAAAAAAGATGAAGATCTCGAGGGAAATAGCTGATGCAAGTGGGTTAGTCTATCATTCTTGTTCAATTTTTTGTATTGACTCTATTTGTTTGATAAACAGAACGAAATTAGAGTATTCTGATTTACAGTTAATTATTTCTTTGCCCAGAACTGGTGCTTGTTGCACATCCCCCTTTCACCTGAACAAATTACAAATCTTGAATCTCAATTTCCAGAACTGAGTTTGTACAAGAGCTGTGATCTAATGCCTTCCAGTTGGATTTCTATAGCTTGGTATGCATTTGTCATGCTGATCTGCAGCATACTTCGTATTTTAGTTAAGCTTTTCATGACTAGTATAGTATTTGTATAATCGATTTCATTTCGTTTATTAAATGAATTTTGTTGCAGGTACCCAATATATAGAATACCTATGGGTTCAACACTAAAGGATCTGGATGCATCTTTCTTAATAATCCATTCCTTGTCCACCTACAATAGAAGTACATCTCTCTCTCTCTCTCTGTGTATGTGTGTGTCTGTTCATATATTAAAGCCATTGCCTTTCATTGTGTAACTAATTTGTGGTGATCTTTTGTGACTGGTACAGACAGTTGTCAACCACAGTTTCAAGGTGTGAGTGGTGGTCTGAAGGTCAACGGTGTGAGTGGTGCATCTTCAAAAATTTCGCTACCAGTCATTGGCCTTGCTTCATACAAGTACAAAGGTTCAATTTTGACTCCCTGTGGGCCTCAGGAATGCGAGCAAGAGAACTCACTCTTGCAATCTGTGAACAATTGGCTTCAGGGTTTGAAGGTTGTTCTCCCTAATTTCCAGTTTTTTCGCTCATTATTCACCATGGAGATGATGATGATGATATTTGGAAGCTTTCTTATGTGGCATAATTTATAAGTATATGCTAAATATAGAGAATCAGAAACTGAAAGCTATATTATGTTGCATAATTTATAAATATATGCTAAATATAGAGAATAAGAAACTGAAAGCTATCTGGTGCTATTGTTTAGTCCTTTAGTTATCTCTCCATGTAATTCTATTTAGTCTATTCACAAAAGCAGAAAACTTAAAAACTAACACATTTATTATTTGGATTCTCCAGTTGTTTGGTCTTGGTGTGGCCAATATCTTTGGTTCATTTTTTTTAGCATACCCCACAACAGGTGAGTCTGTGGTCATGCAAGTATAAGTTTTGAAAATTTGTACTTAAACACAAGCAGACTTCATATATAATGCTCTGTGCATCATGACCCTCTATGCTGAATACTTGAAATGCATTTAAATAACAGTTATTCTTTGAATGTGTTATGTAGGCTCCTTTTCTAGGTCAGCTGTAAATCATGAAAGTAGAGCAAAAACTGGCTTATCTGGAATTGTGATGGGGATCATAATGTGTTGTGCCCTTTTATTTATGACTCCAATATTTGAATACATACCCCAAGTATGGTTCTCTGGAGACACATGATTATCCTCTTTAAAAACACAACAGCTGCTGTTATTGGCATACTTTGGTAAGCATATTCTGCAGTGTCTAATTGCCTAGATAATTTCAAAATCTAAGTTCCACCGCAAGCTTGTCTTGTTTGTTCTGATATTTATTTTTTAATTTTCAATGAAGATGTGAAGTTTAGATCAGATGGTACCTAATTACCTATGCAGTTATAGGTTAATTTCAATTATCACAAACCTCTTTGTCTCGTATAATTTTATGGGGCTTTGTGCAGACAGGGACAACTATTACTGATCAAATGGATCTTCTCCGTGAGCAAGTGAAAATGTTAGCTGGGGAGGTGGCATTGTGTACTAGTTCACTGAAAAGATTATCAGAGCAAGCAGCTAGCAATCCTAAAGACTCATAACTTCAGGTTAGCTATCTTTAGAAAGTGTTCACTCTAAGAATGTAAAACCTTTCCTTATTATTTTTCTTGGGCATAATACATACTTGATCAATTTTTGCAAGTGCACTTGTGATAGTCATATTTGTTGATATAGGAACATATGCTGAGGTTAAAGAATGAAATTAGAGAAGAAGCTTCAAATACATGTACTTGAGCAACGTATGATTGGATCTGTAGAGAATACTCCACGTTCTTCATATAGCAGTGAAATGTCTCAGGTAATTGTATATATATTTTTTGATAATATCTAACTGGATGCTCAGGCGGGTGAAATTACCATACTAGTAAAATATAAGAATAAAAGGTTCGTTCTTCTGCTAAGGCGACAACTTGATCCTTTATTATCTGATAAAAGTTCAAAGCTTTTACAACAAAATGTTGACAACAATGTTACCACACCGAAGAGTGGTTCTGAAGAGTCCCTGGAAATAAAAAATGAAAGTAAGAATGGGATTCATCCTTACGAAGAAACTTGATTTGATGATAATACTCCAACAAGTGTTATGAGCTTGAATAGGATATTTTGTCATGAGGATTCCAAAGAGTCTAGTAGTGATGCCTTTACGAATTCTCAGCTTCTTGAGCAGGTTATTTTTCAAAATTTTCTTTCTTTCTTTGATACAAGCATCTCATGCTATAGTTCCCATTCATATCATCTTATTTTTGATACAGGTTAAAAACCGTATAATATTTTTTTAAATTTAATTTAAAGTTAGTTTATATTGCATTCTCCTTAACTTAGACTGCTGAGATTGACGCATTAAAGCAAGAGCGGGTCAAAATTATAAAAGAAAAGGATGGGCTTGTAATTCACAGCCAAAAACTTGCCAAGGGTGGTTCATATGTGAAAGAGCTAGTTGCCGCTGCAGCAGTTGAGCTCCGAAACTTGGCCGAAGAAGTAACAATGCTTTCTTACCAAAATTCCAAACTAACTGCTGATCTGGCTGCTGCAAAAGAGGCCTGTAGTAAATCTAATTGCAGTCAAAGGTCTGCTTCTTGAGTTACATTTTAAGTTACCAGTTGCTCAAAAAGCTTAAAGTATATGCTTTAACATCAATGGAGCTATTGAAATTACTACCTTTTTTTTCGCTGTTTTGCATTTTTAATTGTGTTGTGAATTAACCCTAATAGTAATTGTGTTATAAGCTTCTCCCACATTGATATGACTGTGTTTGTGGTCTTTGCACTCTCTCTCTCTCCCTCTCCCTCTCTCTCTCTCCTTTTCTGCAGTCTTCATACTATCAAGACTTGTTTGAATGGATGTAATGCCTTCATTTTTGGTAATTTATGACAGTGTTTTTCTCTCTTGACATGCTCACATATTTATATAAGTTTAAGTGTTTCTCTTTTGGGTTGTGTCGTGTTAGAGGAGTGGTGAGTGGCGTCTCGTAGAAATGTTGCCTCTTTTTGACAGACTTTGGTGCTTTATGGCTTGAATCTAGATTCCTTAAACTTATTTAAAAGTTGGACGTGATGACCCTGATGCTACATGACATGCAACAAATGAGTAGTTAACATAGTAGTAAAATATTGTGTTTTATGATTCCTGATTGTAGAAGGTGTGATTACATTGTACAATTTTTTGACAGAAGGAAACATGAAAATCATTTGAAAGGAAATAATAATATAAATCTTACCGACTAATTAGTTGTACAAAATTGTGACAAAATAGGTGGTTGCAGGTGGAGGTGCAGTTGAGCCTGCCCTATCTGTTTATATAGAGCATCTTGCTACAACTTTAGGATCTCGGGAGCAGCTGGCAATTGCATAGTTTGCTGAATCTCTATTAATCATTCCAAAGGTATGATTAAGTCATTCTTATCCCCAGTATTTTTATTTTTTAATGTACTTATTCGTGACAAGTGTCTTGTCCAGGTGCTTGCCGTGAATGCTGCAAAGGATGCAACTGGACTGGTAGCAAAACTACGTCTTTGTGTATTGATTTTGGCACTAAGTGCCTCTGATGACCTATTTGCTTTATTTTCCTGACTTTGCTATTATTTTTAAATATGTGCAGGAAGACTGTTTCTACGACCTGCCTTACAATACTGGGTATCAAATTTTTGTGCTACGTTTACGGAAGACAAGGGACAAAATTATGAAGTGTACTATCTCTATATATGTAGATATATACTTTGATTGAAGAACTGTGGTAGCTTTAGATGATTAATTGTAAAGATAATGAATGATTATGTAGTGGATGATTTTATTAAGTTAATAATATTTTCGTTTTTTGTATTTTTCCATTATTTGCTATGGGGATATTGAGCCAGCCAGGTACAAAAAAAAAATTGTCAAATTTTGATTTGGCAACAGTATAATTCGTTACTAAAGCATTGAATAAGTTTTAATATAGCAATAATTTTTTATACATTTAGCAACAAATTTTCGTTACTAATGACATTAAAAATATAATATTTGACAACGAAAAATTAAATTAATAACAACGGAGAGGATATTGTTGTTAATACTAGCATAAAATATAACATTTTTTATCGTTGCAAATTATATCAACTTTCGTTGCACATATAAAGAAACGACAACATATAATGTCATTGCTAATCGACGACTTTTGTTGCTATTGAAAAATAACCAGCAACAAACATTTTCGTTACTGATTCAACATAATGTTGTTGCCAAATAATATAATCAGCAACTAAAATAGTTGCTAAAAAGTTTACATTCCGAAACGAAAGCAAGCTTAGGCAACAATTTTCATAATTTACTGCAACGAAAAATGTCGTTGCAAATTGATATCAATTGCAACGAAAATGCATGGTCGTTGCAAAAAAAAAGAGTTCATTTCGTTGCCAATTAGCAGGCTTTTACAACGAAATGGAGTTTTTAGTAACTAAATTTTAATTATTCTGCAACGATACATTTTGTTGCTAAAGGATCGATGTCTCTGTATAAAAGCCAAATTTCGTTGCAAAATGTATTACTTTTGGCAACGAAAAAAGAACGTTCGTTGCGGAACAATTAGCAACGCTCATTGCGTAACGAAAGACGCAACGACGGTAAAATCGTTGCCAAAACCCTTTTGCAACGAAATTTGGCACCTTTAGCAACGAAATTTGACACCTTTAGCAACGAAAATCAGTTGTTGCTGAAGCCACATTTTTTGTAGACCTTAAATTGATGATGAATGTTGTAAGAACGTTGAAAAAAGAAAAGAACGCAAGTTGAATGAATCAATTTGGTTAAGAAACAAATTCGTAGTGAATGAATTCGCTAAACATGTTAAAACATAAAAATTTAATATGAACATGAGTTTTGGGTCAAGATTTGGGTTAGTTAATGTATTTTTAAATTGTTAATTTTTTGGTATGTTGTAGTTCTATGAATTTCGAATCCATAGAGTTGAAAACGTATTGATTTGGATGTATATAACTCGAGTTATGAAGGTTGGAAGGAGAAAGGGTTAAAAAATTCGCAAGAACATCAAAACTTGAAAATAATCGCGTACCATTCTGCTAGGGGGCGTTGAAGCGCTGCCCGCAAGGCTATTTGAGGCACTGCAGTGTTGTAGCAATTGTCAGGTTGGACTGTTTTGGCCTTCTATAGTAAAACAGACATTACATTTTCATACAGACTTCGATTTAGGCGATTTAAGATGATCCGGAACTAGGACGAGTAGAACTAAAACTTCTGTTCTATAAGTTTTTCAATTTGTGGTCGTTAGCAGGGGTCAAAATGGTCATCTTTGGGACTAATGTGCATTCAGAGGCAATCAGAGGGCTTCGAGCATTCACGTATGCACGTGTAGTGCTTCTGACAATAAAAGATATTGTTCTAGGTTATAAAACATGAATATTAGTAAATATAATGATTCTTAACATTAATAAATGATGTATTAGATAAGTTGTATAAGCATACTAAGCATACACAAGAGAGATGAATCGGGCGTATGACGAATGAATGTCGAAACGTCGTGACAAGTGTTAATGAATGTAAAAAGTGTTTCAATTCAATTGAAATAAAAACTAAAAGATATGGAATAAGGTTAATATAAAACCAATAAGGAGTTCTAGCAAGACTTAAACACTTGAATGAACTTCGAGTATGACCTAAGAAGAAATATAGTGAGATATAAGTCAAAAGTTAACACAATCAAATTGAACATTGTGTATTGATTAATAGGAAGGGTTTTGGGATGTAGTGTAAAGTTTATATTACAACTACTATACATTGCTATGTGACTAATAGTTGATGTGCATGATTATATAATTGTGTAGGGCACGTGAGGTGCAGATAGCTGTAAGCTGTTAATCTGTTATTGGTAAATAATGATCAAGGCAAGTCTTTCAGTTCCTATTTTCTATGTGAACTTGATGATGGACTATTTTAAATCTTTATTGCAAAGGGCATGATGTGTTATATATGTTGAAAGTATGAAATGTTAAAGTCAATTTATGACTACGTTGATTGACTAAAGAATGCTGATTGAGTATGGAACTCAATCTTTATACTTGTTATATGAACTACATCATGTATGTTATGTTTGTCCAATGATTATGAGATGTATGTTAAGCATGTTATTATGTGCTACATGATGCATGAAAACTGTTAGATTTGCTGGGCTGTCAAGCTCAACCTTGTAAATAACCACTTTTGCAGGTTCAGGATTCAAGGTAATGCTATGTGCTATTTAAAAGACATGAATCTGATGTAATGCATGAAGATTTATATACTTTGACTGAGTTGTTATTATTTTGAACCATGTTTAAGGTTCTGGATGATGTACTTGATAATGTATGATGTTTAATAGATGTTGAGTTGTAAGGTTTTAGTTATCCAAAGTAGAAAGGATATATACTGAATTGGTATGTAAGATTTTATATAATAACTCTAATAATGCGAATCATAAAATAAATTTAATTCAGAGATGTGTAGTTGATGTCGACATCGGGATTTTTATTTGTCCCTTTCCGTTCCTGTCTTTTGGTGTTCTCATAATAGGTGAGATTTGTTTGAAAAAAATATGTTTAAAAAGGTTCGATATATATATATATATATGTCGATAATTTGACTGTAAGAGTTGCCAGTTGGTATTTTTAAATGGTTGCACTAACTCAACCGAGAAAAGGTTTGCACAAAGACATAGTGATGTGACACTGTTTAACTGGTCTGCAAAACCAAAATTCGTTAGGGTCCGGGGGCTTGATTAAGCACAGGGAAGGTGTTAGGCACCCCCCGACTTCCATGATAACACGGTTACCGCCACTTTCCAATTTAAACTTTTATCTGAATGTGTGTGTGTGTCTATGTGCAGTTGTCTGGAAGTAGTGCTATGCCTCGTTTGCATCTATATACAAAGGGTTTGACTTTTGAATAAAAGTTTAATTTTAACGAGATATGGCAGTGATATTTTGTAAAACCGGTTTTTTAAACCTTTGTGCTCAATAGTAATTGAGGCATTTGATACTTCTATTTTATTATATGTTCGGCTTAATTGCTTTTATTTTCGAGATGCGAAGCATCTTTGAGAAAATAAGATACATAGCAGTGCCGAACTCCTTGTGGGCATGGGAGCCATCTAAGAAAATTTAGACACCGTGAATAATTTACAAGCTGACTGCAGCTGAAAATGTCCATCACGGGAACCGAATCTAGATTCAGAGACTGAATCTATGATCACATGATTCCTAGGCTCAAATGACATAGCAATATGTACAAAAGCTAGAAAACAGACTAGATTTGAGTAAATCTGAGCAGTTCAGCTTCAACGGTTCCAGTTTAGTCACCATGAACCAGTCAAAGTGAGAAATAGCCAGATTTAGGCAAATCTAACCAATAGGCAAATAAAAGCTAGAAAAAGAACTTGATTTGAATAAATCTAAACCATTCCAGCTTCAACGATTCTAGTTTAGTCAGCATGAACCGGTTAAAGTGAAAAATGGCCAGATTTAGGCAAATCTAACCCGCAGGCTGATAAAACAGTATATATATATATATATATATATATATATATATATATATATATATATATATATATATATATATATATATATATACATTTCAAGTCCTGCCTGGAGTTTACTTCGTGGTAGTTGATCACTTATATATATATATATACATATATATAATCGGTAAAATGCCTTTTTCAGGGCCTTGATATGCTGATACCAAGGGTGTTGGATGGGAGGAAGTTCATCCGATACATCTCCAATGTAATTCCCATAGGCTGGAGCCTTTTTCTGGGAAAATGTGATATTTGGCATATCTTCATTATCAAGTAAGTTGATCAAGGAGGCCAAAGTTGCTAGTGCATCCGCAAAGTTATTCCTATTCCGAGGAATGTGGAGGAAGGATATTTCTTCAAACTCCAAAGCCATCTAGATAACCTGCCGATGGTAAGGCAGCAAATGTAGCTCTTTGGTGTGATAGATACTAGTGGTTTATCTGATTACCAATCCGGATTCTCCAAAGAAAGTTAACCGTCTGATGCCCATCAATTGGGCTTGTTTTAATCCCATGATACAGCCTTCGTACTTAGCTGTGTTATTAGAGCTGGAAAACTGCAATTTGACGGCAACATGATACTACTCCCCCGAAATGGATGCCAGAATTGCTCCAGTTCCAGAACCTTCCATGTTTACAGCTCCATTAAAATACATCTTCCACGGATGGTGTGCATTATCCTGATGGTGTTATTGAACTATCATTACCCCTTCATCGGGGAAGTATGTTTCCAAAGGTTTGAAATCTGCTGAAGGTGCAGAGGCCAGTTGATCCGCAATTACTTGACCTTTGATAGACTTTTAAGTCGCGCAGATGATGTCAAATTATTGTAGGATCATCTGCTATTTGGACAGTCAACAATTCAACATGGAATTGCTGAACACGTACTTGAGAGGATCCACGCGGGATATGAGATGGGTTGTGTGACCATGGAGATAATGTTGTAATCTCAAGGAAGCCCATACTAAAGCACAACAAGTTTTCTCAATCAGAGTGTACTTATGTTCACTGATGCTGAATTTTTTGTTGAGGTAATAGATAGCTCTTTCTTGGCCTTTATCATGTTTCTGCCCGAGCATTCCACCCCTGGCATTGTCATTGATTGATAGGTACATAAATAGGGGAACACCATCAATGAGAGGTTTCAAAATAGGAGCTTTGATTAGCTGTTCTTTGATGAGATGGAAGGATTTTTAACACTCATCATTCCATGTCATGGAGGAGTTTTTCCTTAGCAACTTGAAGATAGGTTCACAGGTTGCTATGAGTTGGGAGATGAATCGGCTGATGAAGTTGATTCTTCCCAAAAATCTCCGTATTTCCCTCTCTGTCTAGGGTATGGGCATTTCCGTGATGGCCTGAATTTTTGCAGGATCCAGCTTAATGCCTTTGTGGCCCACTAGGAATCTTGGAAACTTTCCTGATTTAACGCCAAAGGCACACTTGGCTGAGTTCAGCTTCAAATTGTACTTACGCAACCAGCTGAAAAGCTTTTTGAGATGATCTAGGTGATTTTCCTCCCTTCGGGACTTGACAATGATGTCATCCACATAGATTTCTATCTCTTTATACATTAGATCTTGGAAAAGAGCCATCATGGCTCGCTGATAGGTAGCTCTGGAATTGATGAGGCCGAATGACAATCGTCTGTAGAATAAGGTTCCCCAAGGAGTGATGAATACATTTTTCTCATAATCCTATTCAGTAACCATGATTTGATGGTACCCAGCAAAGCAATCAGCAAAGGAGTACATATCATACTGAGCTGTATTGTCAATGAGTATATGGATTAATGGTACGGGAAAGCTATCTTTGAGGCATACTTTGTTCAGATACCGGTAATCCACGCAAACTCGCACCTCCCCTTCGGGTTTAGGCACGGGGACTATGTTGGATAGCCACTCAGGCTATTTTGACACCATGATGATGCCGGCTTGAAATTGTTTCACAATTTCTTCTTTGACTTTCAAACTCCACTCAGGTTTTAATCGCTTGAGTTCCTGTCTGACTAGCTTGAATCCCTCTTTGATGGGAAGGCGATGAATGACGATGGTAGTTGACAAACCGACCATTTCTTCATGAGACCATGGAAACACATCCTAGAATTTGGTTAATAGAATAACCATGTCATTCCTTTGGCTTGGAGTAAGATCTGTACCAATCTGGATTTATTTGGGGTTTTCTAAGGTTCCAAGGTTAAAAGAGGTGGTTTGATCAAGATTTAGCTTGGGTTTATCTTTGACCCATTCTTTGATCTCTTGAGGTATCTTATAGTCCTCTTGTTCAATCTCCATCAAGTCAGAGTCCAACTTTACATCAAAGTTGTAGTCCTCGTGAAGAATAGGCACCTCATCAGCAAGTTTACGCATATCTAACTTTAGAGTCCTGAAACAAAATGCTTTCACTTAATATATAAAACTGTTCAATCATGCAAAGTGTTAGCATAAAATGACAAAAACAACTGCTAATACGATGCAACAAAAGTAAGAAGTTATTGCTATCTACAGGGAAGAGGGAGTTTCTGCCCTTTTTACCCTCGTCGGTAAATGCAAGGAGTGCTGCTCCAATTACCAAGGGTCAAGTCCTGGTGGACAGCTGTGATGAAGGTGCTGTTATCATCCTCCTTTTCTTGAATGATGACCATGATGTCTGGACAGTCGTCATCTAAGATATCCTTGTTCATATCCTCGGTATGTGCCAGGAAGTACATCTTGGATAATCGCCTCTTAATGTCTTATTTACGTCTTTGATTCCTTTCCTCCACCTCTGGGTCTGGAATCAGGACTTCCTTTCCTTTAATCGGTATTGGCTTAGGAAACCACATAGCTACCACAGGGGTAGGAAACTTTAATATAGGTCGTACAGGAATATCACCTGTAGGTTTAGGTAATAACCTTATAGATGAAGGAGCCGGCTTATGCTTGTGAGCGTTCCTATGACTGGACCCAAAAGAGTAGCCTAGTCCGGCTGTCCCTGTTTAGCTGGGAACTTGGATTGGGCACTTGATTCCCTGATGATCCTTTCTTAACCCTTGTCCAGGTTGCAAACCCAAGGATATCATCTCTTGACTTGCCAACATTACCTTGGCAGAAACTCTGGGTTTCAGAAGTGGAGCCCAAATGGGATGATAGTGAGTGTTGCTCACCTCAAGGGCCTGGAAGCTGACAGGCTCAACTTCTTCATTAAAAGTGATAAGTGGTATATCACTTTGAACATGACATTCTGGCTCGGCATTGACATTGACCAGATTATTGTTGATGGTATACTTGAGCAGTTGATGAAGAGTGGATGGGACGGCTCCCGCCATATGAATCCAAGGTCTTCCCAATAGTAAATTATATCTTGTAGTGATCTTGAGCACTTGGAAGGATATGTAGAATTTATGTGGACCGATTTCCACGGGTAGTTCAATCTCTCCGATAGTATTTCACCAAGATCCATCAAAAGCTTTAATGATTATGTGGCTGCTTAGAATCCTGTTGAGATTGATGTTCATTTTTTCCAATGTGGCATAGGGATAGATATTTAGGGATGATCCTCCATCTATTAGTACTCCTCCGGCCACATTTCTAGAAGACATAACCGCTATATGCAACGGTTTGCAATGACCCGTCCCTTCGGGAGGTATGCCATCACCAGTGAAGGATATCACATTGCTAGTGAAGATGTGATCAACCAGATGATGGAATTGTTCAACATCCACTATCTTTTGCAAGTGAGCTTCTTCTAATATTTTTAGTAAGACCTTCCGGTGATCTTCTGAAGAGAAAACCAAGTCTAGAATAGAGATATACTGTGGAGCTTCTTTCAAGCTTTGAACCACCTTGACTTCATTGTGTCGCATCTGATGAAGGAATTCTTCAATCTTCTCCTTGGGCACTTACATTTTAGATCTGATGATAGGCTTCATCACTCATTGAGGGAGATACAGTGAATTTTCTTTAGACACTGCAATAGTTGTGTTTGATGTTGATCCTTCAACCTCTCCATAATTCCATGGCAGTTTCTTAAGGCTGATGATAGGATACTATTGCCTGAATGGCAATATGATTGGCTTTGGTGCAGCCACTTTCAAAGGGTTTTCAACTCCTTTAAGCTGAATTGGTTGAATTGTAAGTGGTGTGGCCACCAAATCACCTTCAGAGGATATAACTGCTACACCTTCCATCCATCCTTAAGGAAATATGTCCCCACTCTTAGATGATACAACGTCATTGTCTGCCATTTACAGGTCACCGTTGTCAATCATGTTTTGAATAATATGGCGGAGTGACCAACATTCCTTACTGTTGTGACCGCGAGAGTGGGAGTGGTATTGACATACTCTATTAGCATCAAACCTCTTTGAGCGTGGATTGACTGGAGGCAGCAGTGCTGTGATTTTCCCTCATTGATCAACATCTGCAATATTTCTTCCATCGGATGGCCTAAATAGGTGAATTCCCTTTTGTCGGCGAAGTCCCAACGGGCTTTAGCTTTTACTTTTCTAACAAGCTTTTCCTCAAATGTTTCACTTTCTGGAGTAAGTGTGGGAGTACTTGTGATGAGAGAAAGGCGACTAGCATGCTCCTGACTAAACGACTGATGTGTGACTTGGTGTTGATGAATCACCAGTTCTGCCAATTGATTGACTTGTTCGCCAAGAGCCTTTAACTCCCATTCCATCATGAACTGAAATTACGAATAATCCTATTTGTTGGAATTATCCTTATTGATTTGGGATGAACCACCCACATATTTGAGGTATTTAGAGCTCTCTCCACTGCCCCAGTTGATCATGTTAACTTCCTCTTCCTTGTGTTGAGGGAGAGGATTGTTTTGAACATGTGGTTGGTCGGGCTTGGCCACTACGATCTCATCACTGTCAATTAAATCTTGGATCTTATGCTTAAGGGCCCAATAATCCTGAGTGTCATGGCCTGGAGTTCTAGCATGGTACGCACACTTCTTGCTTGTGTTGAAACCTTTTCTACTCGGGTTGGCTGGTGGAAGGAGATGAGTGATTTTCTTCTGATCTGTCAGAAGTTTGAGAATGTTTTCGAGTGAATTCCCTAAGGGTGTGAACACTTTTGTACGTCTGACTTCTCCACTTTTTGGAAATGGAGGGTTTGAAGACTGTGCTTGAAAAGGGAAATAGTTTCTCCTCTGAATAGGAAAGTTTTGATTGCCTTTTTGTCCTTGCAGTATCAAGGAAACATCCTCTTCTTTCTTCTTACGGACTCTCCGGGGGTTGTTCCCATAACTTCCAGATTAGATATGCTCAGCTATGCCTTTTAACACGGCGATGTCTTGAATCTTTCCAGACTTCAATCCCATTTTAGCTATTTCTCCGTGCTTAATCATTTCTAAGAACGACTTTCCTATTCCAGCTAGGACCCTTTCATAAAATAGAGCTTCTTGTATATCTATGAAGGTTATCACCATTTCAGACTTTGTCATGGATGGGATAGCTTGAGTAGCTAGACGCCTCCATCTTTGGGCATACTCTTTGAATGAATCATTGACTTGTTTCTTGATAATTTGATACCAGTCTGGAGCCATCTAAGTTTGAATGCTGTACTGACTGAGGAAAGCATTGGCTAACTCCTCCCAGCTGTGAATTTTGGATTTATCCAATCTGGTGTACCATGCTCTAGCTTCTCCAGTCAGACTCTTCTGAAATAGCTGCATTCTGAGATTTTCATTCTCGGCGTATGATCCGAGCTCTCTAATGAATACTTTTAAGTGGGTATAAGGATCTCCCAATTCATCATATTTCTCAAAATCGGGAGTTTTGAATTTTTTCAGATAATGAACCCCCGGGGAAGATGCAAAGGTCTGAATATGAAACACTTCCGTGTGTTCCAATCCCTTTGATGGACCGAATGGTCTCTTCCATTTGTAGAACCTTCTTCCGAATATCACCGGTGTCTTGATCTTCTTTAAGATGGGTGATTTTAGGGGCTTGATTGGCCTTATCAGGTTGAGACTCAGGTGCTGGAACTTCTTTGTCCGGACCCTGGATTCCTCCATGTGTAGATGGTTCTGTGTGGATGGGTATTTGTGGGCCCTGAGTTGACTTGTGTAATTCTTTGAGCAGAACAACCAACACTATTATTTGATTGCTTAATCCTTCGAACTACTCATAAGAGACAGGAGTAGGATTAGGCTGGCCAGATGTAGCCATCTTTGGCTGCAGGCTTATTGCCTTTTTGGACTTTGAACGGGTAACGAGACCAATCGTTTCCCTATAAAAAGACTTATATAGTTTAGTCTAGGAAAATGTGTTAATACCACATACTATGTAATGTGTCCATTTTTAGGAGTATTATCCTACAAAACGGATGTCAGCTATTTTAATGACATGATAACATGAAAGGTTTTAATATGCATGTTCACATATTGCATTATATTTTCTATTACATTAAAATTGACATGGAAATGAAATTACAAGTAAGTGAAATGGGAAGGTATGAAGAGACTTCCCTCCGCGTTTAGTTTATCAGAGGCTGGCCTATCTTAGGTTACTCTCGCGGCTTTTCGGCATGAAGGTCCCTAGATCATCGTAATTTACTTGATGAGAAATTAATCCGGTCTCTCAACTGGAGTGAATCTGGGGGGTGCCTTTCCTGAGCCTCGTGGAATTAGTCTCCCGACGAGTCCAATAATCAAACATCGATAGGATAGCCTCCTAGTGGAGGGACTACACAACATACATTCACATACATTGCGTCTCACCGTATGGGAATGATGACATGTGCGAAGCACTAATATCACAAGCAGATATGGTGCGAAACACTAAGTGCAGTAAATAAAGCATTAGTATACATTCATTCAAATGTAAATGCAACATCCACACACAAGCAGGTAAATGTTTTGAAAAGCTTTGATAGCGGCTTAAGCCCTTTTATTGGAGTCCCCAGTAGAGTCGCCACCTGTCAACGTCAGGTTTTTTATTTGTCCCTTACTGTTCTTATCTTTTGGTGTTCTCATGTTAGGTGAGATTTTTTTAAAAAAACAAGTTTAAAAAGGTCCGACATGTATATGTCGACGATTTGACTATAAGAGTTGCCAGTTGGTATTTTTAAATGGTTGCACCAACTCAACCGAGAAAAGGTTTGCACAAAGACTTAGTGATGTGATACTGTTTAACTTGTCTGCAAAACCGAAATTTGTTAGGGTCCGAGGGCTAGATTAAACGGAGGGAAGGTGTTAGGCACCCCCTGAATTCCGTGATAACACGGTTACTGCCACTTTCTAATTTAAACTTTTATCTGAATGTATGTGTCTGTGTGTAGGTCTATGTGCAATTGTCTGGAAGTAGTGCTATGCCTCGTTTGCACCTATATACAAAGGGTTTAACTTTTGTATAAAAGTTCAATTTTAACGAGATATGACAGTAATGTTTTGTAAAACAGGTTTTTCCAACCCTTGTGCTCAATAGTAATTGATGCCTTTGATACTTTCATTTTATTATATGTTCGGCTTGATTGCTTTTATTTTCGAGATGCAAAGCATCTTTGACAAAATAAGATACATAGCTGTGCCGAAGTCCTTGTGGGCATGGGAGCCATCTAAGGAAATTCAGACACTGTGAATAATTTACAAGCTGGCTGTAGCTGAAAATGTCCATCACGGGAGCCGAATCTAGATTTAGAAACTAAATCAGTGCTCACATGATTCCTAGGCTCACATGACAGAGCAATATGTACAAAAGCTAGAAAATAGGCTAGATTTGGGGAAATCTAAGCAGTCCAGCTTCAACTGTTCCAATTTAGCCACCATAAACCGGTCAAAGTGAGAAATAGCCAGATTTAGGCAAATCTAACCCGCAGGCAAATAAAAGCTAGAAAAAGAACTAGATTTGAATAAATCAAACCATTCCAGCTTCAACGGTTCTAGTTTAGTCACCATGAACCGGTTAAAGTGAGAAATGGCAAGATTTAGGCAAATTTAGCCCGCAAGCTGATAAAACAGTTATATATATATATATATATATATATATATATATATATATATATATATAATAAACGCAGCGGATGTATATCCAGGCTCAATCAAACAGAGTTTGATGAAACGAAGTATATACTTCAGATAAAAAGCCACGGATTGACGATCCATGCATACCTACACGATGCGACTCTGAACGTGAGTAGATATATATATATATATATATATATATATATATATATATACAGAAGTGATAAAAACCTTAAAAATCTGAAATATCTTACAGTGGGCTGCCAAGAAGACTTCAGATAGTTTTTGACGCCTGAAAACTCGGTTTCCACCGATTAAATTTTAGTATGTAGCAAAACATGAGCTCACAAGTGTTTAGAAAGAAGAATCTCTCAGTTTAGAGCACTCTAGAAGTGTTTACCGATTGAAATGGACAGAGTTTTCTCTCATTTTTCCTATTTCTCTCTTTAAATGGCCAACCAAAGACCTTTATTTATAGACCAGATGGTTGTGGGTCTACCTATGGCTGCCCGAGTTGCCCTGGGCCATGCGGGTCCTGTCATCTCGAAGTATGTGTACTTGTGCAACGCGCTGTCTGCTCGAACCTTCATAACTTTGAATTTAGGCATCCGATGGAGGCGTGATGTATCTTTCCGGAATGCTATTGTCGAGAGCTACACAATGATGTGGGATAAGAGGTTGTACGAAGCCGGCAAGATGGGTCCATGACCAGATCTTCAAGTCTTCAAATTATATCCGGTGTGCTGTCCTGTGTAGTAGTCACTCGGGATTTTGAGCTATGGTTCTTGTGGGACACTTCTGTATGAAATCTAGATGAAATGATGTTGAGATGACATGAATGTAGTATGTAGTATCTCCGTCTTTGTGTTGATGTAGTAGTCGTTGCTCAGGGTTATCTCTGAGATTCGGCCGCTGTGAGTGATGAATGTCCTCAGGGTTATCTCTGAGGTGCTTTGACCTCCCGGGGTTGTCTCCGGGGTTGGAACTGATTGTCCCGAGGTTGTCTCCGGGGTTGAAACTAACTATTCCGGGGTTATCTCCGGAACTGGAACTGCTTCCCTCGGGGTTATCTCCAAAGTTTGGAACTGAGCATCTCGGGGTTTAAATTAAATTAAATTTAACGAATTTTATTTAATTTATAAAAATTATATAATATAATTCAAAATAAAATAAATTAAATTAAAAAATAATAATAAATTTAATCTGATTTAATAAAATAAATGAAATAAAACAAAATGAATTTAATTTAATTTAATAAAATAATCAAAAAATTATATTATATAATATAGTATAAAATAAAATAAGATACAATAAAACATAATTATAAATACAATTAAATTTAATAAAATAATTAAATTAAATTTAATAAATAAATAAACCAATTATATACTATAATATAATATAATACAAAATAAAATAAAAGAAAATATAATAATAAACTAAGTAGCATTTGCTTAGTTGGGATGCAATTAAAAGAAACTAAATATAAATGTTTTCGATTAAATAAAATAATATAATTTAGAACTTAAGTAGAAACCCGTTTGACAAGTAGGAGTGAATGCCGAACAGTAGTATCCATATATATATTCTAAATAACAGTTCTTATAAACTAAGTAGCACTTACTTAGTTTTTCATTGGCAAAATAAACTAAGTAGCATTTGCTTAGTTTGCCGCAATATTCAATAAACTCAATAAGTACTATATGTATTTATATACATATATGTATTATAATATGAAACTTAGAAATCCGTTTGACAAGTAGGAGTGAATGTCGAACAGTAGTCTCCATATATATTCCAAATAACAGTTCCCATGAACTAAGTAGGACTTAGTTTTTCATTGGCAAAATAAACTAAGTAGCATTTGCTTAGTTTGCCGCAATATTAAATAAACTCAATAAGTACTATATATATATATATATATATATATATATATATATATATATGTGAAATGATCCGTGGAATACGTTAGCTATTAGGGTTGTTTCAACTAACGCTCATCTAGCCGTTCAAAATTAGAGGTGATGGCTGAGATGACTGCCCAGCCGCTAGAGGGAGTAGCGGCCAACAATAAATTTTAAAATCCTCTCTGCTGGCCGCTAGAGGGAGTAGCGGCCAGCCAAAACGTCGTCGTTTTGACTGGCCGCTACTCCCCTCTAGCGGCCAGCAGAGAGGATTTTAAAATTGCAGGCATTAAGGAAATTTGGGCCAGCCGCTACTGGGAGTAGCGACCACATTCACCTTATCTTGCACCATAGATCTAGCATTTTACTCCATTCCCATCCAAATGCTTAACATCTGTAGAAATATAGCTTCGGAAAGAATCTGCTAGTTCTGAAATCAATTGTTTGTGCGATAAATTTTTGGTAAGTCTTCATCAATGACTTTCATGGTTGCTATAGATATATTTTTATCTAGCTCTTCTGAATCTTTTACTAGTTTAGAATGTAGAAATGAATCAGAGTATGTTAATGATGGTGAAAGTAGTAGTACAAAGGTAATGGTTCCTTATGTTGGTCAATTATTTTATAAATTAGAAGAAGCTAAAATTTTTTATAGATCATATGCCCAAAAAAGTGGATTTGAGATTAGGATTGCTACGAGTCATAAACATGCTCATAGTAATGATTTGACGTCAAGGTTATATGTATGTAAAAAAGCTAGTAGACCAACTGTTGTAAATAATTTATTAGATGATGAATCTGATAACGATAAGAAAACAAGACAACGAGACACAATTGGTCGAACACTATGCAAAGCTAGAATGTATGTTGTCCACAGTAAGAAAAAAGATAACTAACGTATTTCGATTTTTGAGTTGGATTACAATCATCAGTTAGTGACACCTACCATAGTAGATTTGATTGAGACACATAGAAATATTACACCGGTAGAAAGAAAATTAATTGACACATTAAATCAGGCGGGTATTAGACCAAGTAGGATGATGAATGTTTTGAGCATAATGGGCGGAGGAATGCAAAATATAGGTTTTAGTGACAAAGATGATCGTAATGTAGTTAGGGATTTAAGGCGTGACTTGGAGGATGAAAATGATACACAAGCAGCAGTTAATTATCTGAAGAAATTTGATTCTAGCAGTGCGAGTAAATTTTCTTTCGTGTCAAATCAGGTGAAGACAATCGCATAGCTTGTATCTTGTGGGTAGACGCCCGATCAAGATTTATGTATCAATGTTTCGGAGACATGGTTACATTTGACACTACATATAGGACAAATAGGTATAATATGCCATTTGTTCCATTTACCGGGGTTAACCACCATTATCACTCTGTTTTATTTGGATTTGCATTGTTAAGGGATGAGATAGAAGACACTTTCAGTTGGGTCTTAGAGACGTGGCTTGAAGCCATGGATTACAAAGCTCCTGTAATCATCATCACTGACCAAGATAAAGCTATGAGCAATGCTATTGGTAGGGTACTCCCATCCACTCATTATTTATTGTGTTCTTGACATATTAGCAATAAATTTCCAAAAAAATTACATCATGCTTATGCGGAACACCCATTGTTCAAAGATGATTTTAATAACTGTGTGTATAATTCATATTCCATCGGCGAGTTTGAAGAGCGTTGGGAAATACTTGTGAGAAAATATGATTTGTCTCAAAATGAATGGCTCATAAGTTTGTATGATGTGAAGGAGAAATGGATAAGTGCATACACAATGAGATATTTTTCTATAGGAATGACAACCACCGGAAGAAGCGAAGGTATGAACCATTTTTTTGATTCTTATGTGAATGCTTCAACAGGCATGAAAGATTTTGTCGTAAAGACTTAGAAGGCTATTGAAAAACAATTCAACAGAGAGAGAAAGGCTGATTATGTAACAAAGCATCTAAAATGTAGTTTGGTTTTAGGAACATCGTTGGAAGTACATGCTTCTGAATGTTATACAAAAGAGATGTTTAGACGTTTTTAAAAAGAGCTTGGGACCGAAAAGGTTAACAGTATGAAATGACTGTTACTTGGGATATATATAGGCATGAAGATAAAGTCGCACTGATGTATTAGCGGTCCCACTTGAGGTGTCGTATATGACTGATATAAAAGATCTCCACGAATTTGGTCCCCAGTAGACAAGGCACCTTTCCCCAAGTGCATGAAAAAGGAGGGCATGAAGCCAAATTTGGCCTATCTCTGTATTCCATCGCTCTGATATTTGGCTTCCTGATCCCGCAGAAGGAACATATATGCGTCCATCACATGCTCGTATATCCAAATTTCGGGTTGTAAAGAATTCATATCTTGGCGAGTCAACGTGTACCAAAGTTGAGGGTGCGAAATGGGAAATTGAAGATGATTGTGGGGAGTTGGGGAGAAGAAGTTTTCTTTGATCATTCTAATCTTTGGCCCACGAAATCTTTTTATTATAGACCCTTTAGGTCCATATACTTCTACTGGAACATCATCGCCAATAAAAGAAGAACCACCCTCGTACGTAAGATGAGTAAGCTGGGACATATCACAAGTAGCCTGGGTGGTAGGGATGTATACATCGACCTCAAGTGCAGGGGTGGGCCTCTCTGTTTGTTCACCCCACGTATACTCCTCCCCCACCCCTGATATCTGCATCATACAACTCATATCGTTGATCCCAACCCTGTTTCATGTGATTGTATTCGAGAGGAAAGTCTTGCTTGAACTTGAAAATTTTGTAGATGAGAGATTTTGTGCCCTCAATCTATGCAAAAAATAACATAAAATAAGAAAACAAACAAAATAAATTAGTACCGAAGAATATAATAGATTACATCAAATAAATAAGCAATATATTATATTAATTGAATAATTTGTAAAACTTTAACTTGCTTACCATGCTAACCATACGATGTTGATTATATACAGAACGAGGCTCATAGGTAGTGTTGAAATCTCCTTCGCGTCGAGGGCGATGCAAGTGTCGTCGAGTAATTTTTTTGTACCACTTGAAGTATGTATCCATAGGGATAGTTTTCGCAACCTCCTGAACTTCTCCCTCGAAACAATCCATATATAGCTCCCACTCATCAATGTATTTTCTTCTCATTTGTATGTAATATGGTGGCTCAAATGACTGTTCTACGGGTTGTCTCAGTGCGTCATTTCTCTCAGCTAGGGACGAAATGCCTTTGATATACCCATATTACCTCATTACCCGGTCAGGCATTTGATACTCGACAATATCAAAATGAATCAATGGGACCCGATCGGATCCTACCAATCTTGCCTCATAGTTATAGTTCCTCCAATCATCATCCCATCGCTGGTATGGCCGCCATACTACTTCCTACTGAGGTTGCCTATCAAATTCGCCCCGGTAGAAAGATAGATGGTGATGGGGATCGTTTCGCCTATCACCATATTGATGTTTAGCGGAGTATGCCCATGTTGTTGCTCTAGGGACCCAAAATAAAGAATTAGGCCTTCCAACCAAAAAATGCTCGTATGCCCAAATTTGTAACAAGGTCACACAACCATTGACATAATTACTCTCTTTCATAGATGCTGTGTACAGACCCCAATATAAATATGACAAACATGCGACACCCTATGCATATGTGGCAATCTTATTTGAATAATAAATAAAATACATGTACCTAGGGTGTACAGTATTTTTTGACCTTGTGGGAAATAAACCCCCCCCCATAGCCAAAGGACATATGCCTTTGTATACATACCAACCACATCTCTACTTGCATTGTTTGGACACTTGGAAAATTTTTTATGTAACCAAACTAAGGAAATACCACGTCTTTTTTTGACATTATTCCATTCCCCAGCACATTCATCCCTAAAGATTTCCCTAAAATAACTTAATGGAGCACCAAATGAAGGACAAGTTAAGGGCTTACCCAATACTGACAAACGAAAAATGAAATGGACATCCTCCAATGTTATTGTTATGTCACCACATTTCATATGAAATGTATTTGTCTCTGGTCGCCATCTCTCAATCAAAGTAGATATAAGACTGACATCTATTATAGTTACTACTGCAGGATAACTAAACCCCTTAAACCCCCACGCCTCTAATAATTTTTTTTGTAGGCTGGTAAGTTCCCATTTATCATATGTAATTGAAGTAGATTGGCTTGACATCAGTGTACCCCTTTCAATCCCATTCCACACATCTTCCGATACATGCTTTTCTTGAGCATAAAGGACACTGCGATCAATGGGTCCAGGCAGCCTATTGTCCATATTTACCTACAAATATCAATAACAATAAAACTTTCATTCAATATCTAAATAAATAATTGACCAAAAATAATATAAAACAACAATGATAATATTTCATACATGCAAGTGTATTTACATTTTATAACAAAATGTCAATTTTTGCGAGAAATAACCAACAACAACAATAAAACATTTATCACAATTTATGCATATATAATACTCAAAAATATACATATGAATATTTTATATATAGAAAATACCCAATTTATAAACATAATTTTTAAAATATTTAGCAAAATACTATCATTCAATGTCTATTTTGTTTTTAAAGATATTTACAAAAGCATATTAGGTTGAAAGACACTTACTTTACTAGTTGAATTTGAGATTGAGGGGCCAAATTCGAGTAATTTGCAGCAAACCCTTCTCCATCTCTCTGTGCAGCGCCGTCTCGTCTCTCTGTATCAGCAAATTGCAAAATCAAACAGTATACAAGTTTAGATATGGTAAATGCTTGGCCGCTACTCCCAGTAGCGGCTAGCCCAAATTCACTTAATGCCCACAATTTTAAAATCCTCTCTGCTGGCCGCTAGAGGGAGTAGTGGCCAGTCAAAACGACGACGTTTTGGCTGGCAGCTACTCCCTCTAGAGGCCAGCAGTGAGGATTTTAAAATTTATTACTGGCCGCTACTCTCTCTAGCGGCTGGACAGTCGTCTAAGCCATTAACTCTAATTTTGAACGGCTGGATGAGCGTTAGTTGAAACAACCCTAATAGCTAACGTATTCCACGGATAATTTCCCTATATATATATATATATATATATATATATATATATATATATATTTATGTACTATAATATGAAACTTAAAAACCCGTTTAATAAGTATGACAGAATGTCAAATGGTAATCCCCATATATATTCTAAATAACAGTTCTCATAAATTAAGTAACATTTACTTAGTTTTGCATTGGTAAAATAAACTAAGTAGCATTTGCTTAGTTTGCCACAATATTCAATAAACTCAATAATACTCTCTCTTCGATCTTCAATACACTCAATTACAACTATACATTTTATAGTACATATATCATTCCATTAACTTGCAAATATGTAGACCGTCTTAATTGAGCTGGCTAGGGATATGCTGATGACAATAGTTGTTGCAAGGTGTTGGAACAACTTAGGTTGGCATCAACTTGGTATCATGCAAGTTATCATCCTAGTGAATAAGAAGTTAGCATTAACTATGTTGGCTTTCGTCATAATCTGTCCCCGCAACCGCATTTTGGGACATTTATAAGTTTTCCTTCCCCACTCAAACTTCCTACTTAATAGTATTACATATTTTTTCCTTTTAAAATAGAAAATGCATAAATTGCAATGAACTATATAGGAATAAGAAAAGAAGAGCAACTAATTAACCGGCCAGTTGTGGAATTTGCGATTAGAATTATTGGAAGTTCTAGAGGTCTTGAGTGGACAACAAATACTACAACGAGTGCAGCGAAAGTAAGGTGGAAAATACTCTAACCCGTCACCACATTTTATGGGTACAAGGTAACTCTTTATGTGATGCGATGGCTTAAATTATTCTCCACCTTCCCTTTTTTGGCCCCGTTGCGGTATTAGTTGTCTCCTCAAGACCCTTGGAACTTCTAACAATCCTAATCTCATGTTCTAGAATTGACTGTTTAGTTAGTTGCTTAACTTTGCTCATTCGTATATAACACATTATAATTTATGAATTTTCTGTTTTAAAAGGATAACATTTGTAATACGTTTAAGTCGGAAGATTAAGTGGATAAAGAGAAGTTATAAATGTCCCAACAAGTAGTTGCGGGGATGGATTGTGAAGAAAGCCAACACATCTAATGCTTTCTTCACATTGACTTAGGTGATATGTTGCATGATACCATGCAGATGCCAGCTTGTGTTGTTTCTGCACTTTACAACTATTTATCTAACTTAACTCTTTGCCAGCTCAAATAACGCGGTCAACATATTTGCAGGTTAATGGAAGGATTATTTATGAACTGTACTTTGGAACTTAGAAACCATTTTGACATTCACTCATTAAGAGTGAATGTCGAATAGTCCCCAGTTTGGGACTGTTACTAGATGTTATGTCTCTCACTTAGGCCGATGCACTTAAAGATGTCAGCCGACAAAAGTTGGATGTACCGTAGGATACCAAGTGATGGGAGGGGATTAGTCTCAGCTTATCGTGATGGGGTGTCTAATTTCTTGAACAAAGCAATATAACATGCTGATGATCTGAATGGGAAGATGCGATGCCAGTGTGTCAAGTGTAAAAACCTGATCTGGAAGAAAGCCAACGAGATTAAATTTGACTTATTTTCCCGTGGCTTTGTGCATGGGTACTTCATATGGACTCATCACGGGGAATCAGCTGAGTTGAGAGAAGTGATCGATAGTACTGTGGAACAACCAATTCAACGGGATTCATACGCCAAAAACTATGGTCCCATGGAGATATTGGTTGATGCTTATGGCTCTGCTAATATTGACTGGCAGAAAATGAGCATTCTTCAAGCAGTGCTAAGTAAGTGTCAAATGATACATCTGCTGCCTTTTACAAGTTGCTATCTGAATTTGGGGTCTCGTTGTATTCGGGAAATATTAAGCACACCAAGCTTTCTGTAGTGACTCAACTTTTACACTTCAAGAATGAGCATGACTATAGTGAGAGAGGTTTCAATGATTTGCTAGCTCTAATTGGACAGTTCTTATCTAAGGATCATACTCTTCCAATGATTCAAAGAGGAAATATATGCTTCTAACCCAGCTTTTACTTCAGCAGAGTTAGAAGCATTCACTAATGCTAATTTCCAACAGTGGTTTAAGAAAAGGGTTGAAGAAGCGAACATTTCTGAGCATTTTATAGATTTCATTCGAGGACCTTACAAAGTTGTTAGTTTTTTTCCCAGCTGCATCGTGAATGGGTACAGATTTAGGGTCGATGACTTGAATGAACTCACATCAGTCAATTTTGGGGTTGTGGAGTTGGGAAGCTACTACCAAGATTCTGAGTCAAATTACTATGGCCGTTTACATGATGTGGTTGTGCTCAATTATCACGAGGGTAAAAAGGTAGTTAAATTTAAGTGTAGCTGGTCTGATACTAAAAAGGGTGTTAAAGTTGATTGTAATAGAATCACAACCGTAAATATCAAGTCGATATTAAAATCTGATGATGTATTCATGTTAACCAGTCAAGCGACTCAAATGTATTATGCTCCTAATTTCGTAAATACTCGAAGTCCCTGTACACTGTAGTCACAACTAAAACGTGTTCATTTGATACCGAGAACATATTTGGGATGGATGAGGTGCCACAAGAAGATGTTGGAAACTCTAGCCAAGTAGTGTTAAATGCTGAAGATATGAGGACAACTGATATCATTGATGTACCTGACGATGAGGATGTCGAGGAAAACGTCACCGTGGATGATTAAGTAGTCGTTGAGGATGATAATGATGACGAAACTGATCTCAAAACTGAGGATGAGGAAGATACCGAATTCGAGAATGATATACACGTTGAATCTGAAGGGTTTGATGACGTACGTAATCTAAAATGATTTTATATTAGTAAATACCACAATGTTAATACATACATATTCATAATCTACCAATTTGATTATTGCAATAGCATATTCATGGCTAGATATAGTGGTGGAGGTCGCCGCGGTGGTGGGTGATCCGGATCGGGAGATGGTAGCCATGATGGAGGCTCGTCTTCAGCAGCTAGTAAGTTGTCTAAACTAGGATTTAAATATATCTCAAGCTGCATTAGTTTATGTTTATTGACTCAGTTTTTTTAAATATTACAGATGCACCTCGTCGATGACATCGAGGGATGAACCTCGATATCTTTGGTCGTCTGCCGACAGCTCCACTTACAGTACCGATGGATGTCGATTCTGGACAGTAAGTGTTAATCTATTGTTGCAATAATAATTTAATATTTCTGTAAGTTATTGCAAAACACAATTAGCATAACACATATTGTTCTATTTTTACTGTAGTATACTTGACCCGGTAGCTAAGCACACCCTACATGCTATCTATTTGACGTTCCTCCCGATCGAGTGCATGTGCTACGATGCCACCTTTATGCAGGCTGTCTTGCGGGATTTTCACGTAAGTTAATCATATTATATTAGTACATAGTTGTTAAGTTCAACGAAATCAATTGTTCCTAATTTTTAAACTTTTGTTATAGATATGACCCAACTATCTCTCAGATAGCTGGCGACGATGTGATTATTTCATATGTTGCTAAGAATTACTCCAGCTGGCTGTATGAGATGTGATATAGGGCAGCCCGGGCAGTTGAGGACCTGCTCGGGACCACCATCAGAGATCACCAGCCCCGCATAGTGTTCGATTTTGCCTAACAGGATATGTGTGCACTAGGATGCTGATGACTTCAGGAAGAAGTCTGAGTAGGCGAAGAAGAACAGGGGCCAACTCCACATAGTACACACCACTGGTTCTCAGTCGTTCGAGGAGGCGAAGATGGTAAGTGTGGTATATTTAGTTGTTTAGTTATCAAGTTCTCACATAAATACTTAATACCTATTTTATGAATATCTTTATTAGGTCTTGAGGAGGACCTTGGGCCGAGATCCGACTATGTTAGAGTTTTAGGATATAGCCCACACGCCTAAGGACGAGCGTGATTTATCTTAGTCAGCATTAGCTATACGGGTAAAACTCATCTTACTATTTAGCTTTTATTAATATTCAATCATTAATAAAATGATATAATTAACTCATGTATACAAAATAAATTACAGGACTGATTTTAGACTCTTCAAGACCATCGTATAGCTGAGTTAGAGGCTATTAGGAGGGGTTCTTAGCCGTTAGATTCTACCACCCCCTTCCTGAAATTGTATTAGATCGGGATGAGGAGCTGAGGCTAATGGTCGCATCTCAGGATCCCCATACTAGCAGTACCGATAGGTATCGAGTGTTGGGTCTGCCGAGGATACCTGTATATACACTACTTAGAGGTAATAATATTTTTTACGTTTCACAAAATTATCATAATTTATCAGATTATATAAATTATTAATAGTAATGGAACAATATCTTTTTGTAGGCTCTAGCCAACGCCAGCGTTCGAGAGCACATGTTGGACCATCTCATACGTGCGCTAGCTTGGATGACGAGTTATTCTAGAGGCTGATAGCGGCCATGTCGGATAGGTTCCATACCGATTCAGTCTTTCTCTATTAGTTGTTTCCTAACAGTTCTCGTCTTCACCAGCTTGCTCAAGATATTATAACAAGGGCCTCCATAGAGTGTACGGGATTATCGCAGGAGCAGTTCTACACTTTCATCGGCAAGATGCTACGGATGGTGATTACCCACCTAGAGGAGGCTTTTCGTCAGCCCCCGCCTACCTAGGTATTCTACATGTTTATGTTAATTTTAATTAAGGCTATCTTGTTAATTCTCACATATATACGGACTAATGATTTTTATTTATAATTCTTTCAACACGGTGGCGATGACGAGCAGACTGGCGATGACGAGCAGAAGGACGACCGAGATTTTCATACACTAGAGCAACATCGGCCACCTCCGCCCGATGATGATACTTTAATAATTTATAGTTCATTAGTATTCATGTTATTCATTTGTAGAACATTTATACATATTGTAGTCTAGTTGCATTTGTATAAGTAGATTATGTTGTATTCATGTTATTCATTAAATTGTAGAACATTTGTACATATTGTTGTTGATGTGATGATAGGACATTAACTTATATTTGTAATTGTTTTCTTGTGATGTTGATGATAATCAGTTAGTAGATTATGTTCTTGTTGAGAAGTGATACAAGTTTTTAGCGCTACGTTGAATATTTAAATGTGAAATATATTATTGTCTGTCTGTATTGGGATGAAACATGTTACAGGTACATAAATGGGTTTAAATACGTGAAAATTGTAATTTTAAAATATTTATTTTTAAAAAAAGGGTTTATTTTTGATAGAATAAGATATTTTCAACGGATATTCCGTCAGATTTAATTCTTAGACAAACTCTAAAAATTATTAATTAAAATTATTTTTCTGTCAGAACTACCTTATTTCCGAGGGAATTTTCCATCGAACTTGTATTTTAATATCGTTTTATTTAATATAATTTTCTGTCGAAGATAAGTTATTTTTGAGAGAAGTAGCCGTCGGACATAAGTGGCTCTTATATTGGACGAAATTATTCCCTCGTATATAGTTTGTCGAAATTACCTTAGATCCGACGAAATTCCGTCGGGGATAAGTCAGTTGGAAATTAGAAAAGGTCGACAAATTTTGCGACGGAACTTATCTCTGACGCGTGTATATGCGACCGAATTTTCAACGGATACTTAGTCAAAAAGACGCTAGGCCCGACGAAATATTTTTTTTTCCGAGGGAATATTCGGTCGGAGATAAGGCTTTTTCTTGTATTGGTACTATAGTTATGAACTAACTTCATTACTAAGATTGCAATGTAACCTAATGATCAGTTAAATCAACTTCTCTCCCTTTTATTTTAACGAATCACTTGTGAATGGGTTGTTGTATTTCATGCTTTATTTATTGATTGCTTAGCCAAGTAATTGATATGAGTATTAATTTGATATTGTAAAATGGACTTTAATACTTAACCTCAAACATGATAACACATGTTATGGCCATTCTTAAGGGATTGAGAGCGTATCTTGCATAATAGAATAGGAATATATCTATTTTCCATGTGTAACCATTGTGAGAATCTAAACTTAATGACTCCTGACCTAATTTATCTCACCATAAGAATATCGTGATTTATTTAGTTAGAAGATGCCCATTTGACCGTCGGAAGAGACTCATGAGTATTCAAAATTCTCAATTGGCCATTCTAGTGGTTTGCTAATAATTGGGAGAGTTAAGAGATTAAACGAAGCATTAGGGGAGTTGTAATCTTAGCTTATATTATTTGATATAAAGCTTTTGTTGGGTTAAATCTAAAGTTCGTACTGCACGCAAGTATACGTGATCAACAAGTAATATAATGATAAATAGAGTATCGTTCCCACAGAGACAAGTATTAATTTTAATCTAATAATTACCAACTTTATATTATTTCAATTTTATTAAACTAATCGAATGAATGATTGTAATTAATAAAAACTAATGAACTAAAAATCAAAACAAATCAACACAACTAATAACCATAAATTTCAATCAGTTAATGGAGAATTAAGCCAACAATTTCACTTTTAAGTTTCACTCCGATTATCACACTTCTTTTCAATTCAATTAACTAACTCAGTTCATTAATCAAGAACACTAAAGTAGAATTAACCATATCTCGATGCACTAACACCATATTAACTAAAATCCATAATCGATAGAATTAAGCCAAACACCCTAATTGACTATTTCACTATATTTTCATGTGAATTAAAATCAAATAAGGTTTAGCGTCCAAGTCCTTTTTACGATTATATGCGATGTTAGGTATATCTCTATCCTAAACATACATCAAGAATTCCATCAAAACACAGAAATCATGAACACGTGCTATTATGACTAGGTCTAGATTCATACATCATCTCTTGAGTCCATACAAATCCACATAGAATTGATGATCAAATAATTCATAAATTAAGCACAAATCACAACAGATGAACTGAATAGATAGCTTTATTAAATTGAATTCAAAGTTTGATAATCATTGTTCCACATTAAAGATCCATCACAAGCTTAATTAGAAATTTAGTTCATAATGAATGAATTAAAAACTAAACAGATAAAAGAATTCATCATCCAAATTATAGAAACTAAAATAAAGAATATGAATAATAATAAACCACCCTTCTTTGCTCTAAGCTCTCAAATATTCGTAAATCTTCATTCCTTGCTCTGCTCCTCCAATGTCATCTCGAAATTAGGGTTCACAGTTGAAATTGATGATTGATCAGTTGTATGATTCACTTTAGTGTTTTTCTCTTATATCTCTGTAATAGCTGATCAAAACGACCACAATCCATTCCCAATCAGAACCAAAGTCCTTCTTCCACGCATCTACAGTGTTAGCATTGTAACCAAATTCTTTCCTTATGTCCGCGCACCCCCGCCCCGACGACGGTTTATGCGTTAGGAGTGCCCGCCCCGGCGGGGTATGATCTTTTGCTTCCACATGCATCCCCGTCCCAGCAGGGGTTTCTCTTTGTTATAGGGCCCGCCCATGCGGGGGTACTAAGACTACAGAAACTGTTTTCTTTGTTCTTTCAAGCTGATTTCCACTACAATGCCACCAACATTCCTAAGCTAACACATAATGAACCCTGCAAACAAAACAAACACAAAGCACATAAAATTGTACAAAAATAACTGGATTACACACTGTTTAAGTCCAAATAGGAACCCGTTTCTTAGGTATAAAACACACTCATCAAACTCCCCCAAACTTAAACCGTGCTAGTCCTCGAGCACAACAAATGTAATGCAATGCAATGTCGGTAACTACATGCCTACAAATCCAACAGTAAGACAAATCAAAGTCTATTCACACGGCCTCAGAGAAATCAAATAGACATGATAGTATATCATACCAAGGCAAATCAATAACTTCTCAGTCTGTCATCAAATCTTAACCTGTTATAAATGATATAGTGCGTGCGTGCTCAACAAGCATGCTAACTGATGTAAAGTTAAATGCAACACATAATAAACCTCTTTAAATGACTCAAACAGCTGAAATTCAAGAAAACCAAACATAAACAAGATCCGACAAAAATCAAACAATTACCAAATTCAAAGGTCAAAATGGGATACTTATGCTTTATTTATTCACATACGGGGGCTTTTTTCTTTCTTAACCGTTTTTCTCTTTTTAGTTTTCTCATGACTGTGCAATGTCCAGTTCTTTTAGGTTGTTCTACAATCCATCACGAACCACTGCGAGTCTTCAAACTGAGGTCGGTAATAAAAGACTCGATCTTGGGCCCTATCAATCAAAGAATTAAAAGCATAATCCATCTCGTTCATCTTGGCCTTCTTCATTTGGACTTTAGCCTACGCACGGTCTGCACGTTGAGTCGCCTTCATCCAAGCATCCTCTGCTCTTGCACGCTTAACTGATTCCTCTTAGAAGTAATCTTTTAATTTCTCCATGTCAGTCTTCATCTTCTCGTTCAATGCCAACAGATCTTCATTTTGACCCTTGTATGAACTAAGTCCCACTCTGTGTTTCCAAGTTTTGTGTCAAGATCCTGAATCTCCGCATCCTTCTGCTCCATCGAAGCATGATGCACCTCAACCATCTCCTTCAGCTCCTCAACTTTGTCCTGTAACTCTATGTTACGGCCATACAGAGCATCATACATCTCAGTCGATACGGAGTTTGGTGGAAACTCCACAGGATCCTCTTCCTCATCATCATCCTCCTCTATCTCCTTAGGACTATCGTCCTCGGGATCGGTCACTGGCTCATCCTCCTGGATCAACTGTTCCCGCACTACGTGAATATCCCGGGGTTCATCGTCTATAGGTACCTGAGGTATCACCTCTCTAGCTGGACTGGATCCTCCTTCACCAGACATCCCGACAACAAAATATTTTAAGTTTTACTTAACATTATCGATACGCGCGATCACATAAGTTATTAACACATAGCACATAATGTCTTTTATTATTTAGCTTCAATGGATGCCTTAATCCATTACTTAAAACCCGATAAGAGTTAAACACCTCTATGTTTTTTGTTTCCTTAAAAGCTACTTCCTAAGGTTTCCCCACCTAAGGTTCATAACCTAAAGATTTGATACCAACATGTGATACCCCCAAATTCGGGTACTCCATTCCCACAGGATTTGGTACTCACTATCAAAATAATTACATCTAACTACCCATAATAAAAGATAAAATATTAAATAACTTTAAACTGTGATAACCTGGGATTTCGAGTAATCCAAATTTCACGAATAATTTTTTTTATTATTTAATATTGACTTTGACTGTTAATATCGTACTGTGTATCTGTGATACGAGTCTCCTGAATTAGTTAATTTGTGTATTGACTGAGAAATTAGAGTAGAGTTGTGCTTAACAAAATTAGAAACCCTAACCTTAAATCTGGATAAAGATTCGATAGAAAATATAATTAAAATAATTATATTAATAAGTACGTGTTTGTACTATTTAGAATTTTGATCAATGATTGATCGGATAAGGTTTGAAATTAATAATCTCTAATAAGAGATTAGAAACCCTAATCTCAGATTTAGAAAACATAACGTACAGTCAGAAACCTAAGTGAAAGCCGGGAAACCCTAATTTTAAATTCGGGAACCCTACACCCTAATTAGGCAACCGTAATCCTAATTGGCAAGCCTAATGTAGTTATTAAACGTTAATATGATTAAGAAAACCTAATTTAATTAGGAAACCCTAATTTTAGTTTTAAAATTTTAATTTTTCTAATTTAAACCCTAATTTAGAAAATTCTAAAAATGCTAATGTTTTAAAACTTAAAGGTGAAGACCTTAGGGTTAAACCCTAAGGGTTAAACCCTAAGGGATTGGACAATGTCTAGTTTGCCATTAAAAATATATTGAGAATGACCAAAATGTCCTTTTTGGATTTTAATTATGTAACTTGCAATATTTGCTAAGACCTTTAGTTGTTCACCAACTAAATTGACTTTGAGACACACCAATCTTAGCCACTCAACCGAAAATATTAGGTCATGCATGAATCAAAGCAATATAAATAGTTTTGGTGAGAGAAAGTTCACCAAAATTGCAAAATTGCATCCAAGCTCTCACCTACTCTCTCTCTCACCAAGGCCTTCGAAATTCTTTAGTGAATCAGTCACATAATCAACCCTAGATCAACCAATAACAGATTAGGAAGATTAAGATCAAGAATTGGACAAGAAAGGTATAAAGCTAATTTTTATTTTTGATCCAAGTTGCTAAGATAATGTTCGTGTTTATGTGTTTAGATCTTTGCTAGATGATGTTTTATGTTGATCTATAGTGATATACCATAGATCCATAGCATCTAAGTGCTTTAAAAATGAAGTTTTCAAAAAACTGTTCTTGAGCAATTTTTGTGGTCTGACAAGAAATGTCAGTGGCCACAGATCATTACTCGTTTACTGTTTTTGTTGTTTTAAAGTTGTTATATGTAGCTTGGTATGAGGTCTTTATTCTGCAAAAGAAATTAGAGTCATTAGATGTCTGGATTTAAAGTTATTAACGGTCAAAACCCGTTGACCGGGCATGACCGGGCCAAATCTGGGTAACCCAGAAAGGCCATGAACAGCGTCTGACAACTTTTGAACGGCCCAGATCTGACAGCTTTGATGATTTTTGGTTGATGTTTTGGTAACCCATTTGTAGCCTGTAAGATGGACTATAGATCAATGCTTGTAGCACATTAAAACAGTCAATAGATCGATCATGACATGTGGTCAAAGTAGGCCACTTGCACTGATTTGCATTTCTGGGAATTTTCTAGAAAAATGAAGAACACGCTTTCTGACAGCGTTTGACCGGATTAAATCTGGAGCTTTGAATGTTGTTTAACTGAGAAGTTGCTTTGTAAATGTTCTATGATACATGAACTATAATTTTGAAGCATTAGATCACATGAAACATGAACATAACCTATCTTAAAATGAGCTAGAAAGTGACCATCCATACTGCTGGGTTTCTTGGAAAACCCAGAAACGCTCTGACAGTAGGTTTTCAAGTCCAGATCTACTTGTTGGTTTGTTGTATGACCGAGATGATGACTGGTTCATGTAGAGTTGCATAAACACTACATGATCAGTGCTTAACATTGCCCAGAACATGTATATATTGGAAATCACACACGGTCAAACCATGACCCTTGTACACTGAGATTGTCAGTGTTCTTGAGCCAAGAACACCAAAGGCACCAGACAAGTGTCGCTAAAGGGCTATAGCGACGATTTTATTTATTTTAATTTCTGATTTTTTCAGAAATTAATTAAAAATAGAAAATAAATTATAAAAATTAGTAAAAATAGTTTTAAAAATTATTTTAAATTATGAAAAATATTTTTTGACCAATTGGAATATTTTTCTTTAATATTTATAATTATTTAAATATTAGAGGTATTTAATTTATTTAATTAGTGTATTAAATAAATTAGAGAAAAATGATTTAATATTATTAAAAATTATTTTAAATAGGAATAATGTATTTAAAAATATTTTGAGTTATAAAATTTGACTTTTAATATTTTTGGAGAATTTTTATTAATAATTTAATAATAATTATATTAGATTTATTTAATTAATAAATTAAATAAATAAGATAAAAATAATTTTAATAATTTAAAAATCATTTTAAATGAGAATAAAGTATTAGAAAATATTTGAAATTATAAAAAAATTAATTTTCAATATTTTTGGAGAATTCTCATTAATAAATTAATATTAATGATAATAGATTTATTTAATTATTATATTAAAGAAATGAATTATAGACGATTTTATTGAGTTAAAAATTATTTAAAAATGAGAAAAATATTTTAAGTTATAATTAATGACTTTTAATATTTGAATAATAATTTCATTAATATTTAAATATTAATGGTGATAAGTATAATATTAATATTTTTATATTATTAAATATTAATGAAGATAAGATTATTTGATAATTAAATTATTTAAAAATGATTTAAATGTTTGAAAAATTATTATAAATTATAATCATTGCTTATAAATTATTAAAAGCTTCCGAAAAATATTATAAATGATCTTTGACTTATCTAATATAATATTGAAGCTTTGAAAATAAATTTAATTGACAATTAATGTGTTAATTGTCGGCTAGAGTGACTAGAACACCGAGAATGGATCGAAGTCCAACCAAACAGAAATAGTTAGACTTGTTAAGTGTTTATATGGATTATAAACACTGATGTGGCTATGTGGTAATGTGTCTAGGAGAAGATTGACTGTGAATTACAGTGTTGTGTGTTATAAAATAATGTGCTAATTGTGAGACCGATATTATTTGTTATAGGTCTTTCAAAAGCAAATAAGTATTTTGTGTAGCTGTAATCAGCGAAAGAGGCAAGTTTCCTAACTCAACCTTGAGTTAATATTGTTTAATTATTATTGGTGGTTAATTATTGCTAATTAGACCACGTCCAGGGAATTATTGTTGATTATTCATAGTTATTGCATGTTTTATAATTCAAATTGAATTACTGATTCAGAAAATATACATTTGTAGAATAAGTGTTGTTGGATATTCATATCCGTAGAAGATAGAATTGACAGTACAGCTGATTCCTGTTTATTGTCGAATTATATTGAGAAATGTCTTAGCTAATCATTCTGGCTAGATGAATATTTGTTAGAACTTGATAGGTTCGAGAAGAGAATTCAATTATTATTGACAGATCGATGCCAATTATTTCGGCTAGATCGAGAAGTAACTAGAATTTGAAATCACAGTATTTTATTGTAAAATCAAATCTCGATTCTGAGACTGAGAAGAACAACCTTTTATATAAAGGGAATATTTTATTGGTCGTATACTCGACCTTTGCACGCGATTAAGTATTATGCATAATATAGGGTATACTAAAGCTGATGACTTTATATATTTGCAGAGGGGTATGATTTAATCTTTATGGTTATCTGATACACCTGAGTATATCAAAGTATAACTTTGATAGTTACTCGAGAAGAGAAGTTCAAGATCCAATGGATCGCTTAGCATAAATCTGGAAAAACATTCCACATTGCTATTTCGTAGAATTAATTCTTGATTAATCATTTGAATATCATAGAAAACCTTGAAAGCGTTGAACTCTTTCATTATCAGATTACTTTTGCGGAGAATGTGAGAAGACTTGATATTGATTTCTATATCTTTATTGTATGTCTTAACTTGCGGGGCAAACTTGTTGGTCACCCTTGCTAAATAAAACTTTTCAGCTAGGGACGAAGTAGCAAAAGTTGCTGCGAAGAAGAACAAAGGAAATGACATAGTGATAAATTAGTATAATGAACATTATTATTATTATGTTGTATTGTAAATCCTTTTTGTATATCTAAAGGGTATGTTAGTAATGTTAATGTTAGCAGACCTGTGATTAATGTATTAACAACCTATGTTAATGACTTATGTAATAATATTTCTATATGAATGTGTAGTTATATATTATTATATTGTGGATCATGAACACCAAACTCGGGGGTCAGGTAACCCAGATTTGGGGGTGTCACATAAACAATAATCTTTCCCATTAAAGGGTTACGTTAACAACTCAAAAACAATCCCAGGTAATCTAACCTTAAAATTATTACATCAATTGAGGAATACATCATAAATGAAAACAAGTCTTATAACATCATGCATTTTAAATAAATTCTAAAGAATTCTTCATCACTTGGACATCTTGCCTTTTCCTTGCTAGTAGATGGCTCATCAACTCTTTCGACTTTAGCTGCATTGTTAATTGCAAGAGTGAGCAAACAATTGCTCACTAACATAATAGTAATAATAATCATATGAGAATGAACAACGAATGCTGTACAATAATGAACTTGTTCTACGAATCGAAATAGAAACAAGATCGAATTTAATATCTGAGGGTCTTAAGACCATGAACTATGTCTTTGGTATTTAGGTATTATTACCTCAAACTTAACAGCCGTTAGACTACCTTCTGAATGTACTTAGGGGGGTCAGCCCTTTGTACCATGTATTGTGCATAAACATCTAAACGTTACACGTACAAAATCCCCTATGTTAGGGTTGTTAGTCTCAATTTGAATTTAGAATTTCCGCACTAAAAAAAGTTTAGTTTGGAACTAGCTTATTAGTGTTTCTAGAATTTTAGAACACTTATTCAATTTCCACCAATAAAGGTTTAATACAAGAATGAATAACTGAACAAGGCTATCAAAGTCAATGATCAGATATTAACAATATATAACTAAATAAACATGATGCACATGTAAAGTACTATGTTCAAAAGAGTTAGAACAATCTCATTTGAATCGACGTATTAGAGCAATGTATGCTTTGTATAATAATTAGAAAAGTGAAATTTGATCGATGTAACAAATTAGATTAAAAGAGCTTAATCAATCGTATATAAGAATATAATCAATAATATTGCTCAAAAGAATTTAGGAACTTGCATTCATCAATAAAAGAATGAAGTTAGAAAGCTTGTTCAATGTAAGAGTTAAAGTTTCGAAACTTGTACAATTATGAAAGTAGAGTTAGAGAACTTGTACAATTATGAAAGTAGAGTGAGAGAACTTACCTTGTTTGTAAGCTACACAAGTGTAAAATAATCTCCAATTACCCTACATACATCATTTCAATCGCAACAACAATTAGTTATACGAATATTAACACTATAGGTATTAAACCATCATTTAGGACATAACCCTATCCTAGCACCTAACCACGTTGGTTAATGCCTTAACAATTCTGAAATCACACTATAAACCTTATCATTTATATTTAACTTTTGAAAACCTCACATTTGGTTCATTACAAAACTTATTCAAGTAATCACTTAAATTCTTTTACACCGTACATAACAACGAGTGACAATCTGTTATTGTAGTTTATATTGTGCCTTAAAATTATTAACATGCATGCTAAACTAATATAAGTCCATTACACAGGACCTGCAATTAAGCAGACATCATTGTCTGAGACTGGCTACTCACGCGGCCGCGCTAGCAATACATTGGGTAACTGCGTGTCCGCGCCCAAATGCTACGCGCCCACGCCCAAATGCTACGCGCCCACGCGACAACCGCATGCCCGCGTGATGCTTCAGTTCCAATTTTTATAGAAGCTCGAAATCAAACTTTGCTTTGGCCAAAAATTCCAATTCAATAGAAAATCTCCCAACTTCAAATCTAACATTTTCCATATTATAGTTACACATTCTAAACACCATTCTTTAAACAAAAACATTACATAAACATCATTTTGAAGAATCAAAACTATATTTTTCCCAAATTTCCTTATTTTTATACTTTTAACGAATTCGATCACCATGAATTCATTTCTTAATCATTTGACACGATTCAAACTACGTCGCTTTCGTTTGTTATCATATTATCACAATCTAACTTCAATTCACAGATTACAACGCATATAAGGCATGAAATTTGCACTTTTCTAAAGTCATTTTCAAATATGAACACTATTAGTTATATTTCCTTCTTATAGTTCAATTTCATGTGTTTGATTGCTACCCCTTTTATATATACAGGCCAATAACAGACTCTACAATACTATCACACACCCATAACCCATATCTTACAATCAACACTTAACAAAAACCCAATTCCAAAAAATAAAAATTACAAAACTGAGAGTTAGAATTAGAGGTAGATTATACCTTAAATCCTTGGTCGAATGTTAGCACAAGATAGCGAACTCTCCTTCTCTTGGCAACTTATAGAGATAACTCTCTTAATTTCTCACTCTCAATAATCTATAATTCTCTCTTCCTCTGTTTTTCTATGTTAGCAAGCCTTAGAAAAAAAAATAAGACGCGTAAACCACATATACTGAGTCCCATGCTCGTCCGATAAAAAAACAAAAAGGCTCGCGTCAGTTACACAAGACCAAAGGTCACAATGCCATGTTTGGCTAACCAAAACTCCCAAACTAGATTATTATTATATTATTTATATTATATAGTTCCACTAGTCACACATGCAACACATTAAATAGCTTATAACAATAATAATAAAAATCTTATTATCATTATACTTATAATTTAATAAATAATTATATATCCAATTTAATTAATAAATTATACACACCACTTAATTTAATTTATTTATTTCCTTTAAATTAAACAATTCATTTAATTTAATTATTTCCTTAAATTAAATCCATTAGATAAAATTATCCTCATTATTCAATTTAATTAGCATTAATCAATTTAATTACTAAATTAATTCACTACAATTTATCTACAATTCATAAATTATTTATTTTTCTCAATAAATATTTATTAAATTAAATTATAAATTTTTCGATCGTTACATCCTTCCCTCCTTAAAAGGATTATATCCCCAGAATCACAACTCGAAAAATTTATTCGTTACATTTTTCCCTCCTTAACAAGATTCTGTCCCCAGAATCGCTATACAAAATCAAGTAAACAACTGAGGATAATTATTCATCATAACACTTTTAAGTTCCCACGTATCTTCCTCAGCATTGTGGTTCCTCCAGATTACCTTAACAGAAGGTATCACTTTATTCCTCAGTACTTGCTCTTTTCTGTCAACAATTTGAACAGGGACTTCCTCATATGACAAATCTTTCTCAATATGAATATGCTCCAACTCTGGAGGTAAAGCTACCTCGTACGCCACTTCACCAACTCGTCGAAGCACTTCAAAAGGTCCTATAAGCCTAGGGCTTAATTTCCCTTTCTTGCCAAATCGAATTTTCCCCTTCCAGGGAGATACTTTCAAGAACACATAACTACCAACATCGAATTCCTGATTTTGTCGATGCTGATCGTCATATTTCTTCTGTCTATCCTGTGCAGCTAATAATGTTGCTCTAATCACCTTGATGATCTCGACGGTTTGTTGTACCAATTCTGGACCCATTAGCTGACGTTCCCCTACCTTATCCCAACATAACGGAGTTCTGCATTTCCTGCCGTATAACGCTTCATAAGGCGGCATGCCAATACTCGCGTGATAACTATTATTATAGGGAAATTCTACCAATGGTAAATGATCATCCCAATTTCCTTTAAAATCCATGACACATGCTCTAAACATATCTTCTAGTGTTTGGATAGTTGTTTCAATTTGTCTGTTGGTTTGAGGATGGTACGCTGTGCTCATTCTCAGCTGTGTTCCCAAACATTCTTGTAATCGTTTCCAGAAATTAGACGTGAAACGTGGATCTCTGTCTGACACAATGGACACAGGTACACCGTGTCTTGAAACAATTTCCTTCACGTACAGTTTTGCCAATCGATCTAGGTTAAATCTAATCTTGATTGGTAAGAAGTGTGCCGACTTCATTAGTCGATCGATAATCACCCGAACGGTATCGTAACCTTGCTGAGTTGTTGGAGGACATACCACAAAATCTATTGTGATATGCTCCCATTTCCATTCCGGTATCTCCAACGGTTGCAACAATCTGCTTGGCCTTTGATGTTCTGCTTTAACTTTCTAACACGTTAAACATTTCGCTACACACTCAGCCACATCCTTTTTCATATTCGGCCACCAAAAATGATGTCTAAGATCTTGGTACATTTTCGTACTTCCAGGGTGAATTGAATATCTTGAATTGTGAGCTTCACTCAGAATTTCCTCTTTAACTTCCAGTATTGGCGAAACCCAAATTCTCCCTTCGAATCGAAGTAACCCTTCCGAATTGATTTTGAATTTGCTTTCCTCCCATTGAGATACTTTCTATTTTATTTTTTCGTAGTCTTCATCCTGAAGTTGTGCATTCTTCACCTTATCTACCAACGTTGAATCGTTTCCTATTTGGAACAACTTTTCGTCCGATTCTATCGGATATTTAATTTCTAACTCCATCTTAGCCATTTCCGACACTAACTTCTCCTGAGCTGTTAACAACATTAACTTCTCTCATCCCTTCCTGCTTAAAGCATCAGCAACAACATTCGCCTTTTTGGGATGATAGAAAATCTCGCAGTCATAGTCTTTGATCAACTCCAACTATCTTCTCTGCCTCATATTTAAATCTTTTTGTGTAAAGATATACTTCAGACTTTTATGGTTAGTATATATCTCACACCTTTCCCCATAAAGATAATGTCTTCAAATTTTTAGGGCAAACACCACTGCCGCCAACTCTAAGTCATGAGTTGGATACCCTTTCTCATAATCTTTTTATTGTCGTGATGCATACGCAATACCTCTACCATTTTGCATAAGCACACAACCTAGTCCTTTATTGATGCGTCACTATATACCACAAAATCCCATGTATCATCAGGCAATGACAACACAGGTGCTGAACTCAACCTCTTCTTCAATTCGTGAAAACTTTCCTCACACTTCTCCGTCCAAACAAACTTAACTGCCTTCCTGGTTAAATTCGTCAACGGAGTCGCGATCTTGGAAAAATCTTGAATAAAATGCCTGTAGTAACCTGCCAATCCTAAGAAACTCCTTACTTCTGACGGCGACTTCGACTGATCCCAGTTTACTACAACTTTAAGTTTTGATGGATCTACCGAAATTCCGTCTTTATCAATAACGTGCCCGAGAAACTGTACACGTTCCAACCAAAACTCACATTTTGAGAACATAGCGTATAACTTCTCTTTTCTAAAAGTCTCCAACGTCACTCATAAGTGTTCAACATGTTCTTCCTTAGTGTTAGAATACACCAAGATATCATCAATAAATACCACCACAAATTTATCTAAGAATGGTTTAAACACCCTGTTCATCAAATCCATTAACGCTGCAGGTGCATTGGTTAAACCAAATGACATAACCAAAAACTCGTAATGACCATACCGAGTTCTGAATGTTGTCTTTGGTACATCTGTTGGTCGAATTACCGATCACTAAACACGTGCAAGTATATACGATCTAACAAGTAATACAGTGATAAGGAGAATGTCATACCCACGAGGAACTATGACTAATATTTACCAAATACCGACTGTTTATCGCTAAAGTCTTATTCGAACAACACTAAATGGAAGTGTGATTAATCTAATTATACTACTTAACAAAGCAAGTAAATGGATAACGAATGGAAATCTAAGGAATTACAAGCTAAGGTCATAACTTCACCCCCACACAGGCATTCTGTCGAACACTTGGCGTGTTATGTTTCATCAAACTAGCTACCCTACCTCTCTTTGGTCTTAATGGTCACGACAATTTGTCAACCTAGAACGTACAGGTGTTAATGCACCTCTGTCGAGGTATGCACAAACATATCCTCTCCGGATCCACCCTAAAGGGAATAGAACCGAAAAGAACGTCCAAGCTAGATACAATCCTACATATGTCTATGCGAATCAATCATAACAAGGATTTAAGCATAAGTTCTCATTGAGGTCGCACGTGGCGAACAGAGATATGTCTATTCTATGCACAACTTATGCAGTCGAAACCCACAATCACATGCTAATATAATTAGGTGTAAATCTACAATTCTTCTGTCGATATCATGCAGATTACCAAAATCATCACTAATGTCTTAGCGAGAATCATGAAGCACAAATATATTAAACCAAATCATATGGTGCCAACCAAAGAGATAAAGACAGTCAATTCAAATAACAAAGGGATCCATTATAACCTTAGAGCCAATATTCAGTTCATAGTTAATAAACCAAATACAAGTAGCAAATAAGACAACATTTATAGAATATAAAATTAGAGGAAATAAATGAATAGAAGAAACTCTATCAAAGTCCCTTCAACTCCCACGAATTTAGCTCAAATCAAGCTTTCCAATTCGTGCCGCTCGTTGCTCTTGAGTTCCAAAGAAAAGCCAAACTTCTCCGCAATCTACCTAATCTATTTATACAGAGATAAGAAAGAAAGAGAAATTATAGAAGAAAAACTAATCTATCCTATTCTATTTACATGATCTGTGTTATGAGATCTATATCCCTTTCTCTCTCGCTCTCTCTCTCTCTCTCTCTCTTGTGATGCAGACGGCTGCTCCTCGCTTATATACTGCTCCCCTCTTCTTTTAGGTCATTAAAAGGCTCTTTACTGTTTGGGCACCGGAGATCGCGCTGCGGCGCGAGCATAGGCTTAACAAGCGGCGCTGGGGCGCGAATGGTGGCGCTGGGGCACCGTCATTGACACTAGGGCGCCGACCTTGGCACCGGGGCGCTGGCTCCTGGCGCCGGGACGCGAGTTTCCAGTAGCTCTTAGCTACATCCGGCGCTGCGGCACTGATCAATATACTGCCAATGGCGCCGGGGCGCCACTTTACAGTGGGCTCATCAATAGACGGCGCTGCTACGTGACTTCCAAGTGTAACACTGGCGCTGCGGCGCCAGTACAGGAAAAATGGCCAATATGCCCTGTAAGCTGGAAAACAACTTGATAAGCCCTGCATTGCATCAATTAAGTATAATAACACTACAATCATTTAAAACCATATAAAATCTATGAGAACAGGAAACTATTTAAGTCATAAAATATCCGATTCGCGGGTATAAATCCCGCTCATCAAATATCCCCAAACTTAAGTCTTTACTTGTCCTCGAGCAAACTAACTAACACTGCACTAATAATAAAACATACGCGAAAGAAAACAAAAACAGTATAGTAGCATCATGGCTTCAAAGCTTGATCATAGCTACTCCTAGAGAATAGGGCAAACACAAATATGAGTAAGAGTTCATTCAATTTCAAGCATAAGACTGTATTCGATCCATTCTATGTGTGTGTGTGTGGAGACCAACCGTCCTAACTAATCATGGCTCAAATAAGTTCGCACAGTCGATTGTTAATAATAATATGCACACTCCGCAACTTAAACATTCAACAAGCATTAAGAATAAGGAGCAAGTGCAGGAAAAGTTCAAAAGAATCTAGCATGACGACAACAAAATCTGACTCAGACAGTCCTTAATTACCTTAGGCTATTTAGAACTACCCATGAATGAGCTTTTGATCAGTGAGTCCCAAGCCAGACGACTTTAGGGCACTAGGTGTAGAACACCCCTATGAATCTAATAACTCGAGCAGTAAAGGTCACGTAATCAACATAAGCCACTGAGATTTTACAACAAAAACGAAGATTATTAAGCGAGTGCATTTTATGCTCCATCTCGATATCGACCCTGCGTTTATGGGCGAGTGCGTTTTACGCTCCATCTCGACCCATCGCAAAACTTTCGATATAAAAACTCTTTGTTTCTATTTTTATTCTCATTTCATTCATTTTTCTTTTTTTTATATGTCAACATGCTAGAATCCAAGATCCAAAACTGTATAAACGTCTAAGTCTTTTATTACCTTGTAAAAATGAAAGTTTATAAGAGTGAACAAACTCTCAAAGCAATAAACACGCGAACTAAATTTGAAAAATAACTAGTTAAAAACAGTTGGTCGGTGCGTGCAAGAAGGACAAATCAATAATAGTCTAAACTTATCGATTGAACAACCCCTAGCTCATACATGCTTAACACGACTCTAAGAGGTAGACATAAATACTTGACGCTTGTCATCAGCCACAATAAAAAAATAACTAAAAACTATAACACCCTTGCTAAATAGCAGCTCAAAATAGGGTCAAAAGGCCATTCAAATGGCACAAGCATCTAATCAGTAAAAGCCCCAAAAAGATGGCTGTAAACCACAAATATGCTGATAATAATCAAAGCATTAAAAATAAAAACCAAAAATAGTTCATGGCATAAAAAATCCAAGCATAAACCTACAGTTCAAAACGACTGCACCACAAAACTGATAATAAAAGCATAATAAAGTACTAAAGTTTGCAACCTATCATGGCAGTACAGAAATAAACAGATAACATCCAAAACACCCCCAAACTTGAGGTGACCAATGCCCTCATTGCTAAACATAAAGCAATCGTATACAAGAGGGCTTCCCTGAAGTTTGCTCACTCAGCAGCGGTATCGTCCTCCTCAGCCTCGGTGAGCGGCGATGGTGGAGGGTATGGTGGGAAGACAGGAGGCTCCGGGAACCATGCCTCATTGCTAATAAATTTTGTGTTGTCCCATGGCGTTGGTGGTGCCGCGGACGATGATCCTCCCATGCTAAGGCGTTGCCGCTTTTGTGCCATTTTCTAAAATTTTTCTATATGTTATCTACACATGCCAAGACAAGAACAAAAACTACACTACAAAGCAAATATGCATTATTCGAAATAATATAATAACTAACTACAAAGTGAACTAGACATATGTAAAGAAAACATATAAAATTTATACCAAGATGGGGGTGCCTCCCCACCAAGTACTTGCTTTAAAGTCGTCAGTTTGACTATACCGACACCGCTCAATCCGACTCATAAGCGAAGATGACCTTTTCATGCCGCCTATTCGTAAATTCTTTTGGATTCTTGGCAGACATGGATGATTGGTCATCCTTGTTCTCCTCATCCATTCAGTCATCCATCGGCACAAAGAAGCTTTCACCACTGGAATTATCAACTAATTCGCCTATTTCATTAAGTTGAAAACGTTCTTTGTGCGCTATTGGGGCCTCACGGATTTCCACAGTCGGGAGCATGATTTCTGATTGCATATCAATATTGACGATAAAACCACTGTTGATCCTTTTGTCACCAACTTCAGACTCCACCGGTTGGCTAGTTTGCACTATTACGTCTTCCTCAACAACTATACGAGACTTAATGCATTTTCCTTGTGTATCCACCACGCAATGCTCTACCGCTTCATCGTCGAGATCAATTACGCTGGGAGATTGCCTTGCGGTGAATTTATGATGGCATTGACGAGTTGCCCCAATTGCTTCTCAAGGCTGTGCAATGTGGCTTCTTGGCTTGCCATCCGAACCTCATTTCTCTGAATAAAGTCGGTGAGAAGCTCTTCAAGTCGGTTCTCTTCTTCTCGTACTGAGGTCTCATAAAAGCTCTCATTGGGTTGAGACGTCAACTCATAATTCGGTGGAGACTGATATTCAAACTGAGAGGCATGATTCGGATCATAATATTGCTCTTGACTGTAGTCCCATGAGTTTGGATAACCCTGGTAGTTTGGATGATAGGTGATCGGTTCAAAGTCAGCTCGTTCTTGACAGTAGGCGTTCTGAGTGGACTGACACTCGAGATTGTCAGAAAACCTCAAGGCATTAGCAATTTGAAGTTGTAATCTCTCGAGTCCTTCTTTTGAGCTTGGATGTGTTGTCCCCTCATAAGGCCATTGATAACATTGATCGTCCATAATCTATAGACTTAAAAACAAAAAGAAAGGAAGATCAAACAAATAAAAGAAGTAAATATATACACGTCAAAAGTAGAACTAAATTTATTTAAATCAATATTGGACAATATTAAAATAATAGTTCCCCGGCAACGGCGCCAAAAACTTGTTGGTCAGATTACTGATCACTAAACACTCGCAAGTATATGCGGTCTAACACGTAATACAATGATAAGGAGAATGTCGTACCCACGAGGAACTATGACTAATATTTACCAAATACCGACTGTTTACCGCTAAAGTCTTATTCGAACAACACTAAATGGAAGTGTGATTAATCTAATTATACTACTTAACAAAGAAAGTAAATGGATAACGAATGGAAATCTAAGGAATTATAAGCTATGGTCACAACTTCACCCCCACACAGGCACTCTGTCGAACACCTGGTGTGTTATGTTTCATCAAACTAGCTACCCTACCTCTCTTTGGTCTTAATGGTCATGACAATTTGTCGACTGAGAACGCACAGGTGCTAATGCACCTCTGTCGAGGTATACACAAACATATCCTCTCCAGATCCACCCTAAAGGGAATAGAACAGAAAAGAACGTCCAAGCTAGATACAATCCTACAAATGTCTATGCGAATCAATCATAACAAGGATTTAAGCATAAGTTCTCATTGAGGTGGCACGTGGCGCACAGAGATATGTCTATTCTATGCACAACTTATGCAGTCGAAACCCACAATCACATGCTAATATAATTAGGTGTAAATCTACAATTCTTCTGTCGATATCATGCAGATTACCAAAATCATCACTAATGTCTTAGCGAGAATCATGAAGCATAAATATATTAAACCAAATCATATGGTGCCAACCAAAGAGATAAAGACAGTCAATTCAAATAACAAAGGGATCCATTATAACTTTAGAGCCAATATTCAGTTCATAGTTAATAAACTAAATACAAGTAGCAAATAAGACAACATTTATAGAATACAAAATTAGAGAAAATAAATGGATAGAAGAAACTCTGTCAAAGCCCCTTTAACTCCCACGAATTCCGCTCAAATCAAGCTTTTCAATCCGTACCGGTCGTTGCTCTTGAGCTCCAAAGAAAAGCTAAACTTCTCCGTAATCTACCTAATCTATTTGTACAGAGATAAGAAAAAAAGAGAAATTACAGAAGAAAAACTAATCTATCCTATTCTATTTACATGATCTGTGTTATGAGATCTATATCCCTTTCTCTCTCGCTCTCTCTCTCTCTTCTGATGCAGGCGGCTGCTCCTCGCTTATATACTGCTCCCCTCTTCTTTTAGGTCATTAAAAGGTTCTTTACTATTTGGGCACCAGAGATCGCGCTGCGACACGAGCATAGTCTTAACAAGAGGCGCTGGGGCGCGAGTGGTGGCGCTGGGGCACCGACATTGGCGCTGGGGCGCCGGCCTTGGCGCTGGGGCGCTGGCTCCTGGCACCGGGGCGCGAGTTTCCAGTAGCTCTCAGCTACATCCGGCACTGCGGCGCGGATCAATATACTACCAATAGCGTCGAGGCGCTACTTTACAGTGGGCTCATCAATAGACGGCGCTGCTGTGCGGCTTCCAAGTGTAACACTGGCGCTGCGGCGCCAGTACAGGAAAAATGGCCAATATGCCCTGTAAGCTAGAAAATAACTTGATAAGCCCTACATTACATCAATTAACCATAATAACACTACAATCATATAAAACCATATAAAATCTACGAGAACATGCAACTATTTATGTCATAAAATATCCGATTCGCGGGTATAAATCCCGCTCATCAACATCTTCTGGCCTCACCTTCAACTGATGATAACCACTTCTCAAGTCTATCTTTGAAAAATACCTCGCACCCTGAAGTTGATCGAACAGATCGTCGATTCTCGGTAATGAATATTTATTTTTAATCGTGACCTTATTCAATTCTCGGTAATCAATACAGAGCCGCATTGATCCGTCCTTCTTCTTAACAAATAACACTGGCGCTCCCCATGGCGAAACACTCGACTGAATATACTTCTTATCGAGCAATTCTTGCAATTGCACCATCAACTCATTCATCTCTACCGGGGCCATTCTGTATGGTGCTTTAGATATCGGGGCCATTCCTAGTAGTAAGTCAATTACGAACTCGATTTGTCGATCTGGCGGAAGACCCGAAAAATCGTTTAGAAATATGTCTGCAAAATCTTTTATAATCAGTATCTCCTCTAACTTTGCACTCTTCTTCTGTGTATCAACTATGTAGGCTAAATATCATACACATCATTGTTTCAACAACTTCTTGACTTGCATCACTGTTAGACAAAGAACACAACCTTTGACGGAGTCATAAGGTTAACACACTTCCTTTGGTAATCAATTACTGCTCCGTAATTGAATAACCAATCCATTCCCAGTATAACATCGAATTCACCAAGTCTAATTGGTATCAAATCTACCATCATCTAATGATCCTTTATAACCACTCGACAATTACTATATATGTATCTGACAGGAATCACTTCCTTATTCGCAATCTCTATACTTAAGGGAAATTCTAATTCTTCCTTGGGAAATTCTAAGTTATGAGCAAATTCATCGAATATAAATGAACAAGTAGCACCCGAATCAAATTGTACATAAGCATTAATACCATTAATCGGAATGATATCTGACACCACATCCTTAGACTGTACAGCATCCTGCACGGTCATATTAAAAGTTCTTGCAGTAGGTCGACTTGACTGTGCTAGTCCAGAGATAGTCAATGCACCACCACCGTTGATGTTTCCTTTTACACCACCTACACTTCCCGCTGGCTTCTTAGGGCAATCACGAGCCATGTGGTCTTTTGCACCGCAGGTAAAGCTTGCCCCTTTCTTCGAACTAAAATAGTTCTGTGCAATGTGTCCCTCCTGACCACAGTTGAAACACACCCTCTTTCCCTTTAAACATAATCCAATATGGTTTTTCCCACAAGTAGCACAAGCTTTAAACTTTTTCTTCTGCTAACTTCCTTGCTGTCCTCCCGTAGTCAAATTCTCGTTCCACTTCCTCTTCTGATTGTTACTTCCAACATTACTCCCACCAACCTTATTCTCGCTATCATTCTTCCTCTTCTTATGTTCTTGGTTGTACTTAGTCAAAGCATCGCTTCCACCTTCCGCAATAATTGCCTTTTGCAGTACAGTCGCAGATGTATTCAGCTGGAACATTGAAACCTTGGTATACAGCCAAGGTTTCAATCCTTGTTCGAACCTTCTTGCTTTACGCTCGTCTGTATTGACTTGATAGGTGGCAAACCTTGCCAACTCGTTAAACTTCGCAGCACATTCTGGCACCGTCATTGTTCCTTGCTTCAGCTCCAAAAATTGTACTTCCAACTAATTCTGAGAACTCGCTAGAAAATACATTTTGAAAAATATCTCCTTAAATCTATCCCATGTTATCACTCCTTGTCCTCCCCGAACCTTATTTACCTGCCACCAATAGCTAGCTTCAGACTTCAGCATGAACGTTACAAATTCAATCTTCTGATCTTCGTTAACTCTAGCAACGTCGAACACCTTTTCCATTTCCATAATCCAGGTTTGGGCTTTCACTGGATTCATAGAACCTTGAAACTCTGGCGGTCCAACCGCTTTGAATTCCTTGAAAGTCGTAGTTTGAGCTTGCGATTGATTCGCAAGTGCACCCGTCAACAAAGCTACCAAATGCTGAACCAGATTAGCGTTGGCCTCATTGTTATTGTTAGTAGACCCTACAGGAGGTGGTTGTTGACGTGGTTGTCTTCTTCTAGGAGGTATCTTCTGTTAAAATATACGCTTATCAGTTCATTACTCAACTTCTTAGGTATTTGAAGTTTAACTTAAGCATTCCAAGATTAAAGCTTTAACACCTAACATTTCAAATAAACTCTAATATTTTATTTATTCATAACGTTTTTAAAACATGTTATGGATAGCATAACTGCTATTAACATTCAATTTCCTGAACTAGACAAGTTTCAGGATTACATACTCATACTATCCCTTTATTCATCTCAAAATAAGGGATTCACATCTTATTTATTCACATAATTAACCATATACTATTATCACTCTTATTTCTATCTACGCATATTAAGACGTCGCAAGGCTTCTCGATGTTCCTCCTCCATAATACGATACGCTGTTCTACGATCCGTTACGAACCACGATGAGTCTTCAAACTGAGGCGGGTAATAAAAGACTCGATCCTGGGCCCTATCAATCACAGAATTAAAAGCATAATCCATCTCGTTCATCTTGGCCTTCTTCACTTGGACTTTAGCCTCCACACGGTCTGCACGTTGAGTCGCCTTCATCCAAGCATCCTCTGCTCGTGCACACTTAACTGATTCCTCTTTGAAGTCATCTTTTAATTTCTCCATGTTAGTCTTCATCTTCTCGTTCACTGCCAACATATCTTCATTCTGACCCTTAGTATGAACTAAGTCCCACTCTGTGTTTCCAAGTTTTGAGTCAAGATCCTGAATCTCCGCATCCTTCTGCTCCATCGAAGCATAATGCACCTCAACCATCTCCTTCAGCTCCTCAACTTCGTCCTGTAACTCTATGTTACGGTTATACAGAGCATCATACATCTCAATCGATACGGAGTTTGGTGGAAACTCCACAGTATCCTCTTCCTCATCATCATCTTCTTCTATCTCCTCAGGACTATCCTCCTCGGGATCGGTCACAAGCTCATCCTCCTGGATCAACTGTTCCTGCACTACATGAATATCATGGGGTTCATCGTCTATAGGTACCTGAGGTATCACCTCTCTAGCTGGACTGGATCCTCCTTCACCAGACATCTTGACAACAAAATATTTTAAGTTTTACTTAACATTATCGATACGCGCGATCACATAAGTTATTAACACATAGCACATAATGTCTTTTATTATTTAGCTTTAATGGATGCCTTAATGCATTCCTTAAAACCCGATAAGAGTTAAACACCTCTATGTTTTATGTTTCCTTAAAGGTTACTTCCTAAGGTTTCCCCACCTAAGGTTCATAACCTAAAACTTTGATACCAACATGTGACACCCCCAAATCCGGGTACTCCATTCCCACAGGATTTGGTGCTCACTATCAAAATAATTACATCTAACTATAATAAAGGATAAAACATTAAATAACTTTAAACAATAATCTTTCCCATTAAAGGGTTACATCAACAACTCAAAAACAATCCCAGGTAATCTAACCTTAAAACTATTACATCAATTGCAGAATACATCATAAAAGAAAACAAGTCTTATAACATCATGCATTTTAAATAAATTCTAAATAATTCTTCATCACTTGGACATCTTGCCCTTTCCCTTGCTAGTAGATGGCTCATCAACTCTTTCGACTTTAGCTGCATTGTTAATTGCAAGAGTGAGCAAACAATTGCTCACTGACATAATAGTAATAATTATTATATGAGAATGAATAACGAATGCTGTACAATAATGAACTTGTTCTACGAATCGAAATAAAAACAAGTTCGAAATTAATCTCTGAGGGACTTAAGACCACGAACTATGTCTTTGGTATTTAGGTATTATTACCTCAACCTTAACAGTCGTTAGACTATACAGACCCTTCTAAACGTACTTAGGGGGATCAGCCCTTTGTACTATGTAATGTGCACAAATATTTAAACGTTACACGTACAAAATCCCCTATGTTAGGGTTGTTCGTCTCAGTTTAAATTTAGAATTTCTGTACTAAAGAAAGTTTAGTTTGGAACTAGCTTATCAGTGTTTCTAGAATTTTAGAACACTTATTCAATTTCCACCAATAAAGGTTTAATACAAAAATGAATAACTGAACAAGGCTATCAAAGTCAATGATCAGATATTAACAATATATTACTGAATAAACATGATGCACATGCAAAGTACTATGTTCAAAAGAGTTAGAACAATCTCATTTGAATCAACGTATTAGAGCAATGTATGCTTTGTATAATAATTAGAAAAGTGAAATTTGCTTGATGTAACAAATTAGATTAAAAGAGCTTAATCAATCGTATATAAGAATAGAATCAATAATATTGCTCAATAGAATTTAGGAACTTGCATTCATCAATAAAAGAATGAAGTTAGAAAGCTTATTCAATGTAAGAGTTAAAGTTTAGAAACTTGTACAATTATGAAAGTAGAGTTAGAGAACTTGCACAATTATGAAAGTAGAGTTAGAGAACTTGCCTTGTTTGTAAGCTACATAAGTGTAAAATAATCTCCAATTACCCTACATACATCATTACAATTGTAACAACAATTAGTTGTATGAATATTAACACTATGGGTATTAAACCATCATTTAGGTCATAACCCTACCCTAACACCTAACCACGCTGGTTAACACCTTAATGATTCTGAAATCACACTCTGCTCCACCGTGTCTTAAAATATGGCCATCATACACATCTGAAAGGTCGCTGGTGCATTACACAACCCAAATGACATCCTCCTGAATGAAAAGGTGTAATATGGGCACGTGAAAGTAGTCTTCTCTTGATCTGTAAGAGCGACAACGATCTGATTATATCCCGAATATCCGTCCAGTAGGCAATAATGCTCATGCCCAGCCAAACAGTCCAACATCTGATCGATAAACGGTAGAGGAAAGTGGTCCTTCTTAGTTGCTTTGTTAAGCTTCCCGTAATCCATGCATACCCTCCAGCCGGTCACTATCCTTGTAGGTATCAACTCGTTGTCTTCGTTCGTCACATTCGTCATTCCACCTTTCTTCGAAACACACTGAACCAAATTTACCCATGAACTGTCTAAAATGGGGTAAATTATCCCAGCATCCAACAATTTCAAAATTTCTTTCTTTACAACTTCTTTCATAATTGGATTAAGTCTTCTCTGCTGTTCCACTATCGGCTTTGCATCCTCTTCTAAGAGTATCTTGTGCATACAGAACGAAGGGCATATTCCCTTGATGTCGGCAATTGTCCATCCTATTGCAGACTTGTACTCTCTACGCACCCTCAACAACTTACTTTCCTATAAATCGTTAAGCTTAGATGTAATAATAATAGGTAAAGTATTAGAATTTCTCAAAAACGCATACCCGAGGTGTTTAGGAAGAGGCTTAAGCTCAAGAGTGGGTGATTCCTCAAGTGAAGGTTTCATTCGTGCTGATGCTTTTTCTTCCATTTGTAGAGGCTCGAATGGATCCTTAAATCTGCTCACTTTAGACAAAGAATTCAGCACATGTAAATAATCCATAAATTCCAGATTATCCAAGTCATCATCCCCCAACAAAGTGCTTTCCAATGGATCCCTGTCCAAACCTCTAATCATGTCTTCATTAACCATCTTTTCGATCACATCCATTCTAAAACACTCTTCCTCATCTATAGGGAACCTCATGGCTTTGAACACATTAAATTTAACTTCTTGGTCTTGTACTCTCATGGTTAATTCTCCTTTCTGAACGTCAATGAGAGTCCTCCCAGTAACTAAAAATGGCCTCCCTAAGATGATTGAGATATTCTTGTCCTCTTCATAATCCAAAATAATAAAATCTGCTGGAAATATGAACTTATTCACCTTAACTAAAATATCTTCAACAATCCTACTTGGATAAGTCACCGATCTATCCACTAACTGTAGTGAGATGTTTGTAGGTTTCAGAGCTGGAAAACCCAACTGAGTATATACTGACAATGGCATGAGGTTTACACTCACACCCAAATGACACAAACATTTTTTAAAGGCCTTGTTCCCAATTGTGCAAGGAATAGTAAAACTCCCCTGATCCTTCAACTTCGGAGGCAACTTTATCTGTAATACCGCACTACATTCCTCCGTCAATGCCACAGTCTCATAGTCTTCTAACTTCTTCTTCCTTGACAAAAGACCCTTCATAAATTTTGCATAACTCATAATCTATTCTAGGGCTTCTGCAAAAGAAATGTTAATATGCAATTTCTTAAAGACTTCCAAAAACTTAGAGAACTGCTTATCCAATTTTTGCTTTTGCACTCTTTGCTGAAATGGTGGTGGAGGATAGACAATTGGCTCAACATCTGCCAGATTATTGTCCACTTGCCTGTCTTCACCCTGTTTCTCCTCGTCTAACTTGTCTTCACTTTCCTTGACATCTTTCTTGATTAAATTTTTTGCACTTTATCCCTCAAGTTGTTTTCCACTTCTCAATGTAATTGCTTGACACTGTTCATGATTTCCCCTCAGATTCTTCTCAGTGTCACTCGGTAGAGTCCCTTGAGGCCAGTTATTCAACGCTAATGCCAGTTGTCCCATCTGATTCTCTAAGATCTTTATCATTGCCGCTTGCGTTTTCATCGCTGCTTCATTACCCGTTATGTACTTCAACAACAGTTCTTCCAAATCTTATTTTTTCTCATGCTGTGGAGCTGACTGTTAATGCTGATTTTGGAACCCAGGGGGATAAGATGGTCGTGGAGCCTACTGGTTTTGGTTGTTACCCCACAAAAAGTTGGGATGGTTTCTTGCCCCCGGGTTGTAGGCATTCTAATACGAATTCTGAGGAATTCTGTTGTAGCTACCTATAAATTGTACCGCTGCAGGATTAATAGCATACTGTTCCGTCGGATGTTCCCCAGGACACAATTCACAAATATATGCCACCTGCTGAGTTTGTGCACCTGTAAGAGCATCCATCTTCTTTGACAATGCTAAAATCTGTGCCGCTAGAGCTGTCTCCCCATCTACTTCTAACACCCCAACCGCCTTAGGCTATGCCATCCTTACTGTGGGCCATTGGTAGTTGTTAGACGCCATCGTCTTAATCAATTCATATGCTTCCTCAAAACTTTTAGCCATAAAAGCTCCCCCAGATGCTGCATCAATATTAGTATGAAGATTTCCATTCAGCCCATTGTAGAAGTTATTCATTTGCAGCCACTTGGGTAGTCTGTGATGCGGACACTTCCTTAGCAGTTCCTTGTACCTTTCCCAAGCTTCGTACAAAGACTCCCCATGTTGCTGTTCAAACACAGTAATCTCATTCCTCATCTTCGCAGTCTTCGCTGGTGGGAAAAATGTAGCCAAAAATTTCTGAGCAAGGTCATCCCATGTAGTAATCGAACTTAGCGGTAGTGAGTGTAACCAACTCTTCTCCTTGTCCCGCAGTGTGAACGGAAACAACCTAAGTCTAACTGCATCATCGGATACCCCATTATATTTGAAGGTATCACAAATTTCCAGAAAGCTAACCAAGTGTTCATTCAGATCATCATTGGCTAATCCCCCAAACTGTATTGAATTTTGTATCATTTGTATCGTCCCAGGCTTTATCTCAAAATGATTCACAGCTATCGCAGGCTTGGTAATACTTGACTAAATTTTCATAACTCTGGGAGTATCATAGTCCCTCAGTGCTTTCTGATCCTTTGCTGCCATATTTTCTTATTTATCAAAATTCTCTCGATTTTCCTTAATCCACTTACTAAGTCTCTAAAACCTTTGTTCGATGTCGTCCTTGTAAGGAAGCAAATCTGGTTTCTTTGACCGTGTTTGCATGCCCTAAATCAGAGAACCTGAAACAAGAAATAACAAAAACAAAAACAAAATTGTTTAACTAAAACTGAACTAATTAAACTAATATTGCAAGTAATAAAATCAAAAATTGTCCCCGGCAGCGGCGCCAAAAATTTATTGGGTAAAATCTAAATTTCACACTTCATGCAAGTATACGTGATCAACAAGTAATATAATGATAAATAGAGTATCGTTCCCACAGAGACAAGTATTAATTTTAATATAAAAATTACCAACTTTATATTATTTCAATTTTATTAAACTAATCGAATGAATGATTGTAATTAATAAAAACTAATGAACTAAAAATCAAAACAAATCAACATAACTAATAACCGTAAATTTCAATCAGATAATGGAGAATTAAGCCAACAATTTTGCTTTAAGTTTTACACTAATTATCATGCTTCTTTTCAATTCAGTTAACTATCTCAGTTCATTAATCAAGAACACTGAAGTAGAATTAGCCATCTCTCGATGCACTAACACCATATTAACTTAAATCCATAATTGATAGAATTAAGCCAAACACCCTAATTAACTAATTCACTATATCTCTATGTCAATTAAAATCAAATAAGGTTTAACGTCCAAGTCCTTTTTATGATTACATGCGATGTTAGGTATCTCTATATCCTAAACATACATCAAGAATTCCATCAAAACACAGAAATCATGAACACATGCTATTATGACTAAGTCTACATTCATACATCATCTCTCGAGTCCATACAAATCCACATATAATTGATGATCAAGCAATTCATAAATTAAGCACAAATCACAATAGATGAACTGAATAGATAACTTTATTAAACTGAATTCAAAGTATGATAATCATCGTTCCACATTAAATATCCATCACAAGCTTAATTAGAAATTTAGTTGATAATGAATGAATTAAAAACTGAATAGATAAAAGAATTCATCATCTCAATTACAGAAACTGAAATAAAGAATACGAATAGTAATAAACCACCCTTCTTTGCTCTCAGCTCTGAAATCTTCGTGAATCTTGATTCCTTGCTCTGCTCCTCTAATGTCTTCTCCAAATTAGGGTTCACAGTTGAAATTAATGATTGATCAGTTGTATGATTCACTTCAATGTTTTTCTCTTATGTCTCTGTAATGGCTTATCAAAACGACCACAATCCATTCCCAATTAAAACCGAAGTCCTTCCTTCCACGCATCTGCAGTGTTAGAATTGTAACTAAATTCTTTCCTTCTGTTTGCGCACCCCCGCCCCAATGGGGTATGATCTTTGCTGCCACGTGCACCCCCGCCCCAACGGGGGTATCTCTTTGTTATATGGCCCGTCCAGACAAGGGTATTAAAATTGCAGAAATGGGTTTCTTTGTTTTTTCAAGCTGATTTCCACCACAGTGCCACCAACATTCCTAAGCCAACACGTAATGAACCCTGCAAACAAAACAAACACAAAACACATAAAACTGTACAGAAATAACTGGATTACACACTGTTTAATTCCAAATATGAACCCGATTCACATGTATAAAACCCACTCATCAGCTTTGCTCACCATTTACTATTTAATTAAATTTCTTTCGACAAACATCTTTTTACCAATTGTTTAGATAAGATTACATTGTTATAATTTTAATACTTGAACATCTTAGATACTATTTTCTCATGGGTTCGACACTCAACTTATCATATATTACTTGTTTGACCGCGTATACTTGCGCGTGTTTTATTTGATTGTTAAATCGACCAACAAGTTTTTGGCGCCGTTGTCGAAGACTTATTATCTATTGTTTTTCAATATTAATACCAATACCAGTTAATCTTAATCTAGATGTGTTCTTCTACTAAATTTTTTAGGTACTCTTGATTGTGTATGCCACCGTGTAAAAATTTGAATTTGATCCTCTTGATCCTAAGGTTGATAAAACCTTTCGAAGACTAAGAAGGGAAAGAGTTCAGGTTGCATTCAATCCAGATACCATGGCAGTAGAAAAATAGAAATCATTGTGGGAATATGCTATGCCGCATGTCATAGATATACAAGATAGTACACAAAGGCCAGCTATTTAAGCAAACATCTTTGAAATCAAGCCAGGCACAATTCAAATGATCTAGAATAATGTACAATTCAGAGAGATGCTGAATGACAACCCAAATGATCACTTAATCAACTTTGTGGAAATCTATGATACTTTCGGATACAATGAAGTTTCCGAAGATGCTATCAGACTCAAACGATTTCCTTTCACCTACGGGATAAGGCGAGGATTTGGTTGCATTCACTTCCCTCGACTCCATTACTACATGGGTTGATTTGGCCCAATAATTCGTGGAAAAGTTCTTTCTGCCAGCGAAAACTGCCTAGCTCAGACACGACATCATATCTTTCACACAAATGGACTCTGAATCTCTTTTTGAAGTGTGGGAAAGAGACACAGATCTATTAAGGAAGTTTCCTCACCACAGCTTACCAAATTGGCTATTAGCGCAAACTTTCTATAACGGAGTATCATGTCATACCAGATCGAGTATTGATGCTGCGTCTGGTGGAGCATTCATAGGGAAGAAAAATGATGAAGCAAATGAGTTATTGGAAACAATGGCTGCGAAAAATTATCAATGGTCTTCTGAGAGGAAAATATTGAATAAAGTGGCAGGAGTCTATGAGGTTGATGCAGTAACTGCATTATTTGCACAAGTTGTTGTCCTTCCAAAGAAAATTGATACTATAGGGATGCAAACGGTGCAAAGTGTAGCTGTGCCATGTGATTTATGTTCTAGGAGCCACTAAACCGATTAGTGTGCAATTAGTGCTGAGTTAGTTCAATATGTGTCCAACTATGGTAGGCAACAAAACATTAATGTTCCCACACATTATCATCATAGGTTGAGAAATCACCCAAATTTCTCATGGAGTAACAATAACAATGTGACAACCCGAGAATTTTGAATATTTTTTAAATTTTTATTAATTGATTTAAGGTTCAAAATTAGAACCTAGACAGAAAATTAGTGTATGCGTTTGATATTTTTAAGATGAAATTTTGAAGATTTCAAAATTCTGTGAAGGATTTAGGCGAATTATTCAGGATTAAGGTATACGTGGCTATGATCTGTGTAAATGTTATTATACGTGTACAATATGTTGTTGAGGGTCAAGGGTTGACCAGATAATCGATATCTGTAACAAACCCTAGGTATATATTAAGAACGTCAACATTCAGTTAGAAAACTTTAGCGAATTACAAGAAACCCTAGAAACCGGTTCTGGAAATCCTAATTTCAGTTCCAGGCATCTGAAACCCTAATTCGGAAATTTAAAACCCTAATCTGGAAATTTAAAGGATAATTATAATTCTTAAGTGATATTAATTATAATCTTAATTAGGGTAAAGCTTAATTAATTAGGGAACCCTAATTTTTAAATTAGAAAACCCTAAATTCGGGATAAGAAACCCTAATTTATAATTCGGAAAAAACCTAAGTGTTAATTTAATAGTTTTAATATTAATTAGAAAATATTAATCCTAATTTTCAAGTTATTAGTAATTAGAAAACATTAATCTAATTACGAAATCTATTTTCTAAATTAGAAAATTAATTTTCTATTAGAAAACCTAATTTTGGGTTTAAAACCCTAAATGACCAATTAAAACCCTAATTGCTAAATTAGCGAGTTTAATTAGAAAATGTTAATCCTAATTAGGAAGATTAAAGTTATGATTAAGAAATTTTAATATAATTAGAAAATTCTAATTATAGTTTAGAAATATTAATTTTCTAGTTTTAAAACCGAAATTCGAAAGTCTTAAAAATTAAATTACAAGTTAAGGGTTAAACCCTAAACCCTAAAATAGTCCAAACCCTAAACCCTAAGATTTTCGGAACCCTAAACCCTAAGGGTTTGCATCAAATGACCATTTTAGAATTAAAATTAAAAGGAAATGACCAAAATGCCCTTAAGCAAAAGATAAGGCCAATCTTGGTGAGTCATCACCCTAATGGTTATCCCATGTGCTCTATATCTATACTATATTAAATAGCTATGCCAACTAGCAACTAAATACATTGAATCATGCAATGTATATTAGATTAAGAGAGAGAAATGCATACTTTCATTTTCATTTTATCCAAGTCCCTTCTCTCTCTAACTTTTCGAAATCTAGTATGAGAGGGAGTGAAAAGCTAAGCCATGATCAGTTTATAACTCACCAAGATCAGATCACAAATTCAGAAATCAAAGATTAAGCTAGAAAGGTATAAACCTTCAAAATTTGAAATCGTTAGATCTTATGTTAGATTATATGTTTTGTTGTTTAAAGATGTGTTATAAGGTGTTTGTAAGTGATCTGGGTTGTTGGATCATGGATCCATAACATCAAGATGCACGAAATCAAGATTTTTCAAAACTGACTATGAACCCTAGAACATGGCCTGACAGCCTAATGTCAGTGCTCATAGATCATTTCCTGTTTATTGTTTGTATGTTTTAAGAGTTATAACTGGTAGTATGTTGTATGGTCTTTGATCTGGAACTCGAAACATTGCCAGATCGTGTGTAGATCGAAACATATGGGCGGTCAAAAGGCATTGACCGACCACGAAAATGTGAATATGGGAAACCCAGATTTCCCAACAGTGTCTGACAAGCATGTTCATAGCGTCTGATCTCGTATATGTTTGATAGTTAGGCCAAGCTATTGTGTTTGTGTTGTAGCCTGACATGAGTACTACATGTTAAAGGCTTTAGATCACTCAGATCTGTATCAGGATCGTAGCAAATCACGGTCAAAACCACGTTGACCAACTGGCCGGAAGGAGATTCTGGGTAACCCAGAATCTTCAAAGACTAGTTTCGGACCATATGTTTGACCGCCCTAGATCTTGTTTATGTATTGTTTTTAGACCAATCTGTTGGCATGTTATTGTACTCCGACATCCATACTATAGGATGGGACCTTCTTAGCACACCAAGAGAGCTTTATATGCATGTTACAAGAATCGCAAAGTAGGTACCAAGGATGTTCTTCATTTCTGGGAAACCCAGAAAATGAAGAACAGGCCTGACATGATTTTTAGAGGCTCATATGTTTCTGTTGTGATGTAGGATTTCCATAAAATTTGATTCAAGTTGTAGTAGTACACTTATACTACATACTGCGTATTATTAGCTTCCCAGAAATCAACACGAACCTAATTTAATTTCTGGTCAAACCTACCTACTTGTTAACTGACATGAAGTTCTGGAAAAGCTCAAGAACACACCAAGAACACCTATAGCGACTGGACTGTCGCTATAGGGCCCTTTAGTGACAGTTTTATTTTCTATTTTCTGAAAATTATTTAAAAATTGAGAAAAATGGTTTTTAATTATTAAAAATACTAAATAAATTCCGAAAAATTATTTTAAAGTCCAAAAAATAGTTTTAAATTATTTTGAGTATATTTCACAAATATTTAATATTTTTGAAATATAAATGATATATAATTTATTTAATTATAATATTAAATAAATGATTTCAAAATAATTTTAATACATGAAAAATCATGAAAAATAATATTATGGTATAAGAAAATATTTAAAGATATTTTCAGTAACTTTTAATATTTTGTGAAGAATTTTATTAATAAATTAATATTAATGATAATTATTTTATTTAATAAATATATTAAATAAATTAAGGAAAAATAGAATTAATATTTTAGAAATCATATAAAAATGATTTAAGTGTTATAAAAATATTTTAAGTTATAAAATATATAACTTTTGATATTTTGTCATGAAAATATTAATATTTTAATATTAATATTAATAATAGGATAATGAATTTAACTGTTTAAAAATCAGATAAATATGATTTTGAAGTATTAAAAATACTTTGTGATATTATAAATATATTATAATATTATGACATGTATTTCATTAATATTTGCTATTAAATAAATATTAATGATAAAAGAATTATGTGGTATTTAATTTATTTAAATACGTGTTTAATGATTGAAAATTCGTGATAAATATTAATAATTATTTAAAAATTATTATGAGACTTAGAAAAATATTTTGACTAATATTAAAATTATCTGAGATAATTGTTAAGTGTTAAGTCAGAGTTTAATTGAACTTTGACTTGAATAATTGTCCGGCTAGACCGTCGGGACGTTAGAATTTTATCGGAATCAAGATAGACTGCAATAGTTTGACTTGATACCGAGTCTTATGTGTGTTATAGACTGATAGGGTTATGTGTTATATGTTTATGTTATTCTATATTTATATATATAGTAATATTATACTGTGATGATATTATTCTAATATTGGAGATCTATATTACTAATATTAGGTCTTCGGATAAAGCGTATAAATTGCGTAGCGGTAATCAACGGTTCAGGTAAGTTTGTATTTACTTAACTCTACTAAGAGTATTTTTATTCGGATATGCTTATGGTTAATCATTGTTGGTTGCCATGAATTATACTATGTACATATTGCATGTATAAGTCAGGTATGAAAGGCTGATCACCTTCATTACCAGTTGGTTCAGATATATTTGTTCATGTATAATACTTGTTCAGTCAAAAGTTTGTTCCTACTAGTTCACAATTATATTGTTGAATTATAGCTAGCTTATTATTCAGACTCTTTCAATCATGATATATCGTTATATTATTGATCTAAAACTTGCTGGGCAATCCTTATGCTCACCCTTGCTATATCATGATAAAACATTGCAGATTAAGACGAATGCGTCGGATACAAGAAAAGGTTAAAGACAGTTCCAGCGTTAGGATATGTGTGCAGCTAAATTGTATAAGTGTTATATTATAAGGTTACGTGTTAAGTAAGTTATGTAATGTGTATTAAGTTAAGGTTACTAGACCTTGGGGAATAGTGTGTAAGTTTAATGTATAAACAATTTATGTTTATATCTTCCGCAAATATAGTAATAGTTGTAGAGAATGATCGAACCGGATCCGAGGTGATTTGGGACCTGGATTCGGGACCCTCACAAACAACACCCAAGGCCAATCTTCAGCTTCAAAACCAGCTTACTCCCCAATTTATTCGAATCCCCCTGATTTTCAATCTCAAGAACACACTCCACAAGGGTCATACTAACCCCCACCTTAGCAAAAAAGGAAGCCTAGCCTGGAATATCTCCTCTCCAGATACATAGCCCAGAACGAGACTAGAATCAATAGTCAGGAGGTCTCCATCCCGAATTAAGAGAATCAAGTGGGACAGTTGGCTACTTCCCTTAATAGTCATCCCCAAGGTTCCTTTCCAAGTGACACTGAAGTCAACCACAAGAGGGAAGGCAAGGAGCAATGCAAAGCAGTTACACTCCAGAGTGGAAGGGCATTGAATAAGACTGCAGGAGAAACCTCAACATTTCAACCTGATGCTATTGATAAGGAAGGCAGTGTTAAAAGTACTAGTAACAAGGTTGGGGTTGAGAAAATTAGTTCATCAAAGGAAACCATGTGAAAGTGTTTTGTTATTATATACTTTGTTTAACAAATTAGGTCAAATAAATTTTCGTCCAAAAATTGTCATGCTTGTTAGGATTTGTGAAAAATCTAAGTTAGGAACCCTAGATTACAAACCCTAACCCTAGATTATAAACCCTAACCCTAATTTGTAAACCCAAACCCTAATTAGCTAGACTAAACCCTAATTAGGTTATCCTAACACCTAATCATGATGGCTAAACTTCAATTAGGTACTAATAAATATTAAGCAACCCTAATCATAAAAACCAAAACCCTAATCAAGATAAAAGAGGATTAGGGCATAATTCAGCTACTAATTTGATAAACTAACTCACAAGTAGGTTAGGAGTCATCAACACAAGTTCCAAAACATCACATGACCTGCTTCCAAACTCCCAAGCAGCATCAGAGTCATAGATAAGATATTTTGAGAGGCAAGTAGGTGATTAATTTATCAAAAACCCAAGTTTGAAAATTCTATAAAAGGCAGCCTATGTTCAGTCCAAACCCACGAATTTTACAAGCCTATACACTCTTATAACCTACCTAAACAAGCCTTGATGATAGCAACAATAGATTCAGTAGCCAGAAATCAAAATCAAACAAGAAAAGGTGCAAACCCTAATTTTAAGCTTGATTTTTAATGCTATGTTTAATTTGTTGTTTAGATGTTTAGATATATGTAGTAACATGTTAGAAAGTATGCTAAGTTGATGGAACATGTTTTCATAACATCTAGAGGCATCAAAATAGTGTTTTAAGTAAATTAGAAATTTTGGAAAAACAGGTCTGACAGTCGAATGTCAGAGCCTGTAGATCCGTGTATGTTAATAGATAGGTCTATTAATTTTATGTTAGTTGTAGTATGACATGAGGTCTTTAATCTGGAAAAGAAAACAGGTTCATTGGAACCATATATTGCAAGATATAGGTGGTCAAAAGTGTTTGACCGATCACGAAGTTCTGTTTTCTGGGTTACCCAGAAAACTCAAGAACAGGTTGAACCGGCTACTTTGACCAACCTTTTAATCGCTTTCTGTTTAATGTTATAATGACTAATTGTAATGAATTAATACCTTGACATACATACTACATATCTATAACACTCAATCGTTTAAACATTTCATAGGATTACTAAAATTAATGGTCAAAAATCGTTAACCGAGCATGACTAAGTTTTCTAGGTTACCTAGAAAACTGATGAACATGAAGAACAACGTTTAGCTGTACTTTGACCAACATAGATCGAGACCTTAGATTCATACCCTATCCAAATCAGTGTTACATATATGTACCTTGATATATAGACTACATATTACAACAAAAAAAATCACAAATCTATTACACGAATTGAAAGATCTAGAAGCTACAAAACCGTTGACCGACCATGACCACTGTTCTGGGTTACCCAAAAATTCAAGAACAACTCTGACAGTGACTTTGAGCCTCTATAACTTCTTGTTATTTGTAGGTTAAATCATGAAATTGGTATGATGTTGTACTACTGCATGAGTACTATAACACCCATAAACTTCTAAACCCAGAATCATTAACAATAGAGAATTAGATTAAGGTCAAAGTGGTCTCTAGGCCATGACCAACTAATTCCAAAAAACTCAAGAACACCTATAGCGACACTTTCTGCCACTATAGGGCATTAGCGACAGATAGGAAATATTTTCTAATAAATAAGTTAATAAAAATTAGAAATAATTAATAAATAAATATAAATAATTATAAAAATAATTTTAAGTTATAATAATTAACTTTTAATATTTTTACATAATTTCAATAAATATTTTATTTATTTGGATATTATTAATAATTAAGTAATTAGAATAATTATTTATAAATAATAAATAATTATTTAAAAATAATATTAATGATTTAAAAATCATAATAAATGATTATAAATTATTTAAAATTAATAAACAAGGTTTTTATAATATTCTAAGAAAATATTAATTATTTAGAAATAGAAAGAAATGATTTAAAAATTATTTAAAGGATAAATAAATACTTAAAAATTATTATAAGCTTCTAAAAATTATTATAAAAGATATATAAATTATCCAAAAATATAATAAAGCTTATAAATAATGTTTAACCAAGTTATTAACTTATTAATTTCCCGGTAAAGTCTTTGGACACTAAAACCATATCGAACTTAAACCAAACATAAATAATTTATGTATTTGAGTATTGTTATCAATACTAATGTGTTAGATTTATATGAATGAACATCTTGGTGTTTATTAACGAATCGAGTAGCATTGCTTGATTGATCTTTGCTCAAGCAAGTTACTAAACCCTATTTTAATTACTTACGCAAATTCTTCAAACCCTACTTATTCGTTAAACAAGATTCCTATTTTAAATTGCTTTTGATATGTTATCCAAAACCTAAACTTGAATTACCAATTATTGCAAAGTTATTGCTACAGCTTCAGCATAACTAAGAAATGAATTGTTTATTTATATGATATTATTTATTGAGCATAAACTGTTGTGTCAAACCAAATTGCTTTGGTAAGACATCCTACACTGAGTTGTGTGTCCCAAAAAGGGATAGATGTTGGGTCAATTAAATATTGACACTTTGTGCATGTGGGCACGATTAGGATGAGATGCATACTCTTAGGATATTGGATATGCTGATCCCCTATCTCACATCTAAACAAAATTTTTAAGTCTTGGTAACTGACAGAAATAAAAAGTCCAGAAATGCTTAAAATAGAAATTCTAAAAATTGTAACAACAATCAGTTGAGTTTTGAACTATTATACTTCTTCAAATTTATATTTTGTTAAAAATATAAAACCGGCTGAGCATGTCATAGCTCACCCTTGCAAATTATTCTCTTTTGCTGCATTAGATGTTAACCTTGGCACATCTGGAGTTAATAAAGGGAAGCGTCCCTACTTAGATTAGTTTCTATTACTATCTAGTTGAATGTAATACTTTGTAATAAGAAATTCTTTATGAAGAATTATGTAATCGAACTTTAATATATGATATATAACATCTTTTATTTATGCAATCGTGTTTTCTTTACATATATAGATGTAATTAGAATTTTCAATCTAGTTTGAGATCCTTGGGAACTATTTATTTGAGTTTGGGTATTGACAACTTGGACTGTTCATGTTATTGTTGATACTTTGGATTTCAGATATATAGGTACTATCGATACGATAGTGTAATTCACATGATATGGACTATACATCTGAGTGAGGGTATTGGCAATATGGACTGTTTATGTTATTATTGCTACTCTGAATTTCGGATAGATAGATACTATTCGCAGATACAGTTCATATATCCAAGTGAGGGTATCCAAACACAGCAATAGTTTTCCTAAGAATTGTTATCTATTTTTGGATACTGTGAATCTTGGATCTATGGGAATTGCATCTGGTTATAATTGTATAGTCACTCAATTAGATATAAGCATAGAATCGGATACCATAAGCATATAGATTTGAATGCGTTATATACATTGACTAGTAGTAAGTACCATATAGGGTACCGTGGGAGTATAAATATGGGGGTGTTACATTAATGGTATCAGAGCTATTAAGCTAATAAATGTTTTAAAAATATTTTAAGTAATAATAAATGACTTTTAATATTTTGATAAATAATACATTAATGTTTAAAAATTAATGGTAATTATTTAAAAATGTTTTAAAAATTATTTAAGGGTAATATTAATGTTTTAAAAATATATTGAGTTATTATAAATAACATTAATATTTTGGCAATGATTTTATTAATAATTTAATATTAATTAAATATTAATAATAATAGAATTATTTAATATTTAAATCATTTAAAAATAATTCTAGTGTTTGAAAAATCATGATAAATTATAATAATTATTTAAAAATTATTATAAGTCATTTAAAAATAATGCGACTGATATTTAAAATATCTAAAGGAATATTGAACTACAGAATAGAGTTTTAGGCTCAATAATTACCCGATAAAGCCGTCGGTACACCGAAATGTTTAAAAAATTGATATTGACTTATATAATTTGTCTGTATAGGTGTTTGTTTATGTCCTAATAATTGATATACATATGTGACAATGAGCTTAGGTTATGTGTTGACTGCAAATAGCAGTACTATGTGTTACGATATATTATTCTAATCGAAAGAATAATCTTATTAATGATAGGTCATTGTATAAAAGATAAAACTAAGTTTTGTAAGCAGCAGATCAGGCAAGTATCTAACCCTTGCATTTACTCTATGCAATGGAAATGAGTAAGAAAGTTTAAGAATTATATTATCGTTATGCCAGATTATTAACTCTATTGTTATTGATTACGTATCCAAACGTTTGTATTCATACAAGTTCTTAAATTATCCTATCATTGTTTATCAATGCAGTATTATTGTACAATCCTAATATATATTCTGTTAGTTAATTTCAAATATTAGTTATATAAGTGTCCTCACTTGGATAACTGTTGTGCATGTTGATACATACATATTGATTTCTGGTATGTATATATTAATTAAAAGTCGTCTAAGCTATTTGACCCAGCTAGACACAAATTTAAAAATATTGTTGAACATGATAAAATCTTATTGATATCCAATCAAATTGTTTTGGTTTGGATTCCCAACTAAGTATGAACATTCTGTACATGGAAAAACTTTTATGCGCCTAAGGCGGATATGATGAACGAAAATATTGTTCTTGTATGTAGTATTGATCAATACAGGGCACATTGGGATGATCACCCCCGTGTCTGTAAGTTATGATGGTATGCGGATGAAGTTCTGCTAAACCTTATCAAAAATTAAAAATAAAGTTCATAGTCTGTCGACTACTCTCTATTTATAGTCAGTACGTAGTTTCAAAATTTTGATATAGAATTGATATGTTGTTATTATTGGTTCAACTTACTTCACAACTGTTGATTCGTTGTAGAAGTATCGTTCAAAGAAAATAATTACTTCTTTCAGCTAATATTTATTGTTGCTATTACTTGCTAGCAATCAAATACTCATTCTTGGTATAAATTTAAATGTTTTCAGCTAAGCATGATCAACCTGAAGGTTCTGATAAGAACAAAGGGAAAGAAAAGGTGACCGAATAAGTTTTATGATATTCTATGTAATAGTTAAACTCTATTAAGACAATGATATTATTAGTTATCGTGTAATAAATGTTTTAAAGGTCGTGTACCTGGGATTAAACTCTGATATATATAAATTAAGTTTGATATTTATATTATTGTTATTATTCTGCTCAAAGAAATGGTATCATGAAGTACCGAGTTTGGGTTTCAAATACCTGGATTTGGGGGCGTCACAAGATCTCCGCCAAGAGGGATGTCAGACCTATACAAGGGAGGATCTGCACCGGTAAAGCCATATGGGTTATCTGAAGGGCCAGCCCCTGAGCTGGAACGATCAAAAGTATTCGCCTTTGTAGGATCTCTGCCCAAATGCCACATGAAAAATGTGCCCAGTCCAACTGTCGGGTTAAATTGTAAATCTATGTCAAATGAGTCAGATCTCGAACACAGGCCATCCAATCCATCATCATCACGGATCCAAGAACCATATCCCCCATGAACTGAGTGGCGCGGGTCTGGGCTCCGATGGTACGAGGGGACCACCAGTGGTATAATGCCTCCTTAGTAAACGGACCCTCTGACAAAGTAAATCCGTCAACACCCATAAATGGGATATCACTGATAGGCGACTGCGACACAGGCCAATAACGCCTGGTAGGAGGCAAGATCAGTACACGAATCTGTCCTGTGGTTCTCCTAATAGCACGCTCTCCTAAATAGAGCTCTCATCCTCCATCTGTGAAGAGAGGATTCAGGCAGGAAGATATCATATACTCGACACTAGTCGGGTATCCCTCCTAAAAGCCGATAGTCAAATGTTCCCCAGAGTAGGGAACCCAATTGATGGCATCAGCTGTCAATAACTCCAACTATAAGCGACAATGGGTGAAACCCTCAGCTACAGGAACCTCCGCCAAAATGGAGTGCTATCATCGTCTTCCTCGTGGATAGGTATCTAAACCTAACACACTAATTGGACTATCCACATGCGCATAGGCATAACTAGGTGGCTATTCAGTAGCATACCTACCCACAGTCATAAACATCCTATATGCATGAACATGTTAAAGTCATAATCCGTAAGGGTAGCCTAATTACCAGGATTGCTTTGCTTTATAACCTTTGCTCATTTGTCCTCAAATAGGATAAGAAATAGCCGAAAAAGGAACCAATTTGACTATTTTAAAAGTCAATTTTTTTCACATCATTATGTTTAGTATGGTTTAATATTAACATTTACTATGTTAAATATTTTTTATAAAGTCATATAGGCATGCATATTCTCTACTATGTGTTTAGACGCATTTTATATGATAACTCATTTTCCAACGAACAAAAACTGGAAAAGAAGACATTCATACGTTACCAGGATAGTGTGATCTTGTACGGTAACAGAATTTATAGAAAGCCACCCGAACTCAGCAGATTTGAAGAAGAGCTCTCGGATTCTCTGTGTGATACGATATGAAAATGACTTGTGAAAGCAACATGCCGCTTATGGCCACCCACGGTTGGCCGCAGGTGTACCTGCAACTATCCTAGGTGGGTCCTACCCCTCCAGCTCGGTCCACTCTGAGTTGCAAAGGAGGTCACACAAGTTAAAACAATCAAATCAGGAAAAAAGACGCTACGCGATTGTGTAAAAAAGCCTGAAATCCTGGTTTTCAAGACCAAACTACGGGTCTACATGTCACTCACTGGTATTCTCTCGAACACATGGTACATAACACCATTGATCACAGCTGTTGCAAACTACAATCGACAATACCTCAAAAGGTCCGATGCCGTCAGTTCGGGGTCATAACTTAAAAGTAGCTTCCCCAACGGGAATTTCATACATCTTAGCCATTGATGCACATTTTAATGAAGGTCACGCAGCCTTGATGTTCTTTCCACCGTTGGCAAATAAATCCAACGAAGCATCAGAAACCATCCGATGACATTAGCCGTTGAAGCACATTTCAACAAAGGTCAAGCAACCTTAACAGTCTTCAGTCGTTGGTAAGTAAATCCAACGAAGTGTCAGAAGCCATCAGATGATTTCACTTCAATGAAAGTTAAGCATCCTTGACGTTCTTCCAACCATTGGAAATTAAACCCAACGAAGCATCAGAGATGGTTTGATGGTGGTATCTTTTGATACACACGTCAGCAAGAGTCAGGCAAGCCTGACAACACAGATTGTTGGCAGTAACTTCAACAGATCACTTGAAGAACCTGGCAATATAAACCAGGAAAAATATCATCATTGGGGAGGACCGATGATGGAATCTGTTATACACAATCTGCATCAGTCAAATGCTCATTCCCCAGAGTCTCTTGCACATGAGAGGAACATCTATGGTGGAAAGTCTGTACCAAGGATTAAAGACTTTGATGATAACCCCAACGTCAAAATCATAGTATTTACTGAGAGTTTTGGAGCACACGTCTGAGCAGTTCTTCGGAGACATCAGTGGTAACTCCAATTCCCCATCAGAAGCCATGGGAGCAAACAGTCATCACATCACGTTGGAAATAAATCCAATGAACCATATACATCATACATTTGCATCACGCTGTAGTACATTACATCATGAATATCTTGGCATATTTCAAGTGTCTAGTGTTCTTTATCTTATCCACGCCATTACATTGCATTAATATGATAAAGAGGGGCATCTATAGACACTCAAAAAATTTTGCATTTCTGTTACTATCCTTGCAGGAGAGCAAAGTCGTCTTCCAGAGATAACCTTGGAAGTCAAGTCAGCACAGTCTCGGAGACAACCCGGGATACTCAGTCAGTTCAATCTCGAAGATAAACCCGAGATATTCAATCCAGTCCCAGAGATAACCCCGGGATACTCATTTAGTCCAACCTGAAGATAACCCCGGGAGTTTTAGTTTCAACCTCAAAGATAACCCCGAGGAATGCAGTTCCAGCTCTGGAGACAACCCCAAAATCCTCAGTTCCATCTCGAAGACAACCTCGAGATCTTCAGTTCCAATCATAGAGACAACCCTAGGAGATACAGTTCAAACCTCGGAGACAGCCCCGATGCATGCAATTGTAGTTCTGAAGATAACCCCGGAAATAGTTGTTTTAAACCCTAGCAATCAGCTTTAACCTCGGTGATAGCCCAGAGGCACTCAGTTCCAAACCCAGAGATAATCGCGGGAGGACATGCATACAACACTTGCAGCAGCACAATCTCAGAGATAACTCTGAGCAACGACTACTAAATCAGCCCAGATCCACAAATAACCCCGATGAGGGGCAAAATAGTTATTTTGCCACCTTGATTCCATAATCACGTCGTCACAACATTTCAACCTACACGCTACACAGAATTGTCCTACAAGAACCATAGCTCTAATCCCGAGTGACTACTACACAAGACAACACACCGGATGGAATTTGAAGACCTGAAGACCTGGGCATGGACCCATCTTTATGACTTCGTACAACCTCCTATCTCATGTCATTGTGTAGCTCTCGACAACAGCATGCTGTAAAAGGTCTTATACACCTAGATCGGATGTTTGTATTGAAGTTATGAATGTTCGAGCAGGCAACACGATGCACGAGTGCACGTACTACGAGACGGTAGGGCCCACGGAGCCTGGGGCACCCCGGGCAGTCGCAGGTAAATCTACAGCTACTGCAGGTACACCTGCGGCTCTCCTCCTCTATAAATAGTGGGCTTGGGGTGGCCATTTTGAAAGGAGAAAAGGCGAGGAAGCCCCATCCAATTTGCTTTGTACACACTATAAATTGAGTGCTTTCTCATTTCAAATACTGGTGAGCTTATATTTGGCTACTTTTTACCAGTGGGAACCGAGTGTTCATCTATTTAAAGCTATTGAAGTCTTCTTTGGCAATTCACTGTAAGCCTTCTTACATTACTTAAAGCCGTTTCTACACTTCTTGCACACACTTTTATTCACGTTGAGAGTCGCGTGTGTGTGTATGCCCAGACCATCGGTCCGACACTTTTAAATGATCAAACGCCTCAAAGTAAACTCTAGGCGGGACGAAATGTAAATGAAAGCAATAAATGGCCACGAAGTAAACTCCAGGCCAGACAGGAATTATTCACGGTGTTTGAATTTTCTTAGACGGCTCTCATGCCCATGAGGAATTCAGCACTGCTTTGTATCTTATTTTCTCGAATATGCTTCGCATGTAACATTTCATATTTTTTTTAAATGTAAGTTATAAATATTTATTAATTTATATAAATATTTATTGGATATGTTTATTATTGAATAAGTAATTGTTCAATATGATTGAGTTTATTTAGTTAATTATTTATTTGCTAAATAATTAATGTGATTAGTTAATTATTTATTTGTTAAATAATTAATGTGTTATGTGGATTGAATTATGTGATTAAGTAATTTATTTAATAAATTGTTATTAAATAAAGTATAACAAATAACTATGTTATAAAGAGTTATTAAAATAAATTAAAGTAATTTTAATTTAGTTTTTGCCAAACAAGGTGTAAGTATTTTAATCATTTAATTTTTAATGGTTGCCAAACAAAGCCTATGGCTTTTAGATTTCTTTTGATTTTTAAATTATTAATAAAATAAATAAAACAAGTATATAAATAAAATATATATTTATAAGATTATACGTTATATGTTTGGTAACTGATAATAATAAGTAGGCTTATTATTGTCATATCAGTTTTATTCTACGTGTATCAGTTTTGGTTTACGCTCATTGTTAGTACCTAGTTTATTATTGAGAGAAGTAAGAAAAGAGAAAGGAAAAGGTCAACGAGTTTGAGAAGAAACCAAGTGCAAGATTGTCTAAAACAAGTTTTGATTGACAAGTTTTCTAGAGCAACAAAAAGGTAGGTTCCTAAAACCTTAATATATGTACGTAGATATGTTTTAAGCCATTTTCCTATGAACTTGGTAGTCTCTGTTTTCTGGTTTTTCACTGTGTATAAGAGTTTTACCAAAATTTATGTAAAAGCTATGTTGGTATAATTGGTTAGGTAATTACGTGTTTATATATAAACTGTTATTCAATTGTCAGTATTTATATATAATTGTATGTTTAATATATAAATATGATGGTATGCTAAATTACGTAATTGAGAAATTGGTTTTCACTGTGAAAAACATGTATGAATCGTATATTTACAAAATAACAAAATTGGTATGTGATTATGCAAATTGTGAACTAATACTGAGAAATTGAACTACACATGTGAATTGATTTATATGTTGGCATACTTGTATTTCAAAGGAATCAAATTTGGTTGATAGCAGTAGAATTTCAGTTCACTGTATTTTTAGTTGTCAACCATGGAGTTTTGATCTAATAACAGTGTTTTCAGAGAATTAGTTCTCTGCTATTGTTGTTTAGTTGTGTAAAATTAGTACACAAATGCTTCATAACTTTTATGTGTAATTTTTATGAAGTTATACATGTTGTTAGATGCTATTGGTTGTTAAAAATAATTTAGACAGTAGCTTTGCTCTGTCTTTCGGGTTGGTTCTGTGAGTTTCGGCGCCCATGGAGTTTTGATCTAATAACAGTGTTTTCAGAGAATTAGTTCTCTGCTATTGTTGTTTAGTTGTGTAAAATTAGTACACAAATACTTCATAACTTTTATGTGTAATTTTTATAAAGTTATACATGTTGTTAGATGCTATTGGTTGTTAAAAATAATTTAGACAGTAGCTTTGCTCTGTCTTTCGGGTTGGTTCTGTGAGTTTTGGTGCCCCAGCGTCAAAATTCACGCCCCAGCGCCAAATTTCACGCCCTGGAGCCAAGGTTCGCGCCCCAGCGCCAAAAATGGGCCGGTAGCTCGCGCCCAGCGCTGAAGCTCGCGCCCCAGCGCTGTAGCTCGCGCCCCAGCGCCATTGTCCGCGCCCGGGCGCCGGAAAAGTGGCCTAGTTGGGCAGTTTTGACCTCCTGTAGTAAAATGGCCATAACCTTTTCATACGAACTCCGATTTAGGTAATTCAAGATGATTCGGAAAGAGGACGAGTAGACCTACAACTTTCATTCTTTAAGTTTTTTTAATTTGAGGTCTGTAACAGTAGTCAAAATGGCCATCTTTAGGACTGTTGTGTATTTGGATCCAATCGGAGGGCGTCGGGATGCACGAATGCAAGTGCAACCCTTTGGGTATTAGTATAACTTAATGATAACATGTTGGACATGTATTAGGTTGTTGTATCAAGTTGTTAATGTACACGTGGAGCAATGGCATGATCATTTAAGTAGTTGTAATAAAGCTAAAAAGTAATGTTCATGAAAGATGTGTTGTTGTTTAAACTTAAACTTAGTTAGTAGCTATACTAAGAGTAATAAATGAACTCATAAAGGTAATGTTAGTGTAACTAATGTGTATTGTCAATGCATATGGTATGTGTAGGACTTGGGGTGAACGTGAATAGTAATTATTTAACCTACACACGAGGCAAGTTTCCTAACCTTTGCTACTTTATTATTCAGCAAGGCTACTTTTCACTGTTATGTTACACTTATGCAAGTTCTCTAACTCTACTTTTATAATTGTGCAAGTTTTCTTAACTCTAAACTTGTTATATTAGCATGCAAGTACCTTTAGTTTATCGTTCAAGTTATTATTTGTTGTGCATGCTTGATATTAAATTCTAAGATGTAACCTTAGCTTAACGTTGTTCAAAGCAAGGTATGATGAGTTATTCAATTGTTATGCTATTAGATTATTCCTAAAGCATGAACTTAGAACGAAATGTTTATTCAGTATGATCATTCAATAACATAGTGTTATTATCTTGTATTCAACTAATCCTTAGTTGATGTCCGTTGAACTCCAAATTACCTTGAAAGCTTATCCAAACCAAACTTACTTTGGTGCGGACTTGTATTCTAAATACTGAGATGAACAACTCTCTTAATAGATGTTTACGCTTAGCGTTGAAATGGTTGTGCACAATACATTGTACGAAGGGTTGATCCCCCTAAGTACGTGAAGTCCTTATAGTCTTATGACTGTTAAAGTTAAAGTTGAAAGATTACTTATAACTGTGGACATGATTCGTGGTCATTAGACCCTCAGTGAATGTTAAAATTTTCAGAAAGTTAATAGAATATATTGTTCAGTTCTATTGAGCCTATTATTGGCAATTGATGTGAAAGTTTAAAGATTTACTTATTGTTATTTCAAGTGGGCATTGTTTGCTCACTCTTGCCTGTAAAATTTCTTACAGCTAAAGTTGAAACGGGTGATGTACCTAGTACCAGTAAGGGAAAAGGAAAGATGAATAAATGCTGAAGACTTGTAATAGTTTTGATAGTTTACTTTCAGAATTTGATTTAAAGATTGTAATGAAGTTATTTAATTTTCCGCATGTGAATGATTGTTGTTAAAGGTTGGATAACCTGGGAGATTTTTTTTATTTAAAGTTTAATCTTGTATGGGCAGGTTTTCTTTTATTATTCAATTCTATTATGATTGGGTAGTTAGAAATGAATGTTTTGATTACGTGAACACCAAATCTTGAGGTAATGAAGTACCGAAATTTGGGGGTGTCACATCGCATCTCGAAAATAAAAGTAATCAACCTGAACACATAATAAAATGGAAGTATCAAAGGCCTCAATTACTATTGAGCATAAGGGTTTGAAAAACTTCTTTTACAAAATATCACTGCTATATCTTGTTAAAACTGAACTTTTATACAAAATTGAAAACCTTTGAATATAGGTGCAAACAAGGCATAACACTACTTCCAGATAATTGCACATTGATCTATACACATACAAACTCAGATAATGGTTGAAATCGAAAAGTTGCAGTCACCGTGGTTACATGGATGTTGGGGGGTGCCTAACACCTTCTCACCGCATAATCAAGCCCCCGGACCCTAATGAATCTTGATTTCACAGACCAGTCAAATTGTGTCACATCACTAGGTCAATGTTCAGACTTTTTCTCGGTTGAATTGGTGCAACCATTTAAAAATACCAGTTGGCGAGTCTTACAAGTCCCAATCGTCGACATATACATGTCGGACCTTTTCACAACTTATTTTTTCAAACAAATCTAACCTAACATGAGAACACTAAAAGACAATAACAGAAACGGAACAAATAAAAATCCCGACATCGACACTCTTTAGTAAGTAAGTAATATTATTTCATTTCAGATTCTGAATTCTATACTCATTTTGTTAAAGTATTGCTTCTATACTCCTTAAAATTAGTAGAATGTCCTTGAAATTTGCGCTTCATCGAGTATCTTTTCACGGGAATATTTTTTTGGACATTCTTGTTAAATTTTAATCTTTTAATGCTGGGGTACTATTCATGAAGTACTATTTATAGAGTACTATTCACCTGGAAAATTGATTTCTTTTCTATCCAAATTATTTTTGATACATGAATAATATTCTTGAATTTTACTCCACAAAGAAGTTATCATGTTGTCAATTTGGACATTTTTAAACTCTGGATAAATTAAAAATCTTTAATATTTATCCTTGATTTTGTTTAATTAAATTCTTATATCATTGTCATCATCCTCATGCTTATATTATGATGAAAGTCATCTTTGGCCCGTAGTGCATAGATGGACTGTTGATTGGTATGATTATGACCAGGGATTATTCGGTATAATCATGACCTGTAATGTTACAAATGATGTGGTAAAAGTCGTCATTGACTCGTAATGCATTGATGGACAGTTGTTGGCATGATCATGACTATTGGTGATAATAACAAATATCCTTGGCCCGTAGTGCATGGATGATTCATGGATGCGATAATAATAAATATCCTTGGCCCGTAGTGCATGGATAATTCAGTGATGTAAATTATTTATTGAGCTGAGTCTCAGCAATAAAATTGATGATAAACTTTTAAATCATAGAAGATAGTAGATATTATAATCTACTTGACTCTTCTAATGGATTGTTTGTTCCGCTGCAGTTAAACTTGTTGTCTATTGTATTATATCAGTTTAACACTGTAAAGGCTAACGATAATTTATTATGCATTATCTTAGTCACAATATTCTTTACTAGCCTAGTTGAGCTTACCCTTTGCTTTCATTGTTCTCTTCAGGAAATGAGATTATAACTGGGACTAGTCGGGGAATGGAGTGATAGTCCAGATGGTTGCTTTAGTAGTCCTCAGTTTTCTGTGAAATAGTGTAATAATATTTGTAATGAGGACTTCATTTGAGTTTGGATATTGTCAAGGAGATAATATTCGTGTTAAAACTCTCAGCTTATGTTACACGACAGTTGTATAATTAAGTTTGTATTTATTTTCTATACCATGTATTTGGCGACTCAGAGTGGGTGATGTATACATATTTTGGGGACATCATAACTTGAAGGTCACAAGTCCGATTATATAGAATGAAAAGGATGATGTCAAGCCAATGATATTAAATAAGGGCAGCTGCTTGGGAGGCAACCCAGGATTCAGATTTGATTTTTCTATCCGTTTACTTTTTAATTTTTTTAGTTGTATGTTAGCTAGTAGTTATTTTCTTCTTTGCATGATTTTCTTACATTGAGGACAATGTAAGGTTTTAGTCTGGGAGAGGAAGATTTAAGTTTTATTTAGGGATATTGATCTAATTTTGATGGGAAGTTGAAAAAAAAAATGATGCCTTTGATATTTTTTTTGAAAGTTCTTGGTTTCATGTATCTATTTGCCTAAGTGTTTAAAAGGTTAAAATCAAAGATTAAAGATTAATGCTAAATTTTAGAATCTGTTTAATGCTTAAATGGTTAATAAATGATGAAGACTAAGCCATGATCCATAGTAATTGATTTAACTTAAATTCGTGATACATGAGTACTTAAATATGAGAAGCATGCGTATTTGGCTAAGTTATTTGTGGAGTTGTCTATGTACACTAATTTCATAATTTAGAAATGTTTAAACTGCTTATGTTATTGCAGAATCATGCGGAGAAAGAAATTTAAAAAAAATGATGAATGCAGAAAATGAATGATGAAGGAAAAAAAATGAAAAGTGAAATATGATTGAAATCCTGCTTCAATGTCCATTGTACGAATTAACTGGGTATCCAAGCCTCAGGAAGCATTTTTATTCACTCTAAAAAGTGTGATGGACAAAAACGGCTTGACTAGTTGACTTTTGTGGCTTTTGTTACTTAAATAAGTAAGCCCTAAAAGTGTCTCTACACCCAGCGCCCTAAGACCGTCTGGTTTGGGAGTCGTTGCTAGAAATTTTGCTACATGGAAAACACAGAAAAGCCTAAGAAAAGGAGACATTACACATGTCAAGAAAAGAAAAAAAAACCATGAAAACACATTCATCTGTGCTAAAAGGAAGGTTCTATGAAAAAAATGAAAAGTAGGGAAAATTTGTTTTGGGTTATGGGTTAGTGTGCATAGTTTTTGTTCCATGATAACTAAGCTCAGTAAGTATATATGCTGTAGGAAACTTTCTTATGTGGTTACAGTTTGATTTGATGAAATTTATTGGTGAAATGGTAATGTTGTTAATTGTGAGTTGACTGATAAGGCATTGATTAGATTTATGTGAGTTTAGTGGTGATAGTCATGATTTGTATCTTGAAATTATTTGACACTATTTATGAATAGAATGTTTTTGGAAATCAAACTTTTGATTTACATGAGGATGTGTAAAAGGCTAAGTGTGGAGGAATTTGATAAGAACATAAAACTCATTGATTTTGATTCCTTTACGTTTAGTTTATTGTATGAATTATTGTGAATATGTGCTTATTAGGTTGTTTATTGATTTCAGGTTAAAATGGAGCTTATGTGATGATAGGGGACGATTCAGAGCTAAGTAAAACTAAAAAGAAGAAATTTTAGAAAACAAGGAAATTTGCCCAGAGGGATTTGTTCGCCTGATAACTCTGCCCCGGCGGAGACCACTCTGTCCTAATCTGCCCCGGCCAACTCACAAGGCTAAACTGACTCCGCTCCGGCGGAGTTCACTCCGGAGCCCAGGAAAAAGACACTCTGCCTCGGCTGAGTTATGCAATACAAATTATTCGCCCCGGCGGAGTCGACATGAATTCTGTTCAATCTTTTGGAAAGTTTCTAAAGGCGGATTTTGGCAGACTTCTACAAGGTTTTGTATTGATATTTATATAAGATTTAGGATATCTTTAGACTGAGATTTTATTTCCAAATTAGATTCTATTTCTTTATGGAAAACTAGGTTTAAATTATAATTCCTTTTAGGATTTGAATTTCCAGTTCTCATAGGATTTAGGGCTTTAGCACTATAAATATATGGTAATAGTAGTAGTTAAGGTGAGCTTAGCTACACCATTGTAACACTAGTTTTGGGAGATTGAAGATTGAAGACATGAGCTAAGTTTTTTATTCAGTTATAAGGGATGTTGAACCTTATTTATAATTAATGGTTAATTGAGTATTGATTATTTATTTCTTCTCATATAAAATTCATTCTTGATAATCTGATTTAATTTCTGAATGATATTTGGCTTATCTGAGGGATTGAGTTGGTTAACGAATATCATATGCTAGATTAAGGAATAGTATTTACATGTAATTGATATTTAGTAATATTTGATTGTGGACAAACTTTTGAGTATTACTATGATTACTAGAAGACAAGTTAAACAATCCGAGCTTATATGTTTGTTGCTTAGAATAGTCTAATTTCCTAGTTCTTAATGCTATTGTTATATTAAATTTAGAGAGCTTGTTCTAGGTTGTATAATGGTTATAATCTTGTGAAGAGCTTTATTCATTGAGTGACAATCTAAGGAGAGTTTCGGGTAACAGAGCTTGTTGTTACCTAGGGCTATTAATTTTATTAAAGATGCTACACTTGATTAATCCATTGTTGTAAAAAGGTGATACTCTACTGAAGAATTGAAACTTTTTATTCATTTTTAATTCTTATTAGTTTGTTGTTGTTAATTTAGTTAATCAATTCAAAATTTCCTTTTCATTAGAAATCATAGGATAAATATAAAATAAATCACTCTATGTGGGGTCGATAATTGTTTACTACTGTGTTAATTATTTGAATTTGTAAAGCGAAAGTGAGTTTAATTTAGGAGTGTAAACGACAGCTTCCAAACACACATCCTAGCCCCTTGTGCGATGCATCACTATACATCACAAAATTCCCTGTATTATCTGGCATAGATAACACATGTGCCATACTTCACCTCTTCTTCAATTCTCAAAATTTATCTTCACATTATTTTGTCCACATGAACTTCACTGCCTTTCTCGTCAAGTTAGTTGTAACGACCAAGAAATTCGGATTTATTGTAAAATAATTTTATTTAATTAAATAATAAATAAAATTATATTATTTGTTATTATTATGTGTTAGCAAGATGGATGACGTTCTATAACCTAATCCTATCGGAATGTCGTAGTATTTTAACTACGTGAAGGAATTAAAGTGTTTAAATTTTCAAGCCGAAAATAAAAGTTTTTCGAGAAATTTTTTGAAAAATACTATTTACTGATTTCTGCTCGGGAATTATTTTTGAACTTTCGAGAAATACGTAACGATAGAATATCGAGGTGAGATGAATTATGTAATAATAATTTAAGTATGGAAAACATAATTTTTCGCATGCAGACTTAATTCGAGAAAGTTAGGAAAAGTAAAGCGTTAACTAGTTAAAGTGATGATCGTATAATACGTAGGTATTGTACGAGGTAATGAATACGAGTATGATATCAAGTATTATATGTTTGAATGATGATATATCGTATATTATGATTAAGTATACGAGTTAGAATACGAGATTAATACGCAGACAATACGTTCTAAGGCTTTAAGCCAAATGTATTGAACTTGTAAGATTGTGTAGGAAGTGTATAGTTTAATTGGGATTGGGATTAAACCCAATGTAAACTATTGTTAAAGCCCAAGTGTTGATTAATGTAAAGTCCAAAGTGGATTAATGTATGCCCAAAAACATAAGTTAAGTTAATTGAATTAAAGCCCAAATAAAGATCCATTGGGTGAAGAAGAACCATGGGGCAACCCATATGGGGCCATGATCACATGGGTGATCTTGGTGGCCAAGCAAATACTGTGATGAGTAAGAAACAGATTTGATGAGCAAGTTAACTTAGTGCTTAAGTAATGAATAGTAAGGAGGTGGTTAAGGAGGTGGGATTTGGCTATTGACCACTCTACCCTAACCTAGCAATTCCTATAAATTGAAGGAGAGTTGAATCATTTTTACACTTGTTCATTTCATCCAACATTTGCAACTTATTTGTTAGAGAGAATAAGTAAGAAAAAGCTAGACTTTTATTAGTAGAAAAGAAGAAGAACAAGCTTTATCATCAAGGGTAAGACTTCTATATCATCAATCTTCCAACTCTTCAATACTAGTTTGATAGAGAAGTGTGGATTAGTTAAGTATGTATGTTAGGAAGTAAAGAGAATGGTTAATCAAATGACTTAAACCTTAATAAGCCATGAATAAGCAATTCGTTCATATATAAGTTATATGAACTAAGAAAGAACTTGCAATATGTTTACATTAATAAAGGTTGTATGATAAGAAGAAGCAAAGATGGTGGTTAGAAGATTAAAGCTATGATAAGTCATGTGAAATAAAATCATAAGTAGTTTATACTTTTATAAGTTATAAACTCATGAAGAACAAGTAATAACTTATCAGGTAAATAAGTTAATGAAATATGTATGTTAAGATGTTAGCATGATGGATGTAATCCGTTTGAAGCAATGAACAAATAACTATACAAGATCAAGCAAACAACTTAGGATAATTCTTTATCATAACATCTTCCAGTTCCCACGTAGCTTCTTCAACATTATGGTTTCTCCAGATTATCTTAACAGAAGGTATCACTTTATTCCTTAGTACTTGCTCTTTCTTGTCAATAATGTGAACAGAAACTTCTTCTTATGTTAAGTCTTTCTCCAACTGTAACGGTTTATATTCTATTACATGTTTATAATTAGGCTTATATGGTCTCAATACCAAGACATGAAAAATATTATGAATATGCTCCAACTCTGGAGGTAAAGCTACCTCGTATGCCACTTCACCAACTCGTCGTAGGACTTCAAAAGGTCCTATAAATCTAGGACTTAATTTTCCCTTCTTGCCAAACCGAATTTTCCCCTTCCAAGGAGATACTTTCAAGAAAACAAAACTACCGACATCGAATTCCCGATTTTGTCGATGTTGATCGAAATATTTCTTCTGTCTATCTTGTGAAGCTATCAATTTGGCTCGAATCATCTTGATGATCTCGACAGTTTGTTGTACCAACTCTGGACCCAATAGCTGACGTTCACCTACCTCATCCCAGCATAACGGAGTCCTACATTTCCTGTCGTATCGTGTGATAACTATTATTATAGGCAAATCCAACCTATGGTAAATGATCATCTCAATTTCCCTTGAAATCCATGATGCATGCTCTGAGTATATCTTCTAGTGTATGGATGGTTCTCTCACTCTGTCCGTCGGTTTGAGAATGGTACGCTGTGCTTATTCTCAACTGTGTTCCCAAGCATTCTTTTAGTCATTTCCAAAAATTAGATGTGAAACACAGATCTCTGTCTGATACAATGGACACTGGAACACCGTGTCTTAAAACGATTTCTTTCACGTACAGTTTTGCCAGCCGATCTAGGTTAAATCTAATCTTGATTGCCAAAAAGTGTGCCGACTTCGTCAATCAATCGACAATCACCTAGCTGGCGCCATAACCTTGTTGAGTTGTTGGAAGACCTACCACGAAATCCATTGTGATATGCTCCAATTTCTATTTTGGTATCTCTAACAGTTGTAATAATCCGCTTGGCCTTTGATATTTAGCTTTAACTTTCTGACACGTTAAGCATTTCTCCACGCACTCAGCCACATCTTTTTTCATATTCGACCACCAAAAATGATGCCTAAGATTCTGATACATCTTTTTACTCCCAGGGTGAATCGAATATCTTGAGTTGTAAGCTTCACTCAAAATTTCCTCTTTAACTTCTGGTACTGGCGGAACCTAAATTCTCCTTTCGAATCAAAGTAACCCTTCCGAATCAATTTTGAATTTGTTTTCCTCACCTTTAGATAGTTTTCTTTTTATCTTTTCACAATCTTCGTCTTGAAGTTGTGTATTCTTCACCTTATCTACCAAAGTTGAACCGTTTCCCATCTAGAACAATTTTTCGTCGGATTCTGTCGAATATTTAATTTCCAACTCTATCTTAGCCATTGCCGACACTAGTTTCTCCTGAGCAGTCAACATCATTAACTTCTCTCGTCCCTTCCTACTTAAAGCATCAGCAACAACATTCACCTTTCCGAGATGATAGAAAATCTTGCAATCATAGTCTTTGATCAACTCCAACCATCTTCTCTGCCTCATATTCAAATCATTTTGTGTAAATATATATTTCAGACTTTTATGGTCGGTATATATCTCACACCTCTCTCCATAAAGATAATGTCTCCAAATTTTCAAGGCAAACACCACTGCAGCCAACTCTAAGTCATGAGTCGGATACCGTTTCTCATAATCTTTCAATTGATGTGATGCATACGCAATAACTTTGCCATTCTGCATAAGCACACATCCCAGTCCTTTATGCGATGCGTCACCTTCAACTGATGATAACCACTTCTCAAGTCTATTTTTGAGAAATACCTCGCTCCCTTCAATTAATCGAACAGGTCGTCGATTCTCGGTAATGGATACTTATTTTTGATCGTGACCATATTCAATTCTTTGTATTTAATGCAGAGCCGCATCGATCCATCTTTATTCTTAACAAACAACACCGGTGCTCCCCATGATGATACACTCGGCTGGATATACTTCTTGTCAAGCAATTCTTGCAATTGTACCATCAACTCTGTCATCTCTACCGGGGTCATTCTGTATAGTGCCTTAGATATCGGGGCCATTCCTGGTAGTAAGTCAATCACGAACTCAGTTTGTCGATCCGGTGGAAGACCCGACAAATCGTCTGGAAATACGTCTGCAAAATCTCTTATGATCGGTATCACTTCTAACTTCGCACTCTTCTTTTGTGTATCAACTATGTAGGCTAAGTATCCTACACATCCTTGTCTCAACAACTTCTTGGCTTGCATCACCGTCAAACAACTTGTTTGTCGAGGTGACTTGCTGCCATAGAACACAACCTTTGACGGAGTTATAAGGTTAACACATTTCCTTTGGCAATCAATTACTGCTCCGTAATTGAACAACCAATTCATTCCCAATATGACATCAAATTCACCAAGTCTAATTGGTATTAAATTTACCATCATCTCGTGATCCTTTATAACCACTCTATAATTCCTATATATAAGTCTAACAGGAATCACTTCCCTATTCGTAATCTCTATGCTCAAAGGATAATCTAATTCTTCCTGAGGTAAATCTAAGTTTTGAGCAAACTCATCGAATATAAATGAACAAGTAGCACCCAAATCAAATAGCACATAAGCATTAATACAATTAATCGTAATGATACCTGACACTACATCCTTAGACTGCACAGCATCCTACACGGTCATATTGAAAGTCCTCGCAGTAGGTTAGCTTGACTGTGCTGGACCATTGATAGTCAATGTACCACCACCGCTGTTTCCCTTTCCTCCACTTGCACTTCCCGCTAGCTTTTTAGGGCAATCACGAGCCATGTTATCCTTCAAACCGCAGGTAAAACATGCTCCTTTCTTTGGGAAAAAACAGTTCAGTGCAATGTGTCCCTCCTGATCATAGTTGAAACACACCCGCTTTCCATTCAAACATACCCCACTGTGGTTCTTTCCGCACGTCGTATAAGCTTTAAACTTTTTCTTCTGCTAACTCCCTTTCTGTCCTCCCGCAGTCGAATTCTTATTCCACATCCTCTTCTGATTGTTACTTCCAACGTTACTTCCACCAGCCTTATTTTCATTCTCATTCTTCCTCTTCTTCTGTTCTTGATTGTATTTGGTCAAGGCATTGCTTCCACCTTCCGCAATAATTGCCTTTTCCAGTACAACCATAAATGTATTTAACTGGAAAATTGAAACCTTGCTATACAACCAGGGTTTCAATCCTTATTCGAACCTTCTCGCCTTTCGCTCGTCGATATTGACATGATAAATGGCAAACCTTTCCATCTCATTAAACTTCGCAGCATATTTTGGCACCGTCATGGTTCATTATTTCAGCTTCAGAAATTGCACCTCCAACTGATTCCAAGAACTCGCTGGAAAGTACATTTCGAAAAACATCTCGTTAAATCTATCCCACACTATCACTCCTTGTCCCCCACGAACCTTATTTGCCTGCCACCAGTTGCTAGCTTTAGACTTCAACATGAACGTTGCAAACGCAGTCTTCTGATCCTCGTTGACTCTAGCAACGTCAAACACCTTCTCCATTTCCATGATCCAGGTTTGGGCTTCTACTGGATTCATAAACCCTTGAAACTTTGGCGGTCCGACCGCTTTGAATTCCTTGAAGGTCGTGACTTGAGCTTGCAGTTGATTCGCAAGTGCACCCGTTAACAAGGTTACTAACTGCTGAACCGGGTTAGCATTGGCCTCGTTATTATTGTTAGTAGACCCCTCAGGAGGTGGTTGTTGGCGTGGTTATCTTCTTCTAGGAGGTATTTTCTGTTAAAATATACACTTATTAGTTCATTACTCAACTTCTTGAGTATTTGAAGTTTAACTTAAACATTCTAAGATTAAAGCTGTAACATATAATATTTCAAATAAACATTGATATTTTATTCATTCATGACGTTTTAAAACATAATAAAGATACCACATCTACTATCAACATCCACTTTATTGAACTAGACAAAGTTTCAGGATTACATATTCATACTATCCCTTTATTCATCTCAAAATAAGGGATTAAAATTTATTTATTCACATAATTAACCACATATTATTATCACTCTTATTCTTTCTATGTAGGCATATTAACACGTCGAGAGGCCTCTCTACGCTCTCCCTCCATAATACGGTACATCGTCCTACGATCCATCACGAACCACGGTGAATCTTCAAATTAAGTCAAGTAATAAAAGACTCGATCCTGGGCCCTATCAACTGCAAAACTAAAGGCATGATCCATTTCGTTCATTTTAGCTATCTTTATTTGAATCTTAGCTTCAGCACGATTTGCATGATTAGTCGCCTTCATCCAAGCATCATCTGCTCTTGCACACTTAGCCGATTCCTCTTTCAAGTCATCTTTTAACTTCTCCACGTCATTCTTCATCCTCTCGTTCACCGCCAACAGATCTTCATGCTGACCCTTTGTATGAACTAGGTCCCACTTCGTGTTTCCAAGTCATGAGTCGAGTTCCTGAATCTCTGCATCCTTCTGCTCCATCGTAGCGTGATGCATCACAACCAACTCCTTCAGCTCCTCAACCTTATCCTGTAATTCTATGTTACGGTCGTACGGTGCATCATAAATCTCAACTGATATAGAGTTTGGTGGAAACTCCACAGGATCCTCTTCCTCATCATCCTCATCTATCTCTTCAGAACTATCCTGCTCAGGATCAGTCACAGGCTCATCCTCCTGAATCAACTTCTCCCGCACCACATGGATATCCCGGGGTTTGTCATCTCAAGGTATCTGAGGTATCACTTCCCTACCTGGATTGGATCCTCTATCGTTAGACATCCTGAAAAAAAAATATTTTAAGTTTATTTATTATAGGACATTCTTCGCTACTCGCGAGCACATAAATTATTAACATATAGTACATAATGTCTTTTATTGTTTTGCTTCAATGGATACCTTAATCCATTCCTTAACACTCGATAAGAGTTAGACACCACTATATTTTCTGTCTTCTTAAAGGTTACTTCCTAAGGTTCATAACCTAAAGCTTTGATACCAACCTGTGACAGCCCCAAATCCGAGTACTTCATGTCCACAGGATTTGGTACTCATTAACAAAATAATTACATCTAACTACCCATAATAAAGGATAAAGACATAAAATAACTTAAACAATAATCTTCCCATTAAAGGGTTACATCATCTTAAAAACAATCCCAGGTAATCTAACCTTAAATTATTACATAAGTTTACGGAATACATCATAAAATAAAATAAGTCTTATAACATAATTCACTTAAATAAATTCAATAAATCTTCAACACTTGGGCATCTTGCCCTTTCCTTTTCTAGTAGATGGCTCATCGACTTTCTCAACTTTAGCTGCAGTGTTAAATGCAAGAGTGAGCAAAAAATTGCTCACTGATACAAAGAATAGTAATGATAACAACATGAGAATGAACGAGTGCTGAACAATAATGAACTTGTTCTACGAATCAAAGTATAGAAAACAAGTTCGAATTTAATATCTGAGGGTCTTAAGACCGCGAACTATGTCCCTGATGTTTAGGTGTTATTACCTCAACCTTAACAATTATTTAGACTATACAAACCCTTCTTAACGTACTTAGGGGGATCAGCCCTTTGTACCATGTATTGTGCACAAACATCTAAACGTTAAACGCACAAAATCCCCTATGTTAGGGTTGTTCGTCTCAGTTTGGATTTAGAATTTCTGCACTAAAGAAAGTTTAGATTGGAACTAGCTTATCAGTGGTTCTAGAATTTTAGAACACTATTCCATTATAGACTAGTTTAATCAATAAAAGTTTCCTAACTACTTGAAGGTTTAATACAACAATATAGAATTGAACAAGGTTATCAAAGTCAAAGATCGAATAACATCAATGTACCATTGAATAGACATAGTATGTATGCAATGTACTACATTTAAAAGAGTTAGAACAATCTCATTTGAATCATTATATTAGAATAATATATATTTTGAATAATAATAACAAGACTTAGGAAAATGAAACTCGTTTAATGTAACGAACTAGATTACAAGAGATTGTACAAGCATACACCAGATAGAATCATTAGGCTTGCTCAACTGTAATATATGATTTGCATAATGATAATTTAGAACTAGAAAGCTTGCTTGATAATAACAAAATAACGGAATTATGGAACTTGCATTCATTATATAAAGAGAATGAAGTTTGGAAACTTGCTCAATAAAAGTTTAGGATAAGGAACTTGCCTTGTATGTAAGCTACACAAGTATAATAATGTTTGCCAATTACCCTACACATATCATTGAAATCGCAATAACAATTAGTTGTATTAATATTAGCTTTACGAGTTTATCCCACCATTTAAGTCATACTCATAACTTAACATCTAACCATGTTGGTTAACCATTCTAGCGAATCTGAAATCTCACTATAAACTAACATAAACCTTATCATTCATTTTTAACTCTCGTAAACATCAATTTTTGTTTATTACATAACTTAAATAAAAAATCACTTAGAATCTTCACACTTTATATTACATCACATTGAAATCATTTATTATAGCCTACGTTATGTTTTAACATCATTAACATGCATGCCAAACAAGATTAAGTCCATGAATTACAACCCACAAATAAATAGAAATCACTGCCTTGACTCAAAGTACTCGCAGTTGCGCTGTCCCAAGCCTTGGCACCGGCGCAGCTATACTGGTGCTCGACTTCAGAAAACCATACGGCGCAGCTAAGCCGTTTCTGCCTGTGGTACTGACACAGTTGTGTCGTACACAGACAGAAACTGCAGCAGCTCTGTTACATAGCACACACCAAAATTCTCCCAATTTCCATAGAAATTCATGAAACCTAGTAACTAAAACTTTGTACTAATATCTATAAACATGCTATTCTTCATTCCAATTACAAAAACATTACTTATACTCAATTTTGAAGAATAAAAACCCCAATTTTCCTAATTTCTTCATTTTTTACACTTTTAGTGAATTCGATCGCCACGACTTCGTTTCTTAACCAATTGACACGATTCAAACTACGCCGCTTTCATTTTTTTAACATACTAACACAATCCAACCTCAATTTGCAGATTATAACACATATTGAACATGAAATTTTATACTTTCTTAAGCCATTTCACATGAATATACACTGATATTTCTAACTTCTTCCTACTAACCAATTCTCACGAATTTGATCATCGAATAGTACTCACACACGATTATTAACATATTGTAAACCATATATATATATATATATATATATATATATATATATATATATATATATATATATATATCAATCCAACGGGATTTCCAAATCATAAAGAATAGATACTACCAAAATTTAAGAGCTAAGATTAGGAATAGTTTATACCTTTAATCCTTGATTGCTTGCTAGCAAAAGATGGTATCAAGGCTTAGAAATTCCTGTCTTTTCTCTAGACAATCTCAGAGAATTCTCTATTTCACTGTGTTTGTGACGAACGAGATTTTTGTAATTTAATTTTAATATTTATTGAATTAAATAAATATTTTTGATGATTTAATTATTAGATTAAATAATTAATTGATGCAATTGTGGTAGATTAATTTAATTATATGTGTTACATTTATTAAATTAATGTAGAGAATAATTATTATTCGAAGCAGGTCATTATGTGAGCTTATTGTATTAAAAGAAACATTTAATAAGCCTAATGTTATTTAAATTAATTTAATTATTAATTAGAGAATTAATAATTTGACATTATTTATTTATGAGAACATTAAATATATGACTATGTGAATTTATGAGAAGTTATTATATTTTATTTATATTAAATAAGATATATGAATTATTGTGCAATTGGGAGTGCCATTTATTAAACTATATGATAAAGCTTTATTAAATTAAATGGTTTTTAAAACCTATTCTAACTAGCCAAACATGGCACTAAAGGGAATTGGGGCCAATTAACCCATGACTGGGTAACTGACCACCAACGCGCGTCAGACTTTTCTTTTTTAACAATACGACGTTCTTTATTTCTTTCTTATTATTTCTACGTCTGAAAACAAAGAAGGAGAGAATTCAGAGAAGAGTTGGAAGGAAAATCCTGTGATTGAAGTAGTATCTGAAAAAGGAATTGTTATCTATACTCATTTCCTCTAGATTATACTCTGGGTAATTTCTCCCAAACCCAATTTCTACTTTTACGTATTTAAGTTTTTTATGCAAATGGTTTTCAAGTACTGTAAAGTTTTATGATGGGAATTTGTAAGGCTTATGTGATTATATGGGTTAAGATGTTATCAAATCGTATTTAATTATATATATTATGTAAACCATATCATCAGTATCATAAAACATGTCGTTATACGATGACTTGTTATTTCAAAATTCACAAAGTTTTGATTTTTGGCCTTATGGCCCTTATACGTAATTTTAGTGTGACAAACATAAATGTTTTTTGTAAAATTTACACTCGTATATTATTGTGCATGTTGATACGAAGAGACCAAAGTTTAAATGAACGGATTCGGTGTTATAATGAATCCGTAGTGTCAATTTTCTTGTTTTATTTTCAAAACCTTCAAGAACATCAAGAACAGTGAAAGTAAATGCGTTGATTTTGTAAATTATGTGTTGTAACTTGTTAAAAATCATGCTAGATGGGTTAAGTAATGATTATATATGTATTACAATGATTGTGTAAGTTTAAATTCGTATAAAATTACTAATTGGAAGTTATGGCCATATTCATGTATAATTTTACGTGTGATTGATTTTTGACCTAATTTGGCCTTGTTATGTTCGCGAATTGCAGAACTGCAGAAACTGCAGAAAATGAGCCTGGGTAACCCCGCCCCCGGCGGGTGTTACCAAACTAAATTACCCCGCCCCGGCGGTCAAAAAAAGTAAAATAAAATAAAAATAAATAAATAATAAATAAAAAAATAAAATAAAATAAATAAATATTTGATGAAAATTAATATTAAAATATTTATAAAATAAATTAAATATTTTAATTGAGATATTTATGGAATAAAATAAATATTCGATGAAAATTATTATTAAAATATTTATAAAATAAAGTAAATATTTTAATTAAGATATTTATGGAATAAAATAAATATTCAATGAAAATTATTATTAAAATATTTATAAAATAAATAAATATTTTAATTGAGATATTTATGGAATAAAATAAATATTCAATAGAAATTATTATGAAATAATTTATTCGAGTGTAATAATAGTAAGAGAATGAAAATATTCTAATTTAATTAAGTAATTAAATTAGAAGGGTAATGATTTGTTAAATAAAGTGGAGTTTATATTAAGTGAAAATGTAACTAATGAATGTCGTGAATACATATGGTATGTGTGTAGGATTTGTGGTGAACGGAAGTACTAATCGTTTAGCCTACGCACGAGGCAAGTTTCCTAACCCTACTTGTCATTATTATTCAAGTTTATTATTTACCTCGAGTAAATTATTAATTCTATTATTCAAGTTCAAATGTTATATTAAAGATTTATTATCTTTTCAAAGCATGATTCCGTTATACAATAATTGTCCTATTGTATACTCTTGAGATTATTATTCAAATCGAATATCATTATTGTTGAACCTTATTAGACTAGTGAACCTTATTGATTCAACTAGTCCTTAGTTGATGAACGTTCTAAATCTCAGAACCCTTATGGAATTATCTAAACCAAACTTCATTTGGTGTGGACTCAAATGTCAAACTGAGATGAACAACCCTGCAAAGGGATTTACTTATGCGTTAGTGTTAAGATATTGTGCACAGTATGGTACTAAGGGCTGATCCCCCTAAGTACGAGAAGAAAGGTCGATAGTCTTATGACTGTTAAAGGTTTCAAGTATAACCCTTGATAACCTAGGACATAGTTCAAGGTCTTATGACCCTCAGAATTCCTTTTGATTCTTGTTATTCATTCTTTATTCAAAAGTTGAGCTTTTATTCAGATGTCTTTGATTTATTCGCATGTTATTATACTGTTATTTCATTATTATACTTGTGGGCATTTGTGCTCACTCTTGCTTAATAATAACATTGCAGTTAAGAACGAAAGAACTGATGAACCTTCCACTAGTAAAGGCAAGGGCAAAGTTAGCAAGTGACGAAGACTTGTTGTTTTATATGATGATGTAATTGTTTAAGACTTGAGTTAATGTTATTGTTTAAGACTTATTTGTTTATGATTCCGCACAGATGTTTAAGGTTAGTTTAACATGGGATTGTATTATTATTATTCAGATGTTGTAACCCTTAAGGGGAAGATTTTATTTCTATCTATTGCATGGTTTGCATTTTTTATGGGTAGATAGATAGATGATATTTGTATCGTGAACACCAAATCCTGTGGAAATGGAAGTACCAGATTTGGGGGTGTCACAGGTTGGTATCAGAGCTGTAGGTTATGAACCTTAGGTGGGGGGACAACCTTAGGTAATAGCCTTATAGGAAGAACATAGTGATGGAAAACTCTTATCGAGTTCTAGGAAATGAATTTTTGAAATTCATTGAAGATAATAAAAGACCTTATGTGTTTATGTGTTAAAGTATGCGTTAGATGATACGACTTAGTAACCAAAACTTAAAATTTTGTTGTCAGGATGTCGAATGTTGGAGAAGCTAGTCAAGCTGGGGAGGAAGAACCTCGTGTACCTATAGTACCAACAGAGGAGGAGCCCCGAGACATTCATGTCGTTAGGGAGCAGCTGGTATAGAGGGAGTCATCTCCATTGATCACCGTAGTTGGTCAGGAGCATGAGCCCGAGACTAATCCTGAGGAGGAATTTGTTGAGGAAGAGGAAGAGGAAGAGGAAGAGGAAGAAGAGGAGTTACCACGGTACACCGTTGATGCTAAGATGTATGACACGTTATACGACCATAACGTGGAGTTACGAGACGAGGTCCAGGATTTGACTGAGCGAGTGGTTATTCAGCATATTACTCTAGAGTAGAATGAGATGGAGATTTCAACACTTCACTCTCGACTGGAAAATGTAGAATGGGATTTGGTCCATGAGAAGGGTCAAACCGAAGATAAAACCGAGGAGATAGAGAAGCTGAAGAAGGAACTGAAGGAAACTTCCGAAAGGCTGAACATAGCAGAAGATGGATGGGTAAGAGAATCACGTCGAGCTGATCGTGCAGAAGATGATAGTTGTGCAAAGAAGGCAAAGCTTGAAGAGACATACTCTACACTTAATCATGCAATGAATGAGGCCCAAGATCGAGTTTTGAGGTACCCCATCCAGTTCGAAGGACTTCCATCGTATATGCTGGATCGCAGGACGATGTCTCGTATCATGGATGAGGAGCGTGGCAAGGCTATTCAGCACCTTGACAAACAGTGATAGAATTTATTTAATTATGTGAAAGACTTAATTTGTTTTTATATGTAAATTCTGACGTGTTTATGAACGAACGAATATTTGAATGTTTTAAATCCTGTGGATTCTTTATTCCAGGATAGTTGATGTAAATAGCAGTTATGCTATTGTTTAGTGTTAAAACTTTGATTTGAATGCAAATATATCAAGTTGTTTGAGATGATGTGTTAAGTGATATGTTAAATTGTTGAGTAATGCCTTAACTATTTAGAGAAATAAATAAAGTTCTAATAAAGCGTTCATTTAGCAGAAAAATGCCGCCAAGGAGAAGACAACAACGTCAACCGGCTCAGGAAGAGTCAACCAATAATAACAATTATGCCAACGCTAATCCCATGCAGCAGTTGGTGAATTTACTGATTGGAGCCATGAACAATCAACCTTAAGCTCCACCAAACACAACGTTTAAAGATTTCAAGGCGGTGGGACCGCCAGAGTTCAAAGGTTGCATGAACCCAATCGAGGCTCAAACATGGGTAATAGAAATGGAGAAGGTTTTCGACGTTGCTAGGGTTAGAGAAGACCAGAAGACTGCTTTTGCAACGTTTATTGGGACGCCCCCAAAATCAGGTATACATCACCCATCTTGGGTCGCCACTTACATGGTACAAAATACAAATACAACTTACTAATACAACCGTCGTGTACAATACGACAAAACATAAACTGTGAGTTTGAATACAAATATTATCTTCTAGAGAGTATTCATACTCAAAAGGAGTCCTCATTACATTTATTAACACACCATTACATAGAATAGTGAGGACTACTAACTAATACTATCATTCGGACCATCACTCCGTTCCCCGACTTGCCCCAGCTACGTTCTCATTTCCTGAAGAGAACAGTGAAAGAAAGGGTGAGCTCAACTAGCCCAGTAAGAAATATTATGACTAAGATAATGCAGAATTAATTATCATTAGCCTTCAACAATATTAAACTGATAAAATATAATAGACATCAAGTTTAACTGCAGCGGAACAAGCAATCCATTAAAAGAGTCAAGTAGAAAATAAACTCTACTATCTTTTATGATTTAAAAGATTTTCCAACACTGTGATCGCTGAGACTCAGCTTAATAAAATAATCCACATCATCGAATCACCCCTGCACTACGGCCAAGGATATTCGTATATTCATTAATGGTCATGATCATGCTAACAACTGTCCATCAATGCATTACAGGCCAATGAGGACTTTTACCACATCATTTGTAACATTACGGTCATGATTATACCGAATAATCCCTGGTCATAATCATACCAAGTCCATCTATGCACTACAGGCCACAGATGACTTTCAACATTTTATAAACATGCGGATGATGACAATGATATAAGAATTCAATAAAACAAGTTCAAGAATTAATTTATCCAAGAATTAACAACGTCCAAATTGTCAACATGATACTGCTTTGTGGAGTAAAATTCAAGAATACTTAGAAGAATATTTTCATGAAAAGATACTGGATGAACCGCAATTATCAAGGATATTTCACTAATTTCATGGAGTATAGAAGTCAAAACTTAACCAATTGAGTATAATAAAGAATGGAATAACAAAAGAAATCACCATGCATGCGATTGACCGCACAGACAGGTTATTCCAACAGGATAATAAATAATGGAATCAGGTCCGGCGTAAACGCACAGACAGGATATTCCGACAGAATAATAAATAATGGAACCAGGTCCGGTGTAAAACACACAGACAGGATATTCTGACAGAATAATAAATAATGGAACCAGGTCCGGTGTAAAACATACAGACGGGATATTCCAACTGAATAATAACAAGACGGAACCAGGTCCGGTGTAAAACACACAGACAGGATGTTCCAACAGAATAATAATAAAAACGGAACCAGGTCCGGTGTAAAACACACACACATGATGTTCCAACAGAATAATAATAAAAACGGAACCAGGTCCGGTGTAAAACACACAGACAGGATGTTCCAATAGAATAATAGAAGAATGTCACCAAGTATAGGGTAGACCACGTATACAGGTTATTCCAACAGAATAATAAGAAATGGAATAACAACAGTTCTCTTCATGAATAAGAAAGAATAACACCCCTTACCGTTTTAAAGAAGAGCTGAAATAAGGAAGTAGTTAAGTAGCAGAATACTCTTCTTCTCTCTCTCTATAGTTTCTCTCTATAGTTTCTCTCTCTAGAGTTCAGTGAATTCGTAAGAAATAATGAAGGAATGAGCTTCTATTTATAGAAAAATAGAATGCATAGTAACTAATCCATGAACGGTCTAGATTGATTACTTTAATCTGACGGTCCATATTTAAAGCTATTTATCGAATAACTTTAATAAAGTATTCCTGTTTTATTACGTTAATAATACGAATGTCATTATCGCTAAATAATTCATATTATTAACTGACAATAATTGAATCAAACTGAGTGGCATTAATAATCAATAACTGTACTTTTACTACCGAGTAGTTCAACCGTAACAATGGTAAAACTTCCGCCGTTATTTTTAATAAAATATTTTTGTCGTTTTCTCAATCCGACAATAATTCCATTGTGGGGTCCACCAATGATTGTGTCGTTGTACGAATATTCCCTGTTAAAACGAATATTCCCCGACCAATCGAATATTATATTATAACTTGGATACTTTACAAAATTTATAAATACTACCCATAACTATTATATCAAATCCACACCATAATATAAAAAAAATTATTTCGAGAAAAATTAAATATTTATTCATAAAATCTGGGGTTTCACAATCTCCCCTCCTTATAGAATTTCGCCCTCGAAATTTACGTACGTACTTGGTATGCCCAACATGTGAGGATACCTTGACTTCACTTTAAATTCTAACTCTTGAGGTATAACCTTTAAGCATCGAATATGATCCTTCTTATCCAAGATGTTAACACGTATCTCCTCATACGTTAAATCTTTTGCTATCTCGTCCGGTTCTAAATTAATAATGTGGTTCGGGTCGTCCACATATTTACGTAACATCGATACGTAAAAAAAAAATATTCTGAACACGCAACATACTTGGCGGTAAAACGAGTCTATAGGCCACAGTTCCTACTTCATCGAGGATTTCAAATGGGCCAATTAAATCGAGAGTTGAGATTTTCTCTCTTCGTCGATTCTTGCTTCTAGAATAACGCCCTCTTGAACCTTCTTCTTCACATTTATCAGCTCTGAGTATGTAGCTTGAGCGGCTTTAACTTTATCGATTAAAATCGATTCTAATCATTTATTCGTTATCTTCACGTGGGTTCGTATATTCGCACTTGTAACCGCATACGATCTTCTACTCAACGCATCAGCTACCACGTTCGCTTTTTCACGATGGTATGGTATGATCATAATCTTTAACAGCTCGAGCCAACGTCTTTGGCGCATGTTACGTTCGCTTTAGTTGAATAAATATTTGAGGGTTTAAGAAATGGGTTTTGTACTGGGGTCAATACAAAATTCGATTTCACGCTCTAGGGGTAAGCTAAGAAGTCTTCAAGAATACGTCAGGAAATTTATTAACAATAGAAATATCATTCAAAACTGTGACTCTCGTCCAAGACTTGGATAACACGTCACATTGATATCTATTAACTTGTCACCGTTATTCACAACGTCCCCTACCGAAAGTCTGGCTTTGGTACATTCCACACAAGAAAGTCAACAACGAAAGGATCGGGGCTCTTTATTTATGGCTTGATATGACAATGATTGACTTTAGTGGTTTGGTTACTTTGAATCCGCATAACAGGGTGGTTAGGAGTATGAAAGCTAACAACCTTACAAGAAGCATGATAAGTAGTGAACCAATCATTTCAAAAAATCACATCAAAGGCAAGTATTTTCAAAGAGATAAGATCGACAGGTAACGTGAAAGTGTTGATTTGAACAAGATTTATAAATAGTGGAGGTAATGAAGATTTCTCCCAACTGACTTTAAACAGACATATCAAAGTCTAAACATTGAACACAACTAGGTGAAATAAAAGAGTGAGTAGAACCGGTATCTAACACGGTATAGACTTCGCAAGAGTTTATGACTAACATACCCGTGATAATTTTATTCAGGTTCCTCGTCACGAAAAAAAAACGCTTTCTCTTAAACTACTGGCTTTGGCTTTTCTGGGACGGTCTTTGGTGCCTCAATCCTATCTGAACTTGTCTTCGGTGAACGACAAAATCGGGCTAAGTGACCTTCTCTTCCACAATTATAGCATGCTTTGGATGGCATCGCGCAGTTTGGACTGATGTGTCCCTCCCCTCCGCATTTGAAGCATATGATAGGTGATCGTTCTCCTTCCTTAACAACGGGTGCTGGTGCTGACGTCTTTCCATCATTGTTGAATTTCCTCTTCTTGAAATATCCATTCTTATTATTTTGACCATGATTACCATTTAAGTGGTTACCATTTCTGGCATGTTGATTCCCTCCATGCTTATTGTCACCGCTTTGATGACTGTTATCACCAGTATTATCATTTTTCTGGCTGCTCTCTTTTGGTTGCGTTGACTCGTTATCGCGCTCCACTAACTGAGCCCTATTCACAACATCTGAATACAAACACAGTTTATGAGAAATAAGATATTGACGTATCTCCGGTTTCAAACCTCTTAAAAACATCCGCGTCATTCTCTCTTCATTATCCACCAAGTGGGATGCAAATCGGGACAACTCGGCAAACTTGGCTTCGTACTGCGACACGGTCATGTTATTTTGCTCCAACTTGATAAATTCCACCGCCTTCATGTGACGAATACTTTCGGGAAAGTACTAGTCATTGAACAGTTCTTGGAACTTCTCCCAAGACATCTTGAGTGCGTCAGGTTGGGTACGTTTTATAGATTCCCACCAGTAATCTGCCTCTTCACGCAACATAAAGGTGGCAAAGGGAACCTTTTGCTCCTCGGAGCATCCCAAGACATCAAATATCTTGGTGATCTGCTTTAACCACGTCTCCGCCTTAAGTGGTTCTGGCTTTCCCAAAAACTCCGGTGGTCCCAGCTCCTTGAATTGCTTAGCGGTGGCCAACCATGAGTTGCCATTGTTTCCTCCTACATTATGAACAGGAGCCGCCTTCGCCTGATGCTGCATGAATTCAAAAAAACTCTTAAACGTACCGTCGTTCGTCAATTGATCAGTGTTGTTGTTTACAGGAGGATTATCGCCATCCTGTTGCACATTGTCCTGATTATTGATCTGTGGAGACTCAACGGTCTCCTGTGCTCCATTGCTTATCTCAACATTTTCGGATGCCATTTGCAAATACTACAACAAAACAAGGGTTAATTAACATATAACATATTATCCATATACTTTGACCGACCAATTAAATACCAAATAAACTTAGGTAGGTCATAATAGCGAAGGAATTCCCCGTCTCTCCCCTCCTTGTTCTATTCTCACATCTTAGCCAGGGATCATATCCCTAAGCTCTGATACCAACTGTGACGCCCCCAAAATCAGATATACATCACCCATCTTGAATCGCCACTTACATGGTACAAAATACAAATACAACTTACTAATACAACCGTCGTGTACAATACGACAAAACATAAACTGTGAGTTTGAATACAAATATTATCTTCTAGAGAGTATTCATACTCAAAAGGAGTCCTCATTACATTTATTAACACACCATTACATAGAATAGTGAGGACTATTAACTAATACTATCATTCGGACCATCACTCCGTTCCCCGACTCGCCCCAGCTACGTTCTCATTTCCTGAAGAGAACAGTGAAAGAAAGGGTGAGAACTAGCCCAGTAAGAAATATTATAACTAAGATAATGCAGAATAAATTATCATTAGCCTTCAACAATGTTAAACTGATAAAATATAATAGACATCAAGTTTAACTGCAGCGGAACAAGCAATCCATTAAAAGAGTCAAGTAGAAAATAAACTCTACTATCTTTTATGATTTAAAAGATTTTCCAACACTGTGATCGCTGAGACTCAGCTTAATAAAATAATCCACATCATCGAATCACCCCTGCACTACGGCCAAGGATATTCGTATATTCATTAATGGTAATGATCATGCCAACAACTGTCCATCAATGCATTACGGGCCAATGAGGACTTTTACCACATCATTTGTAACATTACAGTCATGATTATACCGAATAATCCCTGGTCATAATCATACCAAGTCCATCTATGCACTACAGGCCACAGATGACTTTCAATATTTTATAAACATGAGGATGATGACAATGATATAAGAATTCAATAAAACAAGTTCAAGAATTAATTTATCCAAGAATTAACAACGTCCAAATTGTCAACATGATACTGCTTTGTGGAGTAAAATTCAAGAATACTTAGAAGAATATTTTCATGAAAAGATACTGGATGAACCGCAATTATCAAGGATATTTCACTAATTTCATGGAGTATAGAAGTCAAAACTTAACCAATTGAGTATAATAAAGAATGGAATAACAAAAGAAATCACCATGCATGCGATAGACCGCACAGATAGGTTATTCCAACAGAATAATAAATAATGGAATCAGGTTCGGCGTAAACGCACAGACAGGATATTCTGACAGAATAATAAATAATGGAACCAGGTCCGGTGTAAAACACACAGACAGGATATTTCGACAGAATAATAAATAATGGAACCAGGTCCGGTGTAAAACACACAGACGAGATATTCCAACAGAATAATAACAAGAAGGAACCAGGTCCGGTGTAAAACACACAGACAGGATGTTCCAACAGAATAATAATAAAAACGGAACCAGGTCCGGTGTAAAACACACACACAGGATGTTCCAACAGAATAATAATAAAAACGGAACCAGGTCCGGTGTAAAACACACAGACAGGATGTTCCAACAGAATAATAGAAGAATGTCACCAAGTATAGGGTAGACCACGTATACAGGTTATTCCAACAGAATAATGAGAAATGGAATAACAACAGTTCTCTTCATGAATAAGAAAGAATAACACCCCTTACCGTTTTAAAGAAGAGCTGAAATAAGGAAGTAGTTAAGTAGCAGAATACTCTTCTTCTATCTCTCTATAGTTTCTCTCTCTAGAGTTCAGTGAATTCGTAAGAAATAATGAAGGAACGAGCTTATATTTATAGAAAAATAGAATGCATAGTAACTAATCCATGAACGGTCCAGATTGATTACTTTAATCTGACGGTCCATATTTAAAGAAAAATCTTTTAAATAAAATATAATATATTCTATTTATAGAATAACTTTAATAAAGTATTATGTTTTATATAAAAAGATGTTTCTGTTTTATTACGTTAATAATACGAATAAAACAAAACGTCATTATCGCTAAATAATTCATATTATTAACTGACAATAATTGAATCAAACTGAGTGACTTCTCATATAAGCATTAATAATCAATACCGTGTGCTACTATGCAACTTCACGTATTACTGTACTTTTACTACCGAGTAGTTCAACAGTAACAATGGTAAAACTTCCGCCGTTATTTTTAATAAAATATTTTTGTCGTTTTCTCAATCCGACAATAATTCCGTTGTGGGGTCCACCAATGATTGTGTCGTTGTACGAATATTCCCTGTTAAAACGAATATTCCCCAACCAATCGAATATTATATGACAACTTGGATACTTTACAAAATTTATAAATACTACCCATAACTATTATATCAAATCCACACCATAATATAAAAAAAATTATTTCGAGAAAAATTAAATATTTATTCATAAAATCTGGGGTTTCACATTTATGCTGAAGTCTGAGGCTAGCTACTGGTGGCAAACAAACAAAGTACGAGGAGGTGAAGGTGTAATTACATGGGAGAGATTTAAAGAGATATTTTTTGAAATGTATTTCCCACTAGTTCGCAGAACCAGATGGAGGTTCAATTTCTGGAATTGAAGCAGGGAAATATGAGCGTACCGAATTATGCGGCTAGATTCAACGAGTTAGCGAGGTTCGCCCCGTATCAAGTACACACGTACGAGAGAAAAGTCAGAAGATTCGAACAAGGACTAAAGTCATGGGTATACAGTAAAGTATCAATGTTTCAGATAAACACATTTGCTGGAGTACTGGAAAAGGCCATCCTCGCTAAAGGTGGAAGCGATGCGGTGACCAAGTATAATCAAGAGCAGAAGAAGAAGAAGAGTGAGAATGAAGGTAATAACAAGACTGGTAGGAGTAGCTCTGGGGATAGTCATAATCAGAAGAGGAAGTAGACGGATAACTCATCAGCTGGAAGTCAATAAGGAGGGCAGAAGAAGAAGATCGAAGCGTGCTCAAACTGCGAAAAAGCTCATTTGGTAGTTTGCATGAAAGGGAAGCGAGTGTGCTACAATTGTTGTCAGGAAGGCCACATAGCACCAAACTGTCCAAACTCAAAGAAGGGTGCTTGTTTCACTTGTGGTTCGAAGGACCATCTGGCAAGAGACTATCCTAAGATAGGATTGGGAGGGTCAGGATCAGGAGGAAATCAGGGAAACAACAGTGGAAATGCCTTAACTATCACCGGACCAACCGCAACAAATCGACCGACCGCCAGAACTTTCAATATGACAGTGCTGGACGCAATCCAGTCTCGTGATGTGGTGTCAGGTATCATTCTGATCAATGAAATTAATGCTTATGTTTTATTTGATTCGGTGCTACTTGTTCCTTTATATCCGAAGACTTTGCTAATAGTTTAGATTTACTTATGGATGAGTTGGAATATCCCATGAATATAGAAATTGCGAATAGAGAGATAATTCATGTTAAGTACATGTTTAAGAACAGTAGGGTGGATATTAAGGGTAATATCATGAACGTAGATCTTATCCCTATTCAACTTGGGAAATTTGAGGTTATTTTGGGTATGGATTGGTTATCTAATTATGGGGCGGTAATTGACTGCCAGAAGAAGCGTATTAACCTTATGACTACGTCAAAGGTTGTGTTTTATGGTAGCAAGTGGCCTAGACAAGCTAGTTGTCTGACGATGATGCATGCCCGGAGGTTGTTAAGATAAGGCTATGTAGGATATCTAGCTTACATAGTCGACAGTCGAAAAGAGAATTAGAAGGTAGAAGAGATACCGATTGTGAGGGACTTCGTCGACGTATTTCCAAACGATTTGCCAGGACTTCCACCAGATAGAGAGGTAGATTTCGTAATCGATTTGGCGCTCAAAACCGCTCCAATATCAAAGGCACCATACAAAATGGCACCAGTAGAGATGAAAGAATTAATGGTACAATTACAAGAATTGCTGGAAAAAAGTACATTCAACCGAGCTTATTGCCGTGGGGAGCGCCAGTGTTGTTTGTGAAAAAGAAGGACGGATCGATGTGGCTCAGCATTGACTACAGAGAACTGAACAAGGTCACGATTAAGAATAGATATCTATTAACAAGAATCGACGATCTGTTTGATCAATTAAAGGGAGCAAGATACTTTTCCAAGATAGATTTGAGGAGCGGTTATCACCAACTGAAGGTGAGGCCAGAGGATGTACCGAAGACAGCATTCAGAACGTGATACGGTCACTACGAATTTTTAGTAATGTCATTTGGTTTAACGAATGCTCCTGCAGCATTTAAGGGACTAATGAATAGTGTGTTCAAGCCGTTTTTGGACAAATTCCTTGTGGTATTTATAGACGACATTCTGGTATATTCCAAAACCAAAGAAGAACACGAAGAACATTTGAGATTAACGTTGGAAGTATTGAGAAGGGAGAAGTTGTACGCTAAATTTTTGAAATGCGAATTCTAGATCGAGCGAGTACAATTTCTTGGTCATGTGATTGATAAAAATGGAATTTCAGTAGATCCATCTAAGGTTGAAGCTGTGATTAACTGGGATCAGCCGAGAACGCCGTTAGAAGTAAGAAGTTTTCTTGGATTGGCGGGATATTATAGAAGATTCATTTAAGATTTTTCCAAGATCGCAACTCCGTTAACGAATTTAACTCAAAAAGCTGTGAAATTTATTTGGACGGAGAAGTGTGAGGAGAGCTTTCAAGAATTAAAGAAGAGGTTTAGTACGGCACCTGTGTTATCTCTTCCGGATGATACATGCAATTTTGTTGTTTTTAGTGATGCGTCGCATAAAGGACTTGGTTGTGTGCTGATGCAAAATGGTAAAGTCATTGTGTATGCATCATCACAATTGAAGGATTATGAGAAGGGGTATCCGATCCATGATTTGGAGTTAGCTGCAGTTGTATTTGGTTTGAAAATTTAGAGGCACTATCTCTACGGGGAGAAGTGTGAAATATATACGGCCCAAAAGAGTCTGAAATATATTTTCACACAGAAGGATTTAAATATGCGTCAGAGAAGATGGTTGGAATTAATCAAAGATTACGACTGTGAGATTTTATACCATCCGGGTAAGGCGAATGTGGTTGCCGATGCCTTAAGTAGAAAGGGTCGTGAGAAATTGATGATGTTAACTGCTCATGAAGAGCTAATTATTGAAATAGAGAAACTGGAATTTTAAGTGAAGTATCCAATGGAGATTGATGAGAAGTTATTTCAGATGCAATCTGGTACAACTCTACTGGATAAAGTGAAGGAGGCTCAGCTTCAGGATGATGAATGCAAAAAGGTGACAAAGAAGATATCTGAAAGAACTGAACCGAGATTTAAGATGGATAAGGAAGGAATAATGAGATTTGAGAATAGAATTTGGGTACCGCCAGTACAAGAGATTAAGGAAGATATTTTAAGCGAGGCTCATAGTTCACGATATTTGATTCACCCTGGTAGTACAAAGATGTACCAAGATCTTAGACAATATTTCTGGTGGCCGAATTTTAAGCGTGATGTTGCAGAATGTGTTGCCTAGTGTCTGACCTGTCAGAAAGTGAAAGCAGAACATCAGAGACCAAGTGGATTGCTTCAACCGTTGGAAATCCCAGAATGGAAATGGGAACATATTACAATGGACTTCGTTGTTGGCCTTTCGACGACTCAGAAAGGCTACGACGTAGTATGGGTTATCGTTGACCGACTGACGAAATCTGCACACTTCCTTCCGATCAAAATAAGATTCAACTTAGATCAGTTGGCCAGGCTATACATAAAAGAGATTGTTTCGAGGCACGTAGTTCCAGTATCAATTGTTTCAGATAGGGATCCACGCTTCACATAAAATTTCTGGAAACGTCTTCAGGAATGCATGGGTATGCAATTGCGAATGAGTACAGCTTACCACCCTCAAACAGACGAACAAAGTGAGAGAACGATTCAGACATTAGAAGATATGCTAAGAGCCTATGTGATGGACTTTAAAGGAAATTGGGATGATCACCTACCATTAGTAGAGTTCGGCTACAACAGTTACCACGCTAGTATAGGCATGCCGCCTTACGAAGCGTTATACGGTAGAAAGTGCAGAACTCCGTTTTACTGGGATGAAGTTGGTGAAAGACAATTGCTAGGGCCAGAATTGGTACAGCAGACGACAGAAATAGTCAAAGTAATCCGAGCACGACTGGTAGCGGCTCAAGATCGACAGAAGAAATACGCTGATCCACATCGTAAAACTATCGAGTTTGAATCAGGTAGTTATGTTTTCTTGAAGGTCTCTCCCTGGAAAAGGAAGATCCGGTTCAGAAAGAAAGGAAAATTGAGCCCAAGATTCATTGGACCCTTTGAAGTACTGAGAAGAATCGGAGAAGTTGTGTACGAGGTAGCCTTATCTCCAGCACTTGAGAATGTCCACAACGTCTTCCATGTTTCTATATTACGACCATACAAAGCCGATTACAAGCATGTAATTGAATACGAACCCCTGCATTTTGAGAAAGACTTATCTTACGAAGAAATTTCTGTCCAAATTATCGACCGAAAAGAACAAGTTCTTAGAAATAAAGTTATACCTTCTGTTAAGGTAATTTGGAGAAACCACAATGCTGAAGAAGCTACGTGCGAACTCGAAGAGAATATGATGAAGAATTACCCTCATTTATTTACTTAATTATGTGTACGCGATTCTGGGGACAGAATCTTTGTAAGGGGGGAGAATGTAACGGGTCGAATTTATTAAGTAGTGATTCTGGGGACAAAATCCTTTTAAGGGGGAAAGATGTGACGAACGAGATTTTTGTAATTTAATTTTAATATTTATTGAATTAAATAAATATTTTTGATGATTTAATTATAAGATTAAATAATTAATTGATGCAATTGTGGTAGATTAATTTAATTATATGTGTTACATTTATTAAATTAATGTAGAGAATAATTATTATTCGAAGTAGGTCATTATGTGAGCTTATTGTATTAAAAGAAATATTTAATAAGCCTAATGTTATTTAAATTAATTTAATTATTAATTAGAGAATTAATAATTTGACATTATTTATTTATGAGAACATTAAATATATGACTATGTGAATTTATGAGAAGTTATTATATTTTATTTATATTAAATAAGATATATGAATTATTGTGCAATTGGGAGTGATATTTATTAAACTATATGATAAAGCTTTATTACATTAAATGGTTTTTAAAACCTATTCTAACTGGCCAAATATGGCACTAAAGGGAGTTGGGGCCAGTTAACCCATGACTGGGTAACTGACCACCAACGCGCGTCAGACTTTTCATTTTTAACAATACGACGTTCTTTATTTCTTTCTTATTATTTCTAAGTCTGAAAATAGAGAAGGAGAGTATTTGTGAGTCAGAAAGAATTCAGAGAAGTTGTGGAAGGAAAACCCTGTGATTGAAGTAGTATCTGAAAAAGGAATTGTTATCTTTACTCATCTCCTCTAGATTAAACTCTGGGTAATTTCTCCAAAACCCAATTTCTACTTTTACGTATTTAAGTTTTTTATACAAATAGTTTTCAAGTACTGTAAAGTTTTATGATGGGAATTTGTAAGGCTTATGTGATTATATGGGTTAAGATGTTATCAAATCGTATTTAATTATATATATTATGTAAACCATATCATCATTATCATAAAACATGTCGTTATACGATGACTTGTTATTTCAAAATTCACGGAGTTTGGGTTTTTGACCTTATGACCCTTATACGTAATTTTAGTGTACCAAACATAAATGTTTTTTGTAAAATTTACACTCGTATATTATTGTGCATGTAGATAAGAAGAGACCAAAGTTTAAATGAACGGATTCGGTGTTATAACGAATCCGTAGTGTCAATTTTCATGTTTTATTTTCAAAACCTTCAAGAACATCAAGAACAATGAAAATAAATGTGTTGATTTTGCAAATTATGTGTTGTAAATTGTTAAAAATCATGCTAGATGGGTTAAGTAATGATTATATATGTATTACAATGATTGTGTAAGTTTAAATTCGTATAAAATTACTAATTGAAAGTTATGGCCATATTCATGTATAATTTTACGTGTGATTGATTTTTGGCATAATTTGGCCTTGTTATGTTCGCAAACTGCAGATCTGCAGAAACTGCAGAAAATGAGCCTGGGTAACCCCGCCCCCGGCGGGTGTTACCAAACTAAATTACCTCGCCCCGGCGGTCAAAAAAAATAAAATAAAATAAAAGTAAATAAATAAATAAAAAATAAATAAAAATAAATAAAAATAAATATTCGATGAAAATTAATATTAAAATATTTATAAAATAAATTAAATATTTTAATTGAGATATTTATGAAATAAAATAAATATTCGATGAAAATTATTATTAAAATATTTATAAAATAAAGTAAATATTTTAATTGAGATATTTATGGAATAAAATAAATATTCGATGAAAATTATTATTAAAATATTTATAAAATAAAGTAAATATTTTAATTGAGATATTTATGGAATAAAATAACTATTCGATGGAAATTATTATGAAATAATTTATTCGAGTGTAATAATAGTAAGAGAATGAAAATATTCTAATTTAATTAAGTAATTAAAATAGAAGGGTAATGATTTGTTAAATAAAGTGGAGTTTATATTAAGTGAAAATGTAACTAATGAATGTCGTGAATACATATGGTATGTGTGTAGGATTTGTGGTAAACGGAAGTACTAATCGTTTAGCCTACGCACGAGGCAAGTTTCCTAACCCTACTTGTCATTATTGTTCAAGTTTATTATTTATCTCGAGTAAATTATCAATTCTATTATTCAAGTTCAAATGTTATATTAAAGATTTCTTATCTTTTCAAAGCATGATTCCGTTATACAATAATTATCCTATTGTATACTCTTGAGATTATTATTCAAATCGAATATCATTATTGTTGAACCTTATTAGACTAGTGAAGTTATTGATTCAACTAGTTCTTAGTTGATGAACGTTCTAAATTTCAGAACCCTTATGAAATTATCCAAACCAAACTTCCTTTGGTGCGGACTCGAATGTCAAACTGAGATGAACAACCCTGCAAAGGGATTTACTTATGCGTTAGCGTTAAGATATTGTGCACAGTATGGTACTAAGGGCTGATCCCCCTAAGTACGAGAAGAAAGGTTCATAGTCTTCTAACTGTTAAAAGTTTCAAGTATAACCCTTGATAACCTAGGACATAGTTTAAGGTCTTATGACCCTCAGAATTCCTTTTGATTCTTGTTATTCATTTTTTATTCAAAAGTTGAGCTTTTATTCAGATATCTTTGATTTATTCGCATGTTATTATACTGTTATTTCATTATTATACTTGTGGGCATTTGTGCTCACTCTTGCTTAATAATAACATTGTAGTTAAGAACGAAAGAACTGATAAACCTTCCACTAGTAAAGGCAAGGGCAAAGTTAGCAAGTGACGAAGACTTGTTATTTTTTATGATGATGTAATTGTTTAAGACTTGAGTTAATGTTATTGTTTAAGACTTATTTGTTTATGATTCTGCACAGATGTTTAAGGTTAGTTTAACATGGGATTGTATTATTATTATTCAGATGTTGTAACCCTTAAGGGAAAGATTTTATTTCTATCTATTGCATGGTTTGCATTTTTTATGGGTAGATAGATAGATGATATTTGTATAGTGAACACCAAATCATGTGGAAATAGAAGTACCAGATTTGGGGGTGTCACATTGTTTTTCTCTCTTGCTTTCTCCAACTCTCTGTCATAGTTAGCCTTAGGAAACTAAGACGCGTAAAAATAAACTGATATGGCCTCTCACCCACGTACGTCAATTAAGAACCAAAAAGGCTTGCGTCAGTTAGAAATAAGCCAAAGGTCACAAGGCCTTGTTTGACTACCTCAAATTCCCCTATACTAGATTATTTTTATATTATTTATATTATATAATTTTTATTTGTCATGCATGTAACCCATTTAATTAACTTACAATTATAATTATATATATATATATATATATATATATATATATATATATATATATATTATAATTATACTTATGATTAATAAATAATTATATATCTAATTTAATTAATAAATTAGACTTAAACATCACTTTATTTAATTTATTTATTTTTTTAAATATCAAACAATTCATTTAATTTAATTATTTCCATTAGATTAAATCTTTAGATAATAAAATTATCATTATTTAATTGAATCAACATTAATCAATTTAGTTACTAAATTCTTGCATCACAATTTTATCAATTATTTATTTTCCTCAATAAATAAATTATTTAAAATATTTATTTAATTCAATAAATATTTAAATTAAATTATAAATTTCTCAATCGTTACATCAACAACATACATTTATTCCTATCTTAGTAACGTAAATGGAATGTCACATTAGTATGCTTTCACACCGTGTAGCTATATAATCACCATGTACTTAGCTTGTAGAAAAGTGTTAAGAAAGTTTGTAAAAATCTTTAGATTCTTGGTTTCACATAGCCATTATGTGTTAGAACTATTTAAACATCATGGTAATCATGTATTATGATTGAAAGCAGTATAATATACATGGTACAAGTTTACAGATTACAAATAAACCATCAGACAAAACTGCAGGAGGACGCAGCTGCGCTCTAGTTAGGCTAAGGGACGGCGCAGCTGCGCTATCTCCTGGCCAGACTAGAGTTGAGCTTTGCTCTTCCTGGTGTTGTCTCATTCCTTAGCATACATATACCATATACACATGTACAAGGGGTCTTGGGTTTCACTAGGGTCATTTCACGTTCACTTTTTAAATCACTATGGCCTTGGTTAAAATTTCGACAAAACGAGTTCATGAAGTCACAAAGACAACTATATTAACCATCTATTCATATGAGAAGGTCATAAAATCTGAAATAGGCATGCTTTCATGTATTCACATTATTTACACGTAGTTAATATCGTTCATCTCTTGAAACTTGTTTAGAAATCATACTTGAATAGTCTTCATTGTCAATGTACATTTAGGTTATGTTTAGTCCCAGTAGTGTATGAGCATGTCATATCACAAGTTTCAGAATATCACTACTCAATGTATATAAAGCTTTGTTAAGCAAACAATGTTTGAGGTTATTTCTAAAAGTTCTTCTAAATCATGCCAATACTAGTTGATCACATGCAAGACACTTTTAAACCATAATTTCATATATTACTAAGCCATATACGTATGCTAACAAGGTCAGGATTTAAAACACATAAGTTTCATCCAATTTTCTTCAAAAAATTCTTTGTTTCCTTTCTAGAAAATATACATTAGGTAACTAAAATAATTCATGATGCGTAAGGTGACTCTAGACCATAAGCTAAGATTATTTTCATATATGTCTTAGTCATATTAACATGTTAAGATTTATCAGTTCTTTAACAGAAGTCAAAATTCCTGACTGGTGCCCGGCGCAGCTGCTCCGTTCTGAACTATAGGGAGCGCGCATCTGCGACCTACCCTGGACAGTCCAGAAATGTCTTTGCTTCGGCATAAATCAAACCATGCACAAAATTTCTTTGCACAACAAGTTTAAATTTCTGCCACAATGTTTCCTTACATGTCTATAAACTTAGTAAACATGTTGTTATCAATCCTTCACCCAATTAGCAATCAATTCATGCATATCTAAGAATTTATCAAACTCAATTTTTAAGAACGTGGTCTAAGAAAATATACCTCTATGAATATTGAGTTGCCAATTCTTGTTCCCAACCCTCTAGTTTCTCTCCAAATTCATAGCACTTATATCATATGAACTTATCAGACACTTAAGCAACAAGAAAAATGAAGAAGAAGGCTGCTATATATAGAGGATTAAGTGACCAGTTATTGGTTTTACATTAAGGTTTGAATCCATGAGGTAGAAGAAGAAGTAATTGGTTATGGAAGAGTTGGCCAACTACTCTCCCTTAGCCATTTCCATAGCCATGATAACCCCCCTAGTTAGCCACTGTTAATAGCAATGCATTTTACGTAAAGAAGAATGTATGCTTAGTTTAGTTCCTTTTTGGTTCCCTTGTGTGATTTTAATGTACTCATGTTATTACATAATGAAAAATTAGGAATTATATATGTATTCATATCATATAATTCATGTACATTGGGTTTACATAAAATAATATTTAACTTAGATAAAATAATGCAGTTGATAAGTAGATTTTATAACTACTTATCCGATATTTGTTACTTAAATTAGTTGCTTAAACTCATGTTTCTTAGTTACTTTTCATGTATTTTGTGTTTATTTTGTAGATCTTATGTTTGGAAACGATGTGAGCGACTATTGGTATGAAAACGAAAGGAAAAGCAATCCGGACATCATTTGGGCTTTATGTTCTTGGCTTGGAACTTGGATTATGTTTTAGAGCTTCTTCTTAGCTCTCTGGAACATCTTGAATCATTCCAATCGGAGTTAGGATGCAAGAGTTATGACCTTTATACCAACTGACGTTGAACGTCACTATTTTGGATGGCCATTTGCAGAGCTGTCACTTCCAACCTAATTTCATCCTTCATCCGTCCATTATTTCTCAATTATCAAATAATGAAAGTCGTAGAGATCGTCGAGAGCTTCGATTTGATACGTGGCAGGCCCTGTAACTCCTCTCAGATCAAAAGTTATGGCCGTTTTACCAGAGGACAATGCATCAGAAAACCAGCAGCATGGGCGCGCGAATTTCTAGTGTATTTTAGGCGCGGCCGCGCCATTCCCTGGACCAAAAAAGTACGATCTGATACTTGAGCGCGGGCGCGCCTAACTCCAGGCCATTCCCAGTGTTGACTAGAGCTGACTTTTTCACTAAACATTGAAATTGAAGCGTAACTTAGAGGGGGGGTTCATTTAGGGCTTATAAAGGGACGTACTATCATTATGCAAGGATACCACCCCTTGGGGATCAAGAAGCTACTGTTATTTTTCTTTCTTCAATTTGAATAAATAGATTAGTGTAGATTAGTGTAGTTACTTTCTAGAGTGGATTATATTGAAGACTTGAAGCATTTTGAAGGCATTAGAGATTCAATAGTGGATCAAGAAAATAGATTTGCACTCCAATTCCCGACTCTTGTTATTTCTTTGATTCCTAATTGTATTGATGATGTTTATTCATTATGTGGATGGTGGGTTTGATTCAACTATGATCTAAACTCTATTCTGAGATTGCAATGGATTAGTTATTTCTGATATATTTCGTTGTTAGCCTTATTGATTGCTATGGGATTGTCTAATTAGATTCCTACTTATTTACTTAGTTGATTGGCCATCAATTACTGTGATAATTCATATGGACTCGAGAGACGAAGTGTGGGTTAAGATCTGATCTTATTAGCTTATGATTGTATATTCTACATTGTGATAGGATGTATAATTTGTGCTTCGGATAGACACATACCGAAGCATCATTCTTAGTCAATTGAGAACTCGGGCTTAAACCATAATTATTTGTAAAACACAAAGACATATAGTGGTTTATGTAATGTGGGTGTTCATGTGTATTCTATCAACTGTGGATTACATGTGATTTGTGTATGGTACATTGAGAGATGGCTATACTTTACTTTCTTGTTCTTGACTAACAATCATGTACACTTAGTTTGGCTTAACATGAAATGTGTAGATTTGAATGAGTCAATAGATGAAATTATGATCTTAGGTCTTCTTTATCTAGTCTCACTCTAGGAATAGTTAGGTTTATTTAATTTCATAGTTTAAATATAAAATATCAAATTATTCGCTTAAATAAGACTGAAATGGTTATGCGCTAGTGCTTGGTGAACTTTATTAGTTAATTCTCTGTGGGAACGATACGTTACTTACTCTTTATTACTTGTTGACCGTGTATACTTACACGCATCTATTGATCGATAAAACGACCAACAAGTTTTTGGCGCCGTTGCCGTGAAATTATTTTAATATTTGTTGCCAACATTAATTTCAATAAAATTGATCTTAATTGAAACGTATTTTTTGTTTTAATTATCTTCTTATATTTCTCTCTTTTCAGGTACCATGGGTGACTTTGCTTATCAATGGCCTTATACAAATATGATTCAACCAAGGGACACCAGAATTGAAGGACTCAATGTATTTTCTACATTGTCGGCACAAATTGCAACACTTTCGAAGAGGTTGGATATTTTTACAGACCAACGCACTCGAGAGATAGCAGTTACATGTGAATATTGTGCTGGCGAGCATCCGAGTTATCAGTGCAACATCAGAGTTGGACAAGTACAGTTTGGGGGTGATTACCTCAACAACAATGTTTATCCCAATGATAATCAAGGTTGGGGATATCACCCAGATTATGAATGGAGTTATAACTATCAAGACCAATACTGCGTTCCAAGTCCAACATATCCATCAAATTTCTCATATCCTCCTTCAATGCGACAAGAAAAAAATTCAGAGTTGAAGGAATTCATGTCAAGGATTATAGCATAACAAGAAGAGATGATAATGAGTCAGGAGTTATCAACCCAAAATCTTAATAGACAGATGGAACAACTTATTAAGTCCTCAATGAATGATCCTCAATATATGGATTCTGAACCTGTACAAGATAATTCAGGATTGAAGGCTTTGTGGTTCAAGTTTGTAGCATCAACTGAGGATAAGATGATTGAGCAAGAGAGGTCAATTCAAAATCTTCAGAATCAGATGGATCAAATGTTCGAAGTCTTGAACAATCGCCCTCCAAACAATTGGTGCTATGACATGGACGATGAAACTGATGGAGAGCCAGAAGTGTACATGCCACTGAATAAACTAAAAGGAGTGAACATTGAGGAGACAACTAGGGGTATGGAAAATGAAGAACATGAGCTGAGTTGTATAATACCCCAAGTGCCTTCTCAGTTAGAGTTAAAAAATTCAGTGAACTTTGCACACCGATGTCCCCTTGGTAGTCACATCCAAATCAAGAATTTCTGCGATTTTGAGGCCTCTTACAAACCATGGTGGGCTGAGGAAGAGATAATAGAAGAAGAAAAGCCCGTTGTATCTGTCATGCTTTAATCCAAAAATCTATTCACAAATACAACGGAAGAAGCACCTGGCGATGCAATGGAACTGGGGACATCATATACAGGAAATATGCTAGGTGGCTTCAATCCGAAGACTCTCATGACGGGGAACCTACCTACGCACATTGCAGTTCTAATGGATGGAGGGTTCCTAGCTTTTCGTAGAGGAATTGTGTAAGACCCCAAATTATTAATAAATAATATTTAATTTCCTCTATTTATTATTCTGAAATAGTAATGGTTGATTTGATTAATGTGGTTAGTTATGGGTAAAATGCGTAAATATTTTAAATAAGCAAGTGGTTATAAAATATTCATTATTGTCGGGGAATATTCGCTTGGTCGTGGAATATTCTTACTGTCGGAGAATATTCGTACGACGGCGCAGTCTTTTGTGGGCCCCATAACGGAAAGCGATTGGATGAAGAAAACGACAAAAATAAGTGGTTTATAAATAACGGCATAGTTGTTACCGTTAATACTGTTGGAATACCCGGTGGTTAAAACGCAGTAATACGCGTTGTTTCACAGTAGCACACGGTATTGCACCAATTATTGATTCTTACGCAAGAAGGCACTACTCAATAATTGTTACAGTAATTACTGTTCAATATTGTATTTTATTGATTCAATAATTGCTGCGTTGATATTTTATATTACTGTTGTTTTAATAATTGTCACTACACAGTATTTTTTATTATCGGAACAATAATTCATATTATCTGAATAATATTATTAGATAACATTATTGGAAATGTCTAGAAAGTTCTGTCTAAGGAGAGGTTTGGTCATCTAATTGCGCGCCAGTAAGGAGATATCCTTAGTGGAAAGCCCCCTCTTTCCTGGGAACGGCCTGGTTGCCAGTACTGTGATTCTGTAATATAATTTGTATATAATTAATTATTGATTTATATGATGAGGAAAATATTGATTTTATGTGGATATAGATGGAGAAAAGTTTTAATGTGACAATTGTTGAAAATTAATATTTTATCTTTTCCTGATAAAATAATTCATTTAAATATATTATTTTAATAATATATTGATGGTGATATTTTTACAATGAATATGGAATATATGAGTATATGAGGAGGAAGAGTATTTTTGTGGCATTAAATGATTAACACATGTTTTGTGTGTTGGAGGACACAATTCTTGACCGAAAATTTATTATTGACTGTAAAATTGCCCGTTTGTGGATTTCGATCAATTTCTGTTTGGAATTTGGAAAAACTTTCTTCTGCAAAGTTGTAGAGAATTGAATTTTCTATAAAAACCAGCGAGATTCGAATTTTTTGATCAAAGGGCTATTTATTATGAATTATTGAAGTTCTGAAGTTCCGAAATAATTGATTTTTGGAAGTTTTAATTATTATTTTAAAGAAAAACGTTTTTTTTCAATTGAGGGGCATGTGTTAAATGGTTGAAATCAGCTGGTGGTGTGCTTAAGAATTTTGTTTATAAATAATATTATTATATTCAATTTTCTACTTTGGTGTTCTAAGCATTTTCCTATAAATAGGGTGCTTAGGTTAGAATTGAAAATCACACCAGAAACACAAGTTTCTCTCTATTTCTCTCTATTTCTCTCTATTTCTCTCTCTATATTAGTGAACGTATTCTTGTGAGTATTCTAATACTTTGAGTATTGCTATACGGTGCAAGTTCAAGTCATAGCATATATCCGGTGTTTCAACTAGACGTACTGTTTTTGCTGAGGTAAGGGATATTATTTTCTTCTTAAATGATATTTTCTTCAATATCATTATGCCGAAATATTGATATAAACTTTTTATCAAATTTGGAACTTTTTGTGTCGGGGTTACTATTCACATATACGTTACTATTCACGTATACGGTACTATTCACGAATACGGCACTATTCACCAAAAAATAAAATTTTCCCTTTTTGTCCAAGATGTCTATTATGGATACTAGCTTTGATTGTATCTATGTTTTGATCTTTCTTGAATTTTACTTCACTATGATTATTTATAAGGTATTTTTAGACATGGATAAATCAAAATAAGAATCCTTAATATTTATTATTTTGTTTCACTAGATTCGTTTCCTTTAAAATATTTTTCATCATCCTCAGTCCTAAATGATGATATAATTGAATATCTTTGGCCTGTAGTGCAAAGATGAATGATTTCTGATGAATATCTTTGGCCCGTAGTGCAAAGATGAACATGTGTTGAGGTGAACATGACCAACTGATGAATATCTTTGGCCTGTAGTGCAAAGATGACTATTTGATTCAAGATATTTATTGATTGATGTTACAGAGATAAAATGTTGAAGATGGACTTTTAAATTCATAGATAATCGTAGATTTCATTCTCTACGTAACTCTTCTATGAATTATTATTTTCCGCTGCGAATATTGATTTAAAAGTTGTTGTCTATTGTATTCTATTAGATTTTTCCCTGTTGAAGACCAACGATAATTTGTTGTATATTATCTTAGTCATAATATTCTTTACTGGGCTAGTTGAGCTCACCCTTTTCCTTGTTGTTCCATTTTCTTCTCAGGAGGCGAGAATGTAGCGAGTACTAGTCGGGGTGTGGAATGATGGTTCAAGACAGTTGTTTTAGTAGTCCTCACTATTTTGTAAAATAGTGTATCAATAAGTATAATGAGTTCTTAGTTGAGTATGAATACTGTCTAGATGACAATATTTGTATTTAAACTCACAGTATATGTGTTGTCGTATTTTGCACGACAATTGTAATAATAAAGTTGTAGTTATTTTCTGTACCATGTATTTGGCGACTCAGAATGGGTTGGATGGACTGGACCTATTTTGGGGGCGTCACAGTTGGTATCAGAGCTTAGGGATATGATCTCTGGCGGAGATCGGGGAATAGAATTAGGAGGGAAAAGACGAGTAAATCCTTCGCTAGTGTGTCCTACCTAAGCTTATTTGTTGGTCGATCATAATATAGGGATATTATGTGATTTGTTAATTTGTTAAATTAACCCTTATTTTATGGTAGTAATTGAGAATGTTGACTGAGAATGTTAACAGTGGAGTAAATAAAACCGTGGAGACACCTGTACTCACCAATGAGGATAACGTACAAAAGGCTGGCAATGTTCCTCCTGTGAACAACGTTACCGAGCAAATGATGAATGATGGAATGTTTAGGAGCTTTTTACAGTTCATGCAAAATCAGACGAGGGAGACTCGTGTGCAGAATACAGGTGGAAATGATAACAACACGCGGTTTGTCACAGCCAAGCAGTTTAAAGAGTTGGGACCACCAGAATTCTGGGGAAAGCCAGATCCGATTAAGGCGGAGACATGGGTCAAGCAAATTACGAAGATATTCGATGTCTTGGGATGCAAGGAAGAACAGAAGGTTCCATTCGCCACCTTTATGTTCCGTGGCGAGGCAGACTACTGGTGGGAGTCTATGAAGCATACCCATCCAGCCGCACTCATCATGTCTTGGGAGACATTTTAGAAACTGTTCAATGACAAGTACTTTTCTGAAAGTATTCGTCATATGAAGGAGGTAGAGTTTATTAGACTGGAGCAGAATAACATGACGGTGTCCCAGTACGAGGCGAAATTTGCAGAGTTGTCCAGATTTGCACCTCATTTGGTGGAGAATGAGGAACGTATGACGCGGATGTTTCTGAGAGGTTTGAAACCCGGCATACGTCAATATCTTATTTCTCATAAATTTTATCTCTATTCAGATGTTGTCAATAGGGCTCAATTATTAGAGCGAGATAACGAGTACGGTCAACCGAGGGACCACAACCAGGATCATACCGGTGACAACAGTCATCAGAATAATGATAACCAGCGGAGAAAGAAGAATACGGACAAGAGCGGCAACCACTCTGGTGGTAATCATGGCCATGAGAATAGAAGAAGCGAGTCGGGAGAAGATTTTAAAAAGAGGAGATTCAACATTGATAATACGAAGACGTCAGCACCAGCAGCAACTGGTTCCAAGGGAGGAGAACGACCACCGGTCATATGCTATAAGTGCGGAAAAGAAGGACATATCAGCCCAAACTGTCTACAACAGTTTAAGGTATGTTATAACTGTGGAAAGAAAGGACATATCGCTCGAGATTGCACTGTAGCGAAACCAAGTCCAACCAGGGTGGTGACTCAAAAAGCTGTCCCAAAAAAGTCAAAGTCAACGGTTCCTGGAAGAGCATTTTTCGTGACTGGTCAGAATGCGAGGAACCCGAACGAAGTTAGCACGGGTTAATTAATTATAAATTTTTACGAAGTCTATACCTTATTAGATACCGGTTCTACCCATTCATTTATTTCTCCTGCTTGTGCTCAACGTTTAAACTTAACTCCGGAAAAATTAGACTTTGATTTATCTGTGGAAACTCCGTTAGGGGAAACTTTCATCACATCCACTGTTTATAAATCTTGTTTGATCCAAGTTAGCACCATCACATTACCTGTTGATCTTATCTCTTTAAAGATACTTGCTTTTGATGTGATTTTAGGAATTGATTGGTTAACTACTCATCATGCCAAAATTGATTGCTTTTGTAAGGTTGTTAGTTTTCATATTCCTAAGCAACCTGTTATTCAAATTCAAGCAACCAAACCATTGAAGTCAAACTCTTTCATATCAAGCCGTAAAGTCATTCGTTTATTGAAAAGCGGATGTCAAGCTTTCTTAGCTATGTTATGGACTTGAACAAAAATACGTCAGATTTGAATGATATTTCTATTGTTAGTAAATCCCTGACGTAATCCCTGACGTATTTCCTGAAGAATTTCTTGGCCTACGCGTGATATTGAATTTTGTATGACTTTGAATCTGGTACAAAACTCACTTCTAAAATCTCATATCGAATGGCTCCTATTGAACTTCAGGAGTTAAAAATCTAACTGTAGAAGTTTGTACCCGAGCCTCTATCTGGTGACTTCCTTTGTGGAATGCACTGAAGCCAAACTCTCCGTAGGGGATGCCATATTAGTGCGGTAGTAAACTGATATGTGTCATTGTGACGTGCTATCCAAGATTGAGATATGAGTCACAGTTGAGAGCAACCTAAGTCAGTAATCGAAATACATAGCTTTCTAGGCTTAGCTGGTTATTATCGGAGATTTGTAAAAGGATTTTCTCGAATCGCTACTCCATTAACTCAGCTGACTCGAAAAGATACAAACTTCAAATGGACCGAAGAATGCGAGAAGGGCTTCCAAGAATTCAACATACGACACCGACGTTGGCTCGAGCTGTTGAAAGATTTCGATCACACCATCCAATACTATCCTGAAAAAGCGAACGCGGTAGCTGACGCATTGAGTAGAAGATCATATGCAGGAACGAGTGCGATGATGTCAAGTATACGCGTAGAACCAACTTTAATCGATAAAGTTAAAGTTGCTCAAGCCACAGACCCGGAGCTGATGCGTATGAAGAAGAAAGTACAAGAAGGTGCTATTCCGGAAGCAAGAATCGATGAAGAAGGAATACTTCGAGTCCACTCCAGACTTTGTGTTCCTAACGATTCTGATTTGAAGTACAAGATCATGATGGAGGCACACAATACACCATTTGCAATCCATCCTGGTAGTACTAAAATGTATCGTGATCTTCGACATATATTTTGGTGGAACAATATGAAGAGAGAGATTGCAAAGTTTATCTCGAGGTATTTAACTTGTCAACGTGTAAAGGCAGAGCATCAAGTACCAAAGGGTCCATTACAACCACTTGAGATTCCGAAATGGAAGTGGGAACACATACCATGGATTTCGTTACGGGTCTTCCCACTGTTTCTCAAGGCATAAATATTATTTGGGTTATAGTTGATAGATTAACCAAGTCTGCTCATTTCTTGCCGATACAAGAGACTTATTCCCTTGAACGTCTTGCTAGTATGTACGTGAATGAGATTGTAAGGTTGCATGGCATGCCAGTATCCATAGTTTTGGATCGTGACCCAAGATTCACTTCAAGATTTTGGGTTAGCTTGCAAAAAGCTATAGGCACGGATTTACGATTTAGTTCAGCTTACCGTCCTCAAACGGACGGACAATCAGAGAGGACTATTCAAACTCTTGAAGATCTATTAAGACTTTGTGTCCTAGATCTCAAAGGGAGTTGGGATAAGTACCTACCATTGGTGGAATTCTCCTACAACAACAGTTATCAGGCGAGCATAGGCGTGGCTCCATTCGAGGCGTTGTATGGAAGAAAATGTCGTTCTCCAGTATGCTGGGACGAGGTGGGTGAAGTAACATTGTTGGGACCAGAGTTGGTACGAATGACTACAGAGAAGATCCAAACGATTCGACAACGTATACAAACGGCACAGGATCGACAAAAGAGTTATGTGGATCTTCATCGAAAGGACGTGGAATTTGATATTGGGGATCATGTATTATTACGTGTAGCTCCATGGAAAGGAGTTACAAGATTTGGGAAGAGAGGAAAGCTCAATCCACGATTTATTGGTCCATTTCAGATTCTTGACCGAGTAGGAAATGTGGCCTATAGACTCGCGTTACCTCTAAGTATATCTCGTGTTCATAACATTTTTCACATATCTATGCTTCGTAAATATGTGAAAGACCCGAACCACGTTATTGAGTTAGAATCGGACGAGATAGCCGAAGACTTAACGTACGAGGAGGTACCTGTCAAGATCTTGGATAGGAAGGAGCATGTCCTACGCACGAAGGTCATACCACAAGTTAAAGTTTTGTGGAGAAACCATGCTATTGAGGAAATGACATGGGAGTTGGAAACGGAAATAAAAGCGAGGTATCCTTATCTTTTCGAAACTCCAGGTACGTATGTCAATTTCGAGGACGAAATTTCATAAGGAGGGAAGGTTGTAAGACCCCAAATTATTAATAAATGAAATTTAATTTTCTCTATTTATTATTCTGAAATAGTAAGGGTTGATTTGATTAATGTGGTTAGTTATGGGTAAAATGCGTAAATATTTTAAATAAGTAAGTGGTTATAAAATATTCATTATTGTCGGGGAATATTCGCTTGGTCGTGGAATATTCTTACTGTAAGAGAATATTCGTACGACGGCGCAGTCTTTTGTGGGCCCCATAACAGAAAGCGATTGGATGAAGAAAATGACAAAAATAAGTGGTTTATAAATAACGGCATAGTTGTTACCGTTAATACTGTTGGAATACCCGGTGGTTAAAACGCAGTAATACGCGTTGTTGCACAGTAGCACACGGTATTGCACCAATTATTGATTCTTACGCAAGAAGGCACTACTCAACAATTGTTACAGTAATTACTGTTCAATATTATATTTTATTGATTCAATAATTGCTGCGTTGATATTTTATATTACTGTTGTTTTAATAATTGTCACTACGCAGTATTTTCTATTATCGGAATAATAATTCATATTATCTGAATAATATTATTAGATAACATTATTGGCAATGTCTAGAAAGTTCTGTCTAAGGAGAGGTTTGGTCATCTAATTGCGCGCCAGTAAGGAGATATCCTTAGTGGAAAGCCCCCTCTTTCCTGGGAACGGCCTGGTTGCCAGTACTGTGATTCTGTAATATTATTTGTATATAATTAATTATTAATTTATATGATGAGGAAAATATTAATTTTATGTGGATATAGATGGAGAAATTTTTTAATGTGACAATTGTTGAAAATTAATATTTTATCTTTTTCTGATAAAATAATTCATTTAAATATATTATTTTAATAATATATTGATGGTGATATTCTTACAATGAATGTGGAATATATGAGTATATGAGGAGGAAGAGTATTTTTGTGGCATTAAATGATTAACACATGTTTTGTGTGTTGGTGGACACAATTCTTGACCGAAGATTTATTATTGACTGTAAAATTGCCCGTTTGTGGATTTCGGTCAATTTCTGTTTGGAATTTGGAAAAACTTTCTTCTGCAAAGTTGTAGAGAATTGAATTTCCTATAAAAAATGAGATTCTAATTTTTTGATCAAAGGGCTATTTATTATGAATTATTGAAGTTCCGAAGTTCCGTAATAATTGATTTTTGGAAGTTTTAATTATTATTTTAAAGAAAAACGTTTTTTTCAATTGAGGGGCATGTGTTAAATGGTTGAAATCAGCTGGTGGTGTGCTTAGGAATTTTGTTTATAAATAATATTATTATATTTAATTTTCTGCTTTGGTGTTCTAGGCATTTTCCTATAAATAGGGTGCTTAGGTTAGAATTGAAAATCACACCAGAAACAAAAGTTTCTCTCTATTTCTCTCTCTGTATTAGTGAACGTATTCTTGTGAGTATTCTAATACTTTGAGTATTGCTATACGGTGCAAGTTTAAGTCATAGCCTATATCCGGTGTTTCAACTAGAAGTACTGTTTTTGCTGAGGTAAGGGATATTATCTTCTTCTTAAATGATATTTTCTTCAATATCATTATGCCGAAATATTGATATGAACTTTTTATCAAATTTGGAACTTTTTGTGTCGGGGTTACTATTTACATATACGTTACTATTCACGTATACGGTACTATTCACGAATACGGCACTATTCACCGAAAAATAAAATTTTCTCTTTTTGTCCAAGATGTCTATTATGGATACTAGCTTTGATTGTATTCATGTTTTGATCATTCTTGAATTTTACTTCACTATGATTATTTATAAGGTATTTTTAGACATGGATAAATCGAAATAAGAATCCTTAATATTTATTATTTTGTTTCACTGGATTCGTTTCCTTTAAAATATTTTTTATCATCCTCAGTCCTAAATGATGATATAATTGAATATCTTTGGCCTGTAGTGCAAAGATGAATAATTTCTGATGAATATCTTTGGCCCGTAGTGCAAAGATGAACATGTGTTGAGGTGAACATGACCAACTGATGAATATCTTTGGCCTGTAGTGCAAAGATGACTATTTGATTCAAGATATTTATTGATTGATGTTACAGGGATAAAATGTTGAAGATGGGCTTTTAAATTCATAGATAATCGTAGATTTCATTCTCTACGTAACTCTTCTATGAATTATTATTTTCCGCTGCGAATATTGATTTAAAAGTTGTTGTCTATTGTATTCTATTAGATTTTTCCCTGTTGAAGACTAACGATAATTTGTTGTATATTATCTTAGTCATAATATTCTTTACTGGGCTAGTTGAGCTCACCATTTTCCTTGTTGTTCCATTTTCTTCTCAGGAGGCGAGAATGTAGCGAGTACTAGTCGGGGTGTGGAATGATGGTTCAAGACAGTTGTTTTAGTAGTCCTCACTATTTTGTAAAATAGTGTATCAATAAGTATAATGAGTTCTTAGTTGAGTATGAATACTGTCTAGATGACAATATTTGTATTTAAACTCACAGTATATGTGTTGTCATATTTTGCACGACAATTGTAATAATAAAGTTGTAGTTATTTTCTGTACCATGTATTTGGCGACTCAGAATGGGTTGGATGGATTAGACCTATTTTGGGGGCGTCACAAATTGGATAGCGGTCAAGAACAGAGTCTAGCTAACGGACTATAAACCGAGCGTTAGATGGGAGGCACCCCATCCAATCTTTCTCCCTCCTTGTTTAATTCGTATTTACATTTCCACTTACTTCTTCTGCTATGTTTAATTCTTTATACTGTCCATATTTCGTAGATGTTTGATAGTTGTAAGTCTTAATAATAGTTTTATTGTTTCTCCTCTCAGGTTCATTCCAATTGCTATAAGCATTCAGAATCAAACAGAAGTCAAAAATATTAAAGTTTCCAGGGTACAGGGTAGCGCGGCCACGCCCAACTACAAGCCAAACACAGTTCGGCCGTGCCATAGCTCAGTCATAGAAAACAAACACTGCTAAATTTTTAGATTTTTTGACTCAAGCATTCGGACAGTTAGAAGTCCACACTTATTTTCTAACTTTAGATTATCTCAAACTTATCCATCGCCTGATATCCCATCGGATCTTGAGGAGGTGAACGGAGATGACATTGCCACTTAGGGGAGTATTCTTTCACTTTTAATTACAATGAGGGCATTGTTAATTTTAAGTTTAGGGGTATTGGGTTGTATTGAGTAGTTGTCGCATATAGTTAATTGCATGTTAGTAGTTATTAGTTTAATTTTGTAGTAATTTTTTTTCTTTTTGTTTGCTTAATATCTGTTTAGTTGCATAACATTGCATAATCCTAGGTTTTTAGTTAGTTGAATTCTAATTTGGCCATTGATAATATAGAAACTTGATAGATTTTTGAACGCGGTTGATAACTTAAGCTTAGTTATAATTTTATGCATGATGTGATCTATGTTTGTTGTTTAGATGCTACTGGGTAGCACGTCAGTGTTCATATTTGCTTATTGGTTAAGATTAGCTTGTTTGTCTGCTGAGAGGAAAACACTGTATTAAAGATAGAATTTTGTAGGAAGTGAGTAATGACTGCTAAACACTGAAAATCAAGTTTTGGGAACGCTTAGGGTATGCTTGCTATCTATATATAAAAAAAGAAAAAAAAGAAAAAAAAATGAAATAATTACCGTGACTAGTCTTGTTTCGGGGCCTTTGTTACTAGAGTAAGTACGTCCGAGGGGATTGTCTCTACACCTAGCGTCCTAAGGTCTTAATGGTCTGGGAGTCGTTGGTTGAAAGCTCGCTAAGGGGTAATACTGTTAGCCTAATGGAATGAGACATTGCACAGTCATGAAAAATAAAAAAAATATCAATAAACACCGCGGAAAAGTGTGAAAATCGCCCACATGAGTAAAAATAAAGTAGAATAAACCCTTTGCTGAACCTTAGCTTGTACTGATGTGTTGGAGTAGCTGTTGTTTCATTTATATGCATAGTTCTTGATTTGAACCTCAATTTTTTTTCTTAAATAGTATAGCATGTGAAATCTTCACCTTTGTCAAGCTTATCTGTGAACATAACACACACACACACAACATCTTTATAACAGCATAGGATTATCCGATTGTATGTCATTATTCCTAGAGCTTAGTTTGATGCTTTGTTCTTGGATCTTGATATTTCTCTGAGGCATATCTTATTGGAATTCTTAACATGGCTGAAAATCTTGGGATTTATTTGCATAGTAGTGTAGCTTGCATAGCATGTAGATTGCATTATGTTGTGTTGCTTGGGGACAAGCAACGGTTTAAGTTTGGGGGTATTTGATAAGCAGGTTTTATACCTACTTATCCGGTATCTGTTACTTAAATTAGTTACTTAAACTCATGTTTCTTAGTTACTTTTCATGCATTTTGTGTTTATTTTGTAGATCTTATGTTTGGAAACGATGTGAGCGACTATTAGTATGAAAACGCAAGAAAAAGCAATCCGGACATCGTTTGGGCTTCATGTTTATTTTATGTTCTTGGCTTGGAACTTGGATTATGTTGTAGAGATTCTTGTTAGCTCTCCGGAACATCTTGAATCATTCCAATCGGAGTTCGGATGCAAGAGTTATGACCTTTGTATCAACGGACGTTGAACGCCACTGTTTTGGGTGGCCATTTGCAGAGCTGTCATTTCCAACCCAATTTCAGCCTTCATCCATCCATTTTTTCTCAATTATCAAAGAACGAAAGTTGTAGAGCTCGTCGATAGCTTCGATTTGATATGTGGCAGGCCCCGTAACGCCTCCCGAATAAAAAGTTATGGCCGTTTTACCAGAGAAAACTGTAGTAAAAAACCAGCAGCGCGGGCGCGCGAATTTCTAGTGTATTTTAGGCGCGGCCGAACCACTCCCTGGACCAAAGAAGTGCGATTTGATACTTGAGCGCGGGCGCGCCTAACTCAAGGCCATTCCCAGCGCGGCCGCACCATTTCTAATGTTGACTAGAGCTAACTTTTTCGCTAAACAGTTCAATTGAAGCGTAACTTAGAGGGGGGTTCATTTAGGGCTTATAAAGGGATGTATTATCATTATGTAAGGATACCACCCCTTGGGGGATCAAGGAGCTACTGTTATTCTTCCTTCTTCAATTTGAATAAATAGATTAGTGTAGTTACTTTCTAGAGTATTATATTGAAAACTTGAAGCATTTGGAAGGCATTAGAGATTCAATAGTGGATCAAGAAAAAAGATTTGCACTCCAATTCCCTACTCCTGTTATTTCTTTGATTCCTAATTGTATTGATGATGTTTATTCATTATGTGGATGGTGGGTTTGATTCAACTATGATCTAAACTCTATTTTGAGATTGCAATGGATTCTTTAGATTAGTTATTTCTGATATATTTTATTATTAGCCTTATTGATTGCTATGGGATTGTATAATTAGATTCCTGCTTATTTACTTAGTTGATTGACTATCAATTACTGTGATAATCCATATGGACTCTGCGACGAACGAGAATTTTGTAAATTATTTTAAATGTTTATTGAAGTAAATAAATATTTTTCGACGATTTAATTATTAGATTAAATAATCAATTGATGCAATTGTGGCAAAATAATTTAATTATATGTGTTGCATTTATTAAATTAATGTAGAGAATTTTATTATCAATGTACGTGAGCTTATTGAATTAAACGAAATATTTAATTAAGCATTATGTTATTAAATTAATGTAATTATTAATTAGAGATTTAATAAATTGACATTATTTATTAATGAGTAAATTAAAAATATGACTATGTGAATTTATGAGAAATTATTATATTTTATTTATATTAAATTAAATAAGATATTTGATTTATTGTGCAAGTGGGTGTGACATAAATTAAACTATATGATAAAGTTTTATTAAATTAAATGATTTTAAAACCTTTTCCTAACTAACCAAACAGGGCCTTAAGGGGTGTTGGTGCAGTTAACTCATGATTGGGCCAACTGACCACTCTGTGCTCAGTTCCTTTGTTATATTACGACGTCTTCTCTTTTTCTTTCCTCATTTTGCCTAAGTCTAGAAAGCTATTAGAGAGAGTTTAAAGAAAATTGTCAGAGATATTTAGAATTGTGAGTGGGTGAAGGAGATTTTGAGTGAGGAATTCTAATCCTACTAATTATATTCTACAGGGTAATCTTCTCCTTCCCAAATTCTAAATTACGTATTTTAGTTTTCATAAAATGGCTTTCAAAACTTCTGTTAATCTCTGTGAATTGAGAATTGGTGTTGTGATAAAGATATGTGTAGTACTTCGAGAAGTATAGCATGTTTTACATATATATTGCATGATTCCATATCATTAGTTTCATAATATTACGTAATATATATGTTTTACAAAATTACAGAGTTTGGGTTTGGCCTTAAGGCCTTATACGTGAAAATTTATGTATTGATCATATATTATCCCTAAATTTTAGACTTGTATGTTGTTATGCATGTTAATACGAAGAGTTTAAGCCTTAAACGAATGAATTCGGTGTTATAACGAATTCGTAGGGAGAATTTTCATATAAAGTTTTCTAAAACTTCATGAACATCAAAGTCAGTGAATTGTTAGGCTTTAAATATGTTATTAAGTGTTTAAAATTTGTTTTGTCAGTATATAAATGTTGGGTATTAATTATATATGAATTTCAACAAGTGGGTATGTTTAATTTGGAGAATTAATGATTTTGTAGTAATTATTTTCGCTGAATTCTGTGTTCTTCGCGAACTAGAAAAAAAAATAAAATAAAAAATAAAAAAAAATGAGCTTTGAAATTTTCTAAGTCTAACAATGGGTTAGTGTATTAAAATAATGAACATGTAAATATGTTAGAAATATTATATGATGATAAAATATTTGTTTAACATGTAAATAACATAATTACATGTGAGTTGTATTATTAAATACATAATTAGTTATTTATTCATGAAGAACAAATTAGGTGTCAACGTGATGATTTGACTAAGTTAGTCAATTATTAAAGTAGATAATGAGAATAAGTTATGATGATTAGTTAATAATTAACTGGTATTGAATGTGAATGGTATGTAGGATTTATTTCAAAGAACGTGATTAGTTAAAGTGTAATCTACACGCGAGGCAAGTTTCCTAAACTTAAACTCTTAAATTGAGCAAGTTTCTTAACTCTACTTTTACATTGAGCAATTTACTTAAACTTAAATTATTATTCAAGTTCAAGTATTATACTAAAGATTGATTATCTTTCAAAGCATGATTCAATTATACAATAATTGTTCTATTGTATACATTTGAGATTATTATTCAAATAGAATATCATTATTGTTGAACCTTTTTAGACTAGTGAATCTTAATGATTCAGCTAGTCCTTAGTTGATGAACGTTCTAAATTTCAGAACCCTTATTGAATTATCCAAACCAAACTTCCTTTGGTGCGGGCTCGAATGTCAAACTGAGATGAACAACCCTGAAAAGGGATTCACTTATGCGTTAGCGTTAAGATATTGTGCACAGTATGGTACTAAGGGCTGATCCCCCTAAGTACGAGAAGAAGGTCCATAGTCTTATGACTGTTAAAGGTTTCAAGTATAACCCTTGTTAACCTAGGACATAGTTCAAGGTCTTATGACCCTCAGTATTCTTTTGATTCATGTTATTTATTCTTGATTCAAAAGTTGAACTTTATTCAGATGTCGTTGATTATTCGCATGTTATTATACTGTTGTTTCATTTTTTTATACTTGTGGGAATTTGTGCTCACTCTTGCTTAATAATAACATTGCAGTTAAGAATGAAAGAAGCGATGAACCCTCCACTAGTAAGGGCAAGGGCAAAGTTAGCAAATGATGAAGACCTGTTATTTATTAACTGATGTATTTGTTTAAGACTTGAGTTATGTTGATGTTAAGACTTATTTGTTTAGAATTCCGCACAGATGTTTTAAGGTTAGAGTAACCTGAGATTTATTTATGATTCAGTTGATGTAACCCTTAAGGGAATAGATTTTATTATGATTTCTATCTATTGTATGGTTTGATATTATTTATGGGTAGATAGATAGATGATGCTTGTACAGTGAACACCAAATTCCGTGGAATCGAAGTACCCGGATTTGGTGGTGTCACAGACTCGAGAGACGAAGTGTGGGTTAAGATCTGATCTTATTAGCTTATAATTGTATATTCTACATTGTGATAGGATGTATGATTTGTGCTTAGGATAGGCATATACCGAAGCAACATTCATAGTCAATTGAGAACTCGGGCTTAAACAATAATTATTTGTAAGTCACATAGACATATAGTAGTTTAAGTAATGTGGGTGTTCATGTGTATTCTATCAACTGTGGATTACATGTGATTTGTGTATGGTACATTGAGAGATGGCTATACTTTACTTTCGTGTTCTTGACTAACAATCCAGTACAATTAGTTTGGCTTAACATGAAATGTGTAGATTTGAATGAGTCAATAGATGCAATTGTGATCTCAGGTCTTCTTTATCTAGTCTCACTCTAGGAATAGTTAGGTTTATTTAATTTCATAGTTTAAATATAAAATATAAAATTATTTGTTTAAATAAGACTGAAATGGTTTTGGGCTAGTGCTTGGTGAACTTTATTAGTTAATTCTCCGTGAGAACGATACTTTACTTACTCTTTATTACTTGTTGACCGTGTATACTTGCACGCATCTATTGATCAGTAACAGCAGTTGAGTATTATTAACCTGGTATTCTCCATAAATTTTATTATTATTACACACTTCAATATTATAAAGGTATTGTAAGAACCGAGAATTTCATGAATAATAAATATTTTTAATATAATAAGAAAGCAAATATTTATTTGAATATAAATATCGATGTGTAGTAAGACGAGTAGTTCAATTAATTCAAATTGAATTTATAAGTGCGAAATTGTGATAAAAATTGAGAAATGTCTTGTGTGGCATGTGTGACGCCTCCAAAATAGGTATACATCACCCATTCTGAGTCGCTAAATACACGGTACAGAATCAAATACAAACTTCTTTTATACAATACGACAAAAGCGTAGCTGAGAGTTTTTACATGAATATTGTCTTCTAGACAGTATTCAAACTCAAATGGAGTCCTCATTACATTTATTATCACTCTATTTCGTAGAATAGTGAGGACTACTATAGCCACCATCTCGGACCATCACTCCGTCCCCCGACTACAAACTTCCTCATATAACTGCCATGTAAAATACGACAACACATGCTATGTATACCAACTGTGACTCTCATCCCTTTACTTAGATATCATCTCACAGTGATACCTTACAATGGTACCTTACATAAAGGTACAATTAATAATTATTTTAGAAATTAAAATCTTTGGAAAATGCTCAAGGAAACCTTCGTACATGGGAAGCCATGCATCTATGTTATAATAGATATCATATGACTTGACAATTATCCTTGGTTGACCCAATAGACCCCAAAGAAAAACGAGAAGATTACTAACATTTTCTTTCCAATGGTGAACCTTCTCTTGCCATATAAATATTTCCATAGTCTTCAATTAATAATTATATTTTAACCAAACTCCAGGATTATATAGGTAGTGCTCATAGATATAACTAGCAAGTGGATGTGCACAACCTTGTCTTATGATAACACGAAGTCGTAGGTCATTAGACATCTTGTATGATAGTGGCAAAACACCCTTCAAAAGTTGGGTTTACCTCACCCTATTCGGTTCACCAAAATCAACGGTTAAATGATGTATAAAAATACGACACACTTATCTAAAATTCTCAATAAAATTATTTCCATACTATTTTAGGGAAACCTCAACAGCTATCGACCACCATTCTATTTCCCTGTTACCCTTGCTCGATGAAAGGAATTGTGAAACAAAAGGGTGAGCACAACTAGCCCAATAAAGAATATCACAACTAAAGATAATTAAATTATCAACAGCCTTCATCAGTAATGAATCGGATATTTAGAACATATGGTAGATTATAAAACTTTTTAACCATAGTTGCAGCGGAATGAGCAATCCATTAGAAAGTCAAATAGACCATAAAGTCTAATATCTTCTCAATGTTAAAAGTCCACCAACAATGTTTTAACCATGTAACATCAATCAACAGTTCTTGTCCACAATCATGTGAATAACTCATAATCATAATTGTAGTTTTAAATTTCTCTTCTCATCCAGGACGAAGATAATTTTCATCACATGTCTTTACCTGAAACATCAAATATCATGGTTATACCAAATCATAGTTCATGTTCATAATTATACTAATAAACTCATCTTTGCACTATAGGCCAAAGATATTCATTAACAGTTCATCTTTGCACTACAGTCCAAAGATATTTAATAACAGATCATCTTTGCACTACGGGCCAAAGATATGCAACAACAGGTCATCTTTGCACTACGGGCCAAAGATATTCAATAACAGGTCATCTTTACACTACTGGCCAAAGATATTCATATCTCAATGAAATATATAATCATTTCAGAATTTATATAAACAATAATTATAACCATGTTAATCAATTCACATTTGCACTTAAGCTAAAGATATGCAATTATAAATTCAATGGTCATGATCATGCCAGTCAACAATTCAGCTTTGCACTACTGGCCAAAGAGAACCCATAGTCACGATCATACCAATAATCTACCCATGTTTAAACTCAAGTGAAAGAGAAATTTTGTAGCACCCCGAAATCTCGGTCCTAATCACCAAGGATCTGGTATACTATTTCTATAACTATTGCGGAAGATATAAACATAAATTGTTTATACATTAAACTTTTACAACATAAACCCCACGGTCTACAATCTTAACTTAATACATACCTTCAATATCTTAGAAGATTTACATTAATATTTGCATTAGCAAATTTAATAGTTCTAACTGCATAATAGCTTAATCTTGGACTCTGCCTTTGCCTTTGTCTTTACTCGAGCTTTCATCTTAATCTGAAAATTTTTATCATGATATAGCAAGGGTGAGCATCAAATTTGCCTAGCAAGTTTAAATTCAATAAAGATATATCACGATTGAAAGAATTGAACAATAAGCTAGCTAACTTTCAACAATATAAACATTGTGAAAGAGCATGAACAAATTTTCTTAGCTGAACGACCAAGTCAATAAAAATGAATGGTCAAGCATAAACATGAAAAGATTAACTGAACCAAATGGTAATGAAGGTGATCAGCCTTTCATACCTGATGAACATTTACAATATGCACAACGTGCGAATCAATAATCAATATAGACGTGAATAATCAACAACAATTATTCATTAACATGCTTTGAACATATAACTCAAGTTTGAGTTAAGAAAAAACCTTGCCTGATTCGTTGACTACTGCTACGCAGTTTAAGTTAACTTCTTTTGGTAAGACCTTTCTTCTTCTTCCTCTTTCCATGGATAGCCTCTCTCCCTTCATCCTTCTATGGCTGCTGAAGCCTCTCTTCTCCTTTCTCTCTCTCGGTTTTCTACCATTCCTCTCTTTCTTTCTTTTCCTCTTTCTCTTTCTTCTCTTCTCTTTCTTCTCTTCTCTTTCCCTTATCTTCTTTTCTTCTTATCTTTTTCCTTCTTTTAATTAATAACCGGCCATGTGGCTAATACTTTTCCATATTTCTCCACTAATTCTCTCTCTCTAGTTAATAATCATTACATAGCATGTGGATTATTATTGAATCATGTAGCTTCTTAAATAAATTGACACATGGCTAAGATATATGAAACCAATCTTGACAAATTCAATTAACTATGTGCTAACATACTCCATCCTTATCCATCCACTCACCATCCGGCCAAGTGGCCTTATCCAACCAATCTTGGCTTTCTTTAATGTCATATCTAATGTACATAATGTCCAAAGTGCCCTTTCTTCAATTGGGCTCCAAGTTTGGCTCCTATACTTTTAATTCCTTTGGGCTTCTAAATTAATTTCTTGGGCCATGTAAATAAATTAGGTCCAATACTTTTAATATTATCACATCCTAAATATTTAATTAGGGTATCCATTCCAAACATTTAGAATTTAAGTTATTACCCTTGCACACTAAATTTTATAACCAAATTAAACTTACTTTAATTAAGTCATAAAATTAATAAACTTGAGATAATAAAAGTATATCTCTTGACTTAATATAATATTAATATTATTATTCTCCCACATGTTCCTTAACAATTGGCTCGCTTGAGCTTAAAACTTAAATCCTTTGGCTTTTCCAAATAAAATATTTGGACTTCCTAGCTAAAATGTTTGGGCCATAAAAATTTATATGGTCCATTACATTTAATTATATCTTACCCTAATCATTTAGTTAGGGTTTCCATGCACTCAATTTAAATACAAATTCTGACCCCAAGTACATTTAATTTCCTTAACCCAATTAGACTTATATTAATTAGGTTATAAAATTAATTAACCGAGATGTATAAAATAAATCTCTTAAAATTAGTATATATTTTATATACCATAATTCTCTCATCTCATAACCCTTAAGTTATTTAATTCTTCATTCCTAATATATAATTAGGATCATGCTAATTTCTTTTATTTGCCATCACATAATATTCGTATTCACTTACTCACATAATCATTAAATAAATTATGACATGCTCCACAATTCTCTTAGATTAGGTCACTAGTATATATTTAATTACAAGGACCACTAAATAACAATAACCATTTAGGTTATTTAATTCTCATACATAATTTAAATAACTTATTCAAGTTATACAATTCATATTGTATAATTAAATTTAATTTCCTCCTCCTCTCCATAAATTGTTTTCAAACAATTTATTTATATACTAAATATATAATTTAATATATTCAATCATTTATTCAAATATGAATTTAATTTACTAACTGCTTGATACCAATATACATATTTGCATATTGAATCTCCTCTTATATTTTTACTTCTCATCATTTGGTATAATATTAAATATTATATCATTATCCATATAACATCTTTAACTTCTCACACTAATTTTAACTTTTCTCCATAAAAAGTCAACTGTTGACTTTGACCAAAAGTCAACCTTTACACATTTTGTGTTTACTGTCCATTTTGACTAAACTTGACGTTCCGGACGCAACCGAGCAGTCTATGCTTCAAAATTCTATCTCTAACTCAAATTTTGAGTTTTAAATTACTCCTTTCTTATTGCTAATCGTATTAACTAACGACTTTATATTTATTTATCTTCTTATTTGCCATTCAAGGCCAACGTTCAAGCTATGTTAATTACTAACATAGTTTTATCTTGATCCTTATATCATTAACTTAATTCATCACTCCTCTTGCTAAAATATATATAGCACCTTTCTAAGTATATATATTTATGTACATATACTCATGTTCGTTTAACCTTATAACATCTCTTCATGTGAAATCTTATCTCCTTAATAAAATTTCTATATGTACTTATATAACATTTCTTAGACTATTCAGTTCATATTGAATTTACAGGTATCGTAATAGCTTATTCTCGATATTTCTTCAAGTACATATTAATTCATTTCTAGGGTTTTGAAATTTTGTAAACCATATTTCTTTATTCTCATTCAATTAAGAAACTATATAGGTTCTTCTTAAAAATTTTGAAATTCTTAAAATTCCTTCACAGAAACGTCAATTTCATACACTTATTTTCTGTCTAGGTTCATCTTATAACCTTTAATCCATCATTTTAGGATTTTTAATAATTATCTAAATTCTCGGGTTGTCACATTTACCCCTTCTTCTAAGAATTTCGTCCCCGAAATTAAAGCATACTAATCTCTGCTTATTCTCTTGATCAAAACTAGGTTTTTAACTTAACCTTTACAATTTTCTCCTTTGGGGATTTCTCATCTATTATCACATTTCACCATAACTACTCACTAGGAGTTTACATCCTCTAAACATTCAGCAAAACTAGGTTGTCATAATAACATTTACTCAATCATCTCAGATTCTACTCGTACACAACGAGTTCACAATATTTCATATCCATCATCACCTTCTACCACAACATTACTCTATAGAGTTTAAAAAATTCATATATGTCTGAGGAATCATAAAAACCGTGAACTTTGAGGTTTAGGGGTATTTCTACCTGCTACCTCTTTCAATTACGAAAGAAAAGTACTCTACCTCTGAAATATTTTATATTTGGTATGTTTACAATCACGAAGAAGGTAAACTACCGGTACGGGTACTTTAGAGGATCAGTCTGTTGTACCTTAGTAATCGGAACGACTATATGCGTTCTTATATTGGAGTATTTTATCCAATTAATATATCCCCATTTTCAGGGTTGTTTACCTCAGACTTATCATAAGATTTCGCACCAAAATAATTTGGTTCGGCATAAACTTTCAAAGAATACGTTGAATTTCATAAACATTTGTCTAGCTGAATCAAATAGCTTAGACGCATATCAAATAATTCGAATTTCAATCGAAACATTGCTAGCCAAATTTAGTTGGCAAAAATTTACCTTTAAAATTCTTAAAATCATTTTATGACATCATGATACCGCACTGTATTTACAGTCCGTTTGCGGATTCCGTCATTTTGTGACTTTGTCATACTACATCATACTATAGTGGGCTGACGATCTTTAGATCACATCTGACACTAAGTAATTCTGCATTGATAACTCCATCATTTTTATCATCTTGCATCAGGTTCCATGATACATTGATGATATATAAAATACAATTTGACATCTCAAATCATTTTTGTCTAGTCGAATCAATTAGCATAGACTCTTCTTTAAACCGTTCAAAAATCTTTGAAAATCATCTTTGGTGTCATCATGCCACAACAGGTAACGATGTGTTAGTGACCCGAAGTCCACACTTACACACTGGTCACCATGTGTTGAGGATAACAAAAATTCATTTTTAAAAGCACATCAGTGCGAATGTAGCTTGATGTCAAAAAGTCTAGCATAGCTAGAAGATTTGGAATACCTATGCTTCCACCATCAACTTCACTTTCTCTACTGATCCATTACTTAATAAGTCTATCTATTTCTATCATCCTCAATTCTCCATTCACAACTTTCTTATACCTAGTTCATCAAACTTACCACACATTATGATTTCAGGAACTTTCCACAATCATATGAGTTTCAGAACTTATCCTAGTCAGACCTTTGGCGTGCATTCGCTGAGGGGTTCAAAACATACCATATGATTATGAGTCATAAACTTACCATAAGTATGAGTTTTAAGAACTCGTATCTAACCTTATATTCTCTATCTATTAGTTATACACATGAGAAAAGAATCACCTTATCAACATGCATATAGCAAATAGCGCGACATTAGGTTCCAATGATTATCAATACCAGAAACTAAGTGGTTGTCAAACCAAACTCGGCCACTAATCAATATAGGAAGCTAAGCGAACAATTCCCCGCCCATACAAAGAATTGGTCAACCTAACCACTATATCGACCAGGAAGCTAAGTGATTCTAAAACCAAGTACAAATTCCCCGCCCATACAAGGAATCATACAACTCAGCTGCTGACATGAGTCCTCAATTGAAATTCTACACAATTCTAACGTTCTCTTTTCTTAATACGAATTTTCTTTAATCCGCATCTTAACATTTACCACTCTTTTATGAGTTTACATTGTATCATTTCATAGTAGATTCTCTTTATAGCGTCAAGCTATATCATTCCAATTACTTAATATATCATATGTTATTCAATGATTTAATCTGATCACGTCGTGATCTTATTTAGTAATCATTTCTCCTTATACTTACGATCGTTTTATTTTACGATCTTCTTATTCTTCTCTTTAATCATATTATATTATGATTGTATTAACACTTCTCATCTTATAGACATAATCTATTTATTATCACTTTTCATCTCTATTATTGGAGTCAGGTAACTCCGGATTCTTATCCTTATAGCTCTTCAAGATTCTTCTTTGAATCTTAGTTATCTTCCTCTTTACTTTAATGATGAATTTCTTAAATTCATCTCTTATCCCTTAAACTCGATCTGAGTTTATTCCTTATCATCATCTTCGCGGTTATAGCCTAAGGTACCCCTACCTAAGGTTTATAACCTACAGCTCTGATACCAACTGTAGCATCCCCAAATCTCGGTCCTAATCACCAAGGATCTGGTATACTATTTCTATAACTATTGCGGAAGATATAAACATAAATTGTTTATACATTAAACTTTTACAACATAAACCCCACGGTCTACAACCTTAACTTAATACATACCTTCAATATCTTAGAAGATTTACATTAATATTTGCATTAGCAAATTTAATAGTTCTAACTGCATAATAGCTTAATCTTGGACTCTGCCTTTGCCTTTGTCTTTACTCGAGCTTTCATCTTAATCTGAAAATTTTTATCATGATATAGCAAGGGTGAGCATCAAATTTGCCCAGCAAATTTAAATTCAACAAAGATATATCATGATTGAAAGAATTGAACAATAAGCTAGCTAAATTTCAACAATATAAACATTGTGAAAGAGCATGAACAAATTTTCTTAGCTGAACGACCAAGTCAATAAAAATGAATGGTCAAGCATAAACATGAACAGATTAACTGAACCAAATGGTAATGAAGGTGATCAGCCTTTCATACCTGATCAACATTTACAATATGCACAACGTGCGAATCAATAATCAATATAGACGTGAATAATCAACAACAATTATTCATTAACATGCTTTGAACATACAACTCAAGTTTGAGTTAAGAAAAAAACTTGCCTGATTCGTTGACTACTGCTACGCAGTTTAAGTTAACTTCTTTTGGTAAGACCTTTCTTCTTCTTCCTCTTTCCATGGATAGCCTCTCTCCCTTCATCCTTCTATGGCTGCCGAAGCCTCTCTTCTCCTTTCTCTCTCTCGATTTTCTACCGTTCCTCTCTTTCTTTCTTTTCCTCTTTCTCTTTCTTCTCTTCTCTTTCTTCTCTTCTCTTTCCCTTATCTTCTTTTCTTCTTATATTTTTCCTTCTTTTAATTAATAACCGGCCATGTGGCTAATACTTCTCCATATTTCTCCAATAATTCTCTCTCTCTAGTTAATAATCATTACATAGCATGTGGATTATTATTGAATCATGTAGCTCCTTAAATAAATTGACACATGGCTAAGAGATATGAAGCCAATCTTGCCAAATTCAATTAACTATGTGCTAACATACTCCATCCTTATCCATCCACTCACCATCCGGCCAAGTGGCCTTATCCAACCAATCTTTGCTTTCTTTAATGTCATATCTAATGTACATAATGTCCAAAGTGCCCTTTTTTCAATTGGGCTCCAAGTTTGGCTCCTATACTTTTAATTCATTTGGGCTTCTAAATTAATTTCTTGGGCCATGTAAATAAATTAGGTCCAATACTTTTAATATTATCACACCCTAAATATTTAATTAGGGTATCCATTCCAAACATTTAGAATTTAAGTTATTACCCTTGCACACTAAATTTTATAACCAAATTAAACTTACTTTAATTAAGTCATAAAATTAATAAACTTGAGATAATAAAAGTATATCTCTTGACTTAATATAATATTAATATTATTATTCTCCCACATGTTCTTTAACAATTGGCTCGCTTGAGCTTAAAACTTAAATCCTTTGGCTTTTCCAAATAAAATATTTGGACTTCCTAGCTAAAATGTTTGGGCCATAAAAATTAATATGGTCCATTACATTTAATTATATCTTACCCTAATCATTTAGTTAGGGTTTCCATGCACTCAATTTAAATACAAATTCTTACCCCAAGTACATTTAATTTCCTTAACCCAATTAGACTTACATTAATTAGGTTATAAAATTAATTAACCGAGATGTATAAAATAAATCTCTTAAAATTAGTATATATTTTATATACCATAATTCTCTCATCCCATAACCCTTAAGTTATTTAATTCTTCATTCCTAATATATAATTAGGATCATGCTAATTTCTTTTATTTGCCATCACATAATATTCGTATTCACTTACTCACATAATCATTAAATAAATTATGACATGCTCCACAATTCTCTTAGATTAGGTCACTAGTATATATTTAATTACAAGGACCACTAAATAACAATAACCATTTAGGTTATTTAATTCTCATACATAATTTAAATAACTTATTCAAGTTATACAATTCATATTGTATAATTAAATTTAATTTCCTCCTCCTCTCCATAAATTGTTTTCAAACAATTTATTTATATACTAAATATATAATTTAATATATTCAATCATTTATTCAAATATGAATTTAATTTACTAACTGCTTGATACCAATATACATATTTGCATATTGAATCTCCTCTCATATTTTTACTTCTCATCATTTGGTATAATATTAAATATTATATCATTATCCATATAACATCTTTAACTTCTCACACTAATTTTAACTTTTCTCCATAAAAAGTCAACTGTTGACTTTGACCAAAAGTCAACCTTTACACATTTTGTGTTTACTGTCCATTTTGACTAAACTTGACGTTCCGGACGCAACCGAGCAGTCTATGCTTCAAAATCCTATCTCTAACTCACATTTTGAGTTTTAAATTACTTCTTTCTTATTGCTAATCGTATTAACTAACGACTTTATACTTATTTATCTTCTTATTTGCCATTCAAGGCCAACGTTCAAGCTATGTTAATTACTAACATAGTTTTATCCTGATCCTTATATCATTAACTTAATTCATCACTCCTCTTGCTAAAATATATATAGCACCTTTCTAAGTATATATATTTATGTACATATACTCATCTTCGTTTAACCTTATAACATCTCTTCATGTGAAATCTTATCTCCTTAATAAAATTTCCATATGTACTTATATAACATTTCTTAGACTATTCAGTTCATATTAAATTTACAGGTATCGTAATAGCTTATTCTCGATATTTCTTCAAGTACATATTAATTCATTTCTAGGGTTTTGAAATTTTGTAAACCATATTTCTTTATTGTCATTCAATTAAGAAACCATATAGGTTCTTCTTAAAAATTTTGAAATTCTTAAAATTCCTTCACAGAAATGCCAATTCCATACACTTATTTTCTGTCTAGGTTCATCTTATAACCTTTAATCCATCATTTTAGGATTTTTAACAATTATCTAAATTCTCGGGTTGTCACAAATTTCAACACTAGGGTTATAAAAATATTATATATGATAATAACAACAATATAGTCAAAATATGAATTTAATTTCAAGAGTAAGATTCATAAATCAACGATACCTTGGTCAAAAAAAGAAACCAATTTTGTCGTGAATAGTATCTTATGAATAGTAACTCGTGAATAGTAACCCGTGAATAGTACTCTGTATTTATAAATAGTACCGTATACGTGAATAGTGTCGTATACATGAATAGTAACCCGTGAATAGTACTCATAAAAGGAAAATAGAAAAGAAAACGATATTCCATGACGAGTACAAAAGAAATTATATCTTATACGAGTATAAAAGAATATATGAAACTGCAAATGGATTTTCACTGTCATGCGGTAGTCCGCGTAGATAGATCATTTCAACAATTTAATAACAATTGAATACGAAGGGTTATTCACCAGGCATGCGGTAGTCCGCGTAGACAGGTTATTCCCACAGAATAATAAAGAATGAAATAACAAAAGATTTCACCATGCATGCAGTAGTCCGCGTAGATAGGTTATTTCCACAGAATAATAAAGAATGGAATAACAAAAGATTTTACCATGCATGCGGTAGTCCGCGTAGACAGGTAATTCCCATAGAATAATAAAGAATGGAATAACAACCGTTACGAGTATTGAAAGAAAATAACTCTCTTCAAGAATACGAAAGAAATAATACCCCTTACAAATACAACAAATAATATCCCTTACGAATATTGAACGAAGATAATATTTCTTACGAATACAAAAAATAATATCGTAAGTGAATATGAAATAAATAACACCCTTTACCTTAATAGAAATGTGAATACTGAAGTAGGGTAGTAGCAGAATACTCTTCTTCTTCCTCTCTATAGTTTTTCTCTCTAGAGTTTCAGTGAATTAGTAAGAAATAATAAAGGAATGAGCTTCTATTTATACAAAAAAAGACTGAATAGTAACTAATTAATGAACGACCAAGATTAATTTACTTTTAGACGAACGGTCCATATTGATTTACTATTAAAACTTAAATTAACGGTCCATACTAATTTACTTTAAACCAGCGATCCATATTGATTTACTATTATAACTTTCCACCAGCGGTCCATATTGATTTACTATTATATCTTCAACCAACAATCCATATTGATTTACTATTATAACTTTAACTAAGGGTCTGAAAAATTAGCATATCTCCTCATGGAATAATAAGTCAACTTATAACAAACACCTCATAACAAACTCCTCTATTTATATCAAAAATTGAATAAATATTTATCACAAATCACTTATTTTTAATAAACACATTTTTTAATATATTAACAATTAATCATCATTAATATTATAACTAACAATATTTAACAACCAGATCATTCCCAAGAAAGATGGGGCTTTCCGATAAGGATTTCTCCCTATTGGTGTGCAATTAGATGACCAAACCTCTCCTCGACAGAACTTTCTAGATATTGTCAATATTGTAAATAATAATATGAATAACTTTGTCGTCTCAATTATTGATTTTATAATATAAAATATTATGCAGATGATACTGTGACAATAATTGAATCAAATAACATGAGAGATATTATGCAGCAACTACTGTAGCAATAATTGAATAAACTGAGTGGCTTCGTAAGCATCAATAATCAATATCGTGTGCTACTATGCAACCACGCGTATTACTGTACTTTTACCACCAGGTATTTCAACAGTTTAACGGTAAAACTTTCGCCGTTATTTTTATAAAAAGATATTTCTGTCGTTTTCTAACTCCGACAGTTATTCCGTTGTGGGGTCCACCAATGATGGTGTCGTCGTACAAATATTCTCCGACAAAAAGAATATTCCCCGACTAAACGAATATTTCCCGGCACAACGAATATTTTATAACAACTTGCTTACTTTGCAAAATTTTCAAATATCATCCTTAACTTTAAACTTTTATCAATTTAACTATTTACCAAAATAAAAAAATTGAATACTTTTATTTCATAAAATTCGGGGTCCTACAGCATGAGAATGGAAATTTAAGTGGTTAAATTAATTGAGAAGAGAATAATTAGTTAATATTATATTATTAACTAAATTATATTGTGAATAATATTGAATGAAGTAATTTACATAATTGTCTAGTATGGCAAGATAATAAATGAGGGTATTATCTATCGAGAAAAAGGGATTAATAGGAAATTATTGTAACAGTAAATAAGTTAGAAAAGTTTTCAGAGTGGCGCAACTCCACCAATCTTATACTGTAAATCAGCTCAGATGCGCCAATAGCAATACTTGGAAAAATAATTCCACTGAGTGCATGAGTTATAATAATGAGTTGTTAGTATTAATAGAGAATGAGAAATATAATGGATCAATTACCATTGTTATTAAGTGAATATTATTATTAAATATTATTTCATGCCACTATGTGTAATATAAAAAATGTGGATAGTAGTATTATATAAATACCAACTACCTAGAATTAAATAAGGCGTGACATTTAATTGTGGTTAATGACATACAAAAACTATATAGTAAAAGTATTTAAAACAGAAGGTTGATTTAAATAAGTTTGACTTTCTCATCCTATGTGATGAGACAATTAAATGTGTACTCTAAAGTATGGGAGTAAATAAAGATGTATTATTAAAATGTTTATTTCTATACCAATGGGTGATTAATAGTAAAAAGGAGATATTAAATTATGAAACTGGTATACGTCTATAGAATCTCTAAGATTTAGTTTGAGTGTGTTTGGTTGAAGGAATTTGAGGTGGGAGTGATGCTCTGCAAAACAGACTACCTCACTGCTGCTGGTCGAGGAAGGGCGCAGCAGGGCCCAGTTTATACTAGGGTGTAGCGCAGCTACGCCAGACCAAATATGGGAAATTAAATTTTGTTTCCAATCTGGTTAATGCTATCATACTTATATGACTTGAGTATGCCTGAAAATATGTTTAACATGAGTATCTAGGTTCCTTGACATAGCATGAATGAGTTGGTTGGTATAAGTATGCCTATAATAAAGAAAATGATAGTTTTGAAAATAGACCTTGATGAAACTAATGAACATTAAGTTCTGATTTTGTAAATATGAATATATGATTTAGCTACGTATGAGATGTGATTCAAGGTTATATATACATGTGATAAGATGTAATTCCCATTTGGTTTAAAATAACTTTTTATGACAAACTTAGATGTATTATGATCTAATAAACATGATAAGACGCATATTCTGAACTTAGAACATTTGTGATTTATATTTCTTATGTACTCACACATATTATATATGTAAGCTCATTGGGTTAGACACATTGAAGTTATTCAAGCATGAGTTTAAAGCATGTTTTAAAGTACAAAAAATGATAACTATGAATAAATAATATGAACACTATGAGCATGTGTATTAAACAGATTATGTGACCTCTATGTGGACATATGGCAAGAGTTGTAAAACATGATGATTACATGACTTTGTTATGCTTTAATTCCATGTAAATCGTAAACTAAAACTTGAAAAAATGACTCAAGAATGGTCATATGTTTATGTGAATACCTCTAGCATGTATGCATGTTAATGGTATGTATATTAGTACGTTAGAGTTGGACTGAAATCAGGAGAGCAGGAGCTCAACTCTGGCCAGGCTAGAGGACAGCGCAGCTTCGCCATCCCTAAGCCTAGCCAGGGCGCAGCTGCACCATCTGGCAGTCAGTCCTGCATTCTATTTTTAATCTGATGTTCAAGGCAAGCTTATATGGTTACCTTAACTTGTGTTAGGTGACTAGTATACTATCCAATTTGGTAAGAAGCATGCTAGGTATTAAAATCGAATGAGTTAATAAGAAATTATAACGTTCAAGAATGAAGTTCGAAAAGTTAATTACAAACTATAAAGCAATGATTTGAAAATGCGTTGTTGGACTTTGTAGTGTCATATAATCTGTTTTGTGCTATGAGGATGTAGAACATGTGATGTAGTATGTATAGATTATAAAACTAAGTTAGTCATTTATGTGTACATTTGAACTTACATATGTGAGCTTATGTAACTAATGAAAATCCTATACGTGTAAATATATTATGTTAGGATTCGAATGATAAGCTAAATTTTGGTAAACTACGCTTGAGGCAAGTATTCAAATTCTCTTTTATATTGAGTAATTTTCCTACTTACAAAAATTTGAATTTGAGCAAGTTCTCGAATTTTATTTGATTCATATATCGAATGTAAGTACTCGAACCTTACTCTTTATTGAGCATTATTTGAACTTGTGCAATTCTTGATTGTACAAGTAGAACTTTGAAGGAATAATACTTCGTAATGAGATTTAAAACTTTGATTCAAACGATAATTGTTCTTATATGTACTGTGAAAGAAAACGGTCTAAGCCACTGTTTCAGCTAGATTATAGATATTGATCGAAAGCTATCCAAACCAAATTTATTTAGTGCGGACTCTTATAACTGAGATGAACAAACCTCTTGGTAGGGGAATTATATATTATCGGGAAATCGACGTGCACACTAGAGAAAGATTAAATGTAATGCATTGATATAGGGTACTTTAGGCTGATCACCTGTTGTACTCGTTTTATAGAATTATCAGTTTATTACTATGAATTCTAGGAGTTCTTAGTTCTTACCGACTGCTCAGTATTCATTACTTTGAAATCATGAATTACTTTATCATGGAATATTATTAATATTTTCTGTCCATAGCGACTATTGTTGATATTCATTGATACTTCTAGCTATCTTGAACTATCAATGTTGTTGTACCCTTGAAAATTTTAAAACCATATTGATTCCCCTTTTTGCTATATTACTTGCTAGGCAAATTTGTTGCTCATTCTTGCTTTCCTTACAAACATTGCAGTTAAGGTAGTCGTGGTGAATGATAAGAATGTTTATATCTATTTATCCGGTATCTATTACTTGAATTAATTGCCTAAACTCATGTTTCTTAGTTACTTTTCGTGCATTTTATGTTCATTTTGTAGATCTTATGCTTGGGAATGATGTGAGCTACTATTGTTATGAAAACACAAGGAAAAGCAATTCAGACATCGTTTGGGACTTCCTGTTCATTTCATATTCTTGGCTTGGAACTTAGATTATGTTGTAGAGCTTCTTCTTAGCTTTCTATAATATCTTGAATCATTCCAATCGGAGTTCGGATGCAAGAGTTAAGACCTTTGTACCAACGGACGTTGAACGTCACTATTTTGGGTGGCCATTTGAATAGCTGCAACTTCCAACCAAATTTCAACCTTAATTCATCCGTTATTTCTCATTTCAAAAAGAATGTAAGTTGTAGAGCTCGTCGAGAGCTTCGATTTGATAGGTGGCAGGCCCCGTAACTCCTTCAGGATTAAAAGTTATGGCCGTTTTACTAGAGGACACTATAGTAGAAAACTTACGGCACGGGCCTGCGGATTTTTAGTGCAATTTGGGCGCGGCTGCGCCATTCCCTGGATCAAAAAAATGTCATCCTCTACTTGGGCGTGGGCGCACCCAACTCCAGGCCATTCCCAGCGCGGCCGCGCCACTTCGAAAGTTGACCAGGGCTGACTTTTTCACTAAACAGTGCAATTGGAGCATAACTTGGAGAAGAGTTCAATTAGGGCTTATATATAGAGGAGATATTAGTATATAAAGAAGATTCCACCCTTGGGGACCATTTTTTACATTACATATGCTCTTTTCTTTTCTTTAAATTAATTATTAGATTAAATTAGATTAGAACCCTAGATTAGCTAAGATTTGGGGAATGAAGTTATTGAAGATCCTTGATAGTTTAGAAGTGAAACAAGAGCTGAAACTTAGATTTGCTATTCTTAATCCCTAACTCTCTTTACTTCTATTTGTATCTTTCAATGTATATTCAATTGTGGACCATGTATTCTAATTCAACTATGAGTTAAACTCTATTTTGGGATTGCAATGGAATCTATTGCTTAGTTTATTTTGACATACTTCATTGTTAGCCTTATTTGTAACGACCCCAAAATAGATCCATTCCATCCAACCTATTCTGAGTCGCCAAATACATGGTACAGAAAACAACTATAACTTTATTACAACAATTGTCGTGCAAAATACAACAACACATATGATGTGAGTTTGGATACAAATATATACCAAATGTGACTCATGTTCCAACCGTGGACATCACCTCACAATGACACCTTACATAAAGGTATAGTCAAAAACTGTTTTAGAAACTAGAATCTTTGGAAAGTGCTCAAGGAAACCTTCGTACATGGGAGGCCACGCGTCTAGGTTATGATAGATATCATATGGCCACAGAATTATCCTTGGTTGACCCAATAGACCCCAAAGAAAAACGAGAAGATTACTATCATATTCTTCCCAATGGTGAGTCTTCTCTTGACATATCATTATCTCTACTGTCTCTAATTGAAAATTATACTTTAAACAAACACCAAGATTATATAGGTAGTGCTCGTATATATACTCAGCAAGTGGATGAGCACATCCATGTCTTATGATGACACGAGGTTGTATGTCGTTAGACATCTTGTATGATAGTGGCAAACCACCCTTCCAACGTTGGGTACACCTTACCCTATTGGATTCACCAAATATAACTACTAAATGAACTTTTCTATACTGCTTCGGGAGAACATCCACAGCTAGAGACCACTGTTCTATTTCCCCGTTACCCTCGCTCGACCCAGCTACACTCTTATTACCTGAAAGGAATTGTGAAGCAAAAGGGTGAGCACAACTAGCTCAGTAAAGAATATCATGACTAAAGATAATTCAATTATCAATAGCCTTCATCAACAATAAATCAGAGATTTAGAACATATGGTAAATGATAAAAATTTCAACCATAGTTGCAGCGGAACGAGCAATCCATTAGAAGAGTCAAATAGACTATAAAGTCTATTATCTTCTCCATGTTAAAAATCCACCAACAATATTTTATCCATGTAACATCACTCAACAGTTCCTTTCCACAATCATATGAATAACTCATAATCATAATTGTGACTATAAATTTTTCTTCGCACCCAGGACGAAGAATATTTTCATCACCTGTCTTTACCTGAAACATCAAAGATCATGGTTATACCAAATCACAATTCCTGTTTATAATCATACTAACAAATTCATCTTTGCACTACGGGCCAAAGATATTCATCAACAAACCATCTTTGCACTACGTCCAAAGATATTCAACAACAGTTCATCTTTGCACTACAGGCCAAAGATATTCAACAACAGTTCATCTTTGCACTACCGGCCAAAGATATTCATCAACAGGCCATCTTTGCACTACATGCCAAAGATATTCATCAACAATTCATATTTGCACTACAGGCCAAATATATTCATATCTCAAAGAAATATATAATCATTTCAGAATTTATATAAACAATAATTATAACCATGTTGATCAATTCACCTTTGCACTTAAGCTAAAGATATTCACTTATAAATTCAATGGTCATGATCATACCAGTCACAATTCAACTTTGCACTACAGGCCAAAGAGAACCCTAGTCATGATCATACCAATAATCTATCCATCTTTACACTCCAGTGAAAGAGAATTTCAACATCAGGGTTATAAAAATGTTATATATGATGATAAAAATAATATGATCAACATATAGTTTTAATCTCAAGAGTAATATTCGTAACTCATGAATAGTAACCCCGACACAAAAGATAGAAATTCTACAATAAAATTCATACCAATATTTCGGTATAATGATATTGAAAGAATAATATTTCTTAAGCTTATAAACAATTTATTTTAAATTGTTTACACTTTACTAAATAATGCATTTAATCATTCTAAAATACCAAACTCATAAGATTTTATCACCAATAATCAAAACCCTCATCAAAAATCTGCATATACCTCATATAGGATTCTCAAGCCATAAAATCCTATTTTCCAATTTTCTTTCTTCACAAAACATATTTAATTCATTTACTCATAACTAGACCATTTTCATGAAAAATACCAAATCAGTTCCAAAAATATTTCTTTTCTGGGATTTAGCATAATATAGTCCCATAGTGAACATATATTTTTCTTAGAATTTTTAAAAGTCATTTACTATTTTTCATATGGCCAAAATAGCCGAATATTTAGACATTTATCAAAAATTATACTTTTGTCTAAAAATTCTGAAATTTACAGAGTATACTTCTATCATATACATGTACTCCCAATAAAAATTTCATCAATTTTGGAGTTAACCACAAGGAATTATAAGCGGTTACTTTTAAAATAGTCTTTTCTCATAAAATTCATAACTCTCAATCTATACATCCAAAAATCACCATTTTTGGACACAATCAAGAAAACTCATCAAAATATCATTTCAAATTTTTCCAGAATTTTTGAAGATCAGAAAAATTACGAAACTGAAAATCATAACAACCCTTAAAATCTCTTACTATCCCTTACAATCCCTTACCTCAAAAGAGCAGTACTTCTGATCGGTATGCAAAGCTGAAGGAAACTTGCACTGAATAGCAACTCTCAAAGTATCTAAATACTCACAAAATATGCTTCATAATATAGAGAGAGAAAGAGAGAAAGCTTATGTTTTTGGTGTGATTTTCAATTCTAACTTAGCCCTCTATTTATAGGAAAATTTTGGTAGGTTTGACCTGCAACCTGATGGCTTTACCTGCTACTATTCCCACCCACCACATTTGAAATATAATTCAGCACATTTCTTCACCAACCACAAGTGGGGCCCACCAATTCTAGAATTTTCCACCAAAATGATAAACTCCGAAAATTCAACAATTTCTGAACCAGTCATCTTGTAAAATTCATAATAAATCATACGTTCATTTTTAACGGTTCAAAATTTGTGAACATATACTCAACTTATATATGTATAACATATCCAAAAATTACCACGATCCAACGGTCGGATTAAAAATTATAACCCCCGCAAAATATCTCAAAAATCCTGATTTTTAATACCTCCATTCCGACAAAAATACTGATAAAAACCTCAACATTAACTCCTTCATTTTAACCACAAAAATATATCCCTCATTTATATCCACATAAAATAAATATTTTCTTATCATATAAATCAATAATTAATTATTCACAAATAATATTACAGAATCACATTTATGACAATCAGGCCGTTCCCAGGAAAGAGGGGGCTTTCCAATAAGGATTTCTCCTTACTAGCGCGCAATTAGATGACCAAACCTCTCCTTAGACAGAACTTTCTAGACATTGCCAATAATGCTATCTAATAATACTATTCAAATAATATGAATTATTGATCTGATAATGGAAAATACTGTGCAGCAACAATTATTGAACAACAATAATATAAAATTTCAACGTAGCAATTATTGAATCAATAAAATAAAATATTGAACAGTAATTACTGTAACAATTATTGAGTAGTGCCTTCTTACGTAAGAATCAATAATTTCAAAAATACTATGCAATACCATGTGCTACTGTGCAATAACGCGTATTACTGTATTTTAACCACCGGGTATTCCAACAGTGTTAACGATAACAACTACGCCGTTATTTGTAAAAACTCAAATTTGTCGTTTTTCTTCACCCGACAGTTATTCGTTATGGGGCCCACAAATAGCTGCGCCGTCGTACGAATATTCTCCGACAGAAAGAATATTCCACGACCAAACGAATATTCCCCGACAACAATGATTATTTTATAACCACTTGCTTATTTTGAAAAAAAATTCATATTTCACCTATAACTTTAAACTTTTATCAATTTAACCATTTACTGAATAGTAATTATAAGAAAAATTGAATACTTTTATTTCATAAAATTCGGGGTCTTACAATCTCCCCTCCTTATGAAATTTCGTCCCCGAAATTTACGTACCTGGTATTTCGAAGAGTTGAGAATACCTTCCTTTCATTTCAAATTCCATCTTTCCTGTCATCATAATTTCTCCATTGCTCATCTCCTGTATTTCAAATATCATTCTAGAATACAACTTCAAAACAAGGGTTAATTTAACAAATTAACATATCACATAATATCCCGATATTATGACTGTCTAATAAGCTTAGGTAGGACACACTAGCGAAGGATTTACTCATCTCTCCCCTCCTAGTTGTATTCCCCGATCTCCGCCAGTGATCATATCCCCAAGCTCTGATACCAAATGTAACGACCCCAAAATAGATCCATTCCATCCAACCTATTCTGAGTCGCCAAATACATGGTACAGAAAATAACTATAACTTTATTACAACAATTGTCGTGCAAAATACAACAACACATATGATGTGAGTTTGGATACAAATATATACCAAATGTGACTCATGTTCCAACCGTGGACATCACCTCACAATGACACCTTACATAAAGGTATAGTCAAAAACTGTTTTAGAAACTAGAATCTTTGGGAAGTGCTCAAGGAAACCTTCGTACATGGGAGGCCACGCGTCTAGGTTATGATAGATATCATATGGCCACAGAATTATCCTTGGTTGACCCAATAGACCCCAAAGAAAAACGAGAAGATTACTATCATATTCTTCCCAATGGTGAGTCTTCTCTTGACATATCATTATCTCTACTGTCTCTAATTGAAAATTATACTTTAAACAAACACCAAGATTATATAGGTAGTGCTCGTATATATACTCAGCAAGTGGATGAGCACATCCATGTCTTATGATGACACGAGGTTGTATGTCGTTAGACATCTTGTATGATAGTGGCAAACCACCCTTCCAACGTTGGGTACACCTTACCCTATTGGATTCACCAAATATAACTACTAAATGAACTTTTCTATACTGCTTCGGGAGAACATCCACAGCTAGAGACCACTGTTCTATTTCCCCGTTACCCTCGCTCGACCCAGCTACACTCTTATTACCTGAAAGGAATTGTGAAGCAAAAGGGTGAGCACAACTAGCTCAGTAAAGAATATCATGACTAAAGATAATTCAATTATCAATAGCCTTCATCAACAATAAATCAGAGATTTAGAACATATGGTAAATGATAAAAATTTCAACCATAGTTGCAGCGGAACGAGCAATCCATTAGAAGAGTCAAATAGACTATAAAGTCTATTATCTTCTCCATGTTAAAAATCCACCAACAATATTTTATCCATGTAACATCACTCAACAGTTCCTTTCCACAATCATATGAATAACTCATAATCATAATTGTGACTATAAATTTTTCTTCGCACCCAGGACGAAGAATATTTTCATCACCTGTCTTTACCTGAAACATCAAAGATCATGGTTATACCAAATCACAATTCCTGTTTATAATCATACTAACAAATTCATCTTTGCACTACGGGCCAAAGATATTCATCAACAAACCATCTTTGCACTACGGCCAAAGATATTCAACAACAGTTCATCTTTGCACTACAGGCCAAAGATATTCAACAACAGTTCATCTTTGCACTACAGGCCAAAGATATTCAACAACAGTTCATCTTTGCACTACCGGCCAAAGATATTCATCAACAGGCCATCTTTGCACTACATGCCAAAGATATTCATCAACAATTCATATTTGCACTACAGGCCAAATATATTCATATCTCAAAGAAATATATAATCATTTCAGAATTTATATAAACAATAATTATAACCATGTTGATCAATTCACCTTTGCACTTAAGCTAAAGATATTCACTTATAAATTCAATGGTCATGATCATACCAGTCACAATTCAACTTTGCACTACAGGCCAAAGAGAACCCTAGTCATGATCATACCAATAATCTATCCATCTTTACACTCCAGTGAAAGAGAATTTCAACATCAGGGTTATAAAAATGTTATATATGATGATAAAAATAATATGATCAACATATAGTTTTAATCTCAAGAGTAATATTCGTAACTCATGAATAGTAACCCCGACACAAAAGATAGAAATTCTACAATAAAATTCATACCAATATTTCGGTATAATGATATTGAAAGAATAATATTTCTTAAGCTTATAAACAATTTATTTTAAATTGTTTACACTTTACTAAATAATGCATTTAATCATTCTAAAATACCAAACTCATAAGATTTTATCACCAATAATCAAAACCCTCATCAAAAATCTGCATATACCTCATATAGGATTCTCAAGCCATAAAATCCTATTTTCCAATTTTCTTTCTTCACAAAACATATTTAATTCATTTACTCATAACTAGACCATTTTCATGAAAAATACCAAATCAGTTCCAAAAATATTTCTTTTCTGGGATTTAGCATAATATAGTCCCATAGTGAACATATATTTTTCTTAGAATTTTTAAAAGTCATTTACTATTTTTCATATGGCCAAAATAGCCGAATATTTAGACATTTATCAAAAATTATACTTTTGTCTAAAAATTCTGAAATTTACAGAGTATACTTCTATCATATACATGTACTCCCAATAAAAATTTCATCAATTTTGGAGTTAACCACAAGGAATTATAAGCGGTTACTTTTAAAATAGTCTTTTCTCATAAAATTCATAACTCTCAATCTATACATCCAAAAATTACCATTTTTGGACACAATCAAGAAAACTCATCAAAATATCATTTCAAATTTTTCCAGAATTTTTGAAGATCAGAAAAATTACGAAACTGAAAATCATAACAACCCTTAAAATCTCTTACTATCCCTTACAATCCCTTACCTCAAAAGAGCAGTACTTCTGATCGGTATGCAAAGCTGAAGGAAACTTGCACTGAATAGCAACTCTCAAAGTATCTAAATACTCACAAAATATGCTTCATAATATAGAGAGAGAAAGAGAGAAAGCTTATGTTTTTGGTGTGATTTTCAATTCTAAGTTAGCCCTCTATTTATAGGAAAATTTTGGTAGGTTTGACCTGCAACCTGATGGCTTTACCTGCTACTATTCCCACCCACCACATTTGAAATATAATTCAGTACATTTCTTCACCAACCACAAGTGGGGCCCACCAATTCTAGAATTTTCCACCAAAATGATAAACTCCGAAAATTCAACAATTTCTGAACCAGTCATCTTGTAAAATTCATAATAAATCATACGTTCATTTTTAACGGTTCAAAATTTGTGAACATATACTCAACTTATATATGTATAACATATCCAAAAATTACCACGATCCAACGGTCGGATTACAAATTATAACCCCCGCAAAATATCTCAAAAATCTTGATTTTTAATACCTCCATTCCGACAAAAATACTGATAAAAACCTCAACATTAACTCCTTCATTTTAACCACAAAAATATATCCCTCATTTATATCCACATAAAATAAATATTTTCTTATCATATAAATCAATAATTAATTATTCACAAATAATATTACAGAATCACATTTATGACAATCAGGCCGTTCCCAGGAAAGAGGGGGCTTTCCAATAAGGATTTCTCCTTACTAGCGCGCAATTAGATGACCAAACCTCTCCTTAGACAGAACTTTCTAGACATTGCCAATAATGCTATCTAATAATACTATTCAAATAATATGAATTATTGATCTGATAATGGAAAATACTGTGCAGCAACAATTATTGAACAACAATAATATAAAATTTCAACGTAGCAATTATTGAATCAATAAAATAAAATATTGAACAGTAATTACTGTAACAATTATTGAGTAGTGCCTTCTTACGTAAGAATCAGTAATTTCAAAAATACTATGCAATACCATGTGCTACTGTGCAATAACGCGTATTACTGTATTTTAACCACCGGGTATTCCAACAGTGTTAACGATAACAACTACGCCGTTATTTGTAAAAACTCAAATTTGTCGTTTTTCTTCACCCGACAGTTATTCGTTATGGGGCCCACAAATAGCTGCGCCGTCGTACGAATATTCTCCGACAGAAAGAATATTCCACGACCAAACGAATATTCCCCGACAACAATGATTATTTTATAACCACTTGCTTATTTTGAAAAAAAATTCATATTTCACCTATAACTTTAAACTTTTATCAATTTAACCATTTACTGAATAGTAATTATAAGAAAAATTGAATACTTTTATTTCATAAAATTCGGAGTCTTACATTATTGATTGTTATGAGATTGTCTATTAAGATTTATGCTTATTTGCTTAGTTAATTGGCCATCGATTACTGTGATAATCCATATGAACTTCAAAGATGAAGTATGGGTTTAGATCCAATCTTAATAGCTTGTGTTTGTATGTTGTACATGGTGATGGGATGTATGATTTGTGCTTAGGATAGACATATACCGAAGCACTACTCGTAGTCAATTAAGGACTTGGGCTTAAACCCTATTTATTTGTAAATCACATAGACATATAGTAGTTTAGGTAATGTGGGTGTTCTTATGTATTCTATCAATTGTGGATTATATGTGATATGGGTATGGTACATCGAGAGATGGCTATATTTTACTTTCGTGTTCTAGACTAACAATCCGATATAATTAATTTGGCTTAACTAGAAGTGTGTTGATTTAAATGATTCAATAGGGGAAATTATAATATCATGTCTTCATTATCTAATCTCATTCTAGGGGTAGTTAGTATTATTTAATTTCATAGTTTAAATATATTAAATCATTCGTTTAAATAAGACTGAAATGGTTATGAGCTAGTGCTTGGTGAACTTTATTAGTTAATTCTCCGTGAGAATGATACTTTACTTACTCTTTATTTCTTGTTAACCGTGTATACTTGCACGCATCTATTGATCGGTAAAATGACCAACAAGTTTTGGGAGCCGTTGTCGGGGAATTAGTTTAATAATTTTTACCAACATTAATTTCAATCAAATTGGCCTTAATTTAACCATTTTTTTAATTTTTTTATTTCTCTTTTTTCGGGTACCATATATGACTTTTCTTATCAACGGCCATATGCGAATATGACTTAACCAAGGGACACAAGAATTGATGGACTCGGTGTATTTTCTATATTGTCAGCACAAATGGAAACAATTTCGAAGAGGTTGGATGTTCTTGCAGCCCGATGTACTCGAGAGATAGTAGTTACATGTGAATATTGTGATCGCGAGCATCTAAGTTATCAGTGCAACATCAGTGTTGGATAAGTACAGTATGGGGGTGATTACCTCAACAACTATGCTTATCCCAATTATCATCAAGGTTGGGGGTATCACCCAGATTCTGCATAGAGTTATAACTATCAAGAACTATACTGTGTCCCAAGTCCAACATATCCATCGGATTTCTTATATCCACCTCCAATGCAACAAGAAGAAAATTCAGAGTTGAAGGAATTCATGTCAAAGATTATAGCAGACCATGAAGAAAGGAGAATAAGTCAGGAGTTATCAACCCAAAATCTTAATAGACAGGTGGAATAACTCGTTAATCCCGTAATGAGTGGTCCTCAATACATGTATTTCGAAACTAAAAAAGATAATTCAAGACTGGACGATTTGAGGTTCAAGTTTATAGCATCAATTGAGGAGAAGATGATTGAGCAAGAGAGGTCAATTCAAAATCTTTAGAATCAGATGGATCAAATGTTCAAAGCCTTTGACAATCACCCTCAAAATAATTAGTGCTATGACATGGATGATGAAACTAATGGAGAGCCAGAAGAATGCATGCTACTGGATGAACTTAAAGAAGTTAACATTGAGGAAACAACTGGGGATATAGAAAATGCAGAATATGAGCTGACTTGTATATTACCCCAAGTGCCTTCTCATTCAGAGTTAAAAATTCCAGTGAACTTTGCACACCCATGTCCCCTTGGTAGTCACATCCAAAGTAAAGATCTCTATGATAATGAAGCCTCTTATACACCATGGTGGACTGAGGAAGAGAAAATGGAAGAAGAAAAGTATGTTGTATTTTTCATGCCTCAATGCAAAAATATATTCACAAATACAACGGAAGAAGCACCCAGCTATGCAATAGCAATGGGGACAACATGTATAGGAAATATGTTAGGTGATTTCAATTGACGTACTCTCATGATGGGGAACCTACCAACGCACACTGCATTTCTAATGGATGAAGGGTTCCTAGCTTATCGTAAAGGAATCGGATAGGGTGTCAAGAAAAGATTCCAGCTAACGGACTATAAATCGAGTGCTAGATGGGAGGCACCCCATCCAATCTTTCTCCCTCCTTATTTAATTCATATTTACATTTCCATTTACTTTTTCTGCTATGTTTAATTCATTATAGTTTCCATATTTCATAGATGTTTGATAGTTGTAAGTCTTAAAAATAGTTTAATTATTTCTCCTCTCAGGTTCAATGCAATTGCTATTAGCATTTAGGATCAAACAGAAGTCAAAAATACTAAAGTTGCCAGGGTATAGGGTAGCGCAGCCGCGCCCAACTACAAGCCAAACACAGCGCGGCCGTGCTATCTCTCAGTCATAGAAAACAAATACTGCTTTTTAGAATTTTTGACACAAGCATTCGGACAGTTAGAAGCCCACACTCAGTTTCCAACTATAGAATATCTCAAACTTATCCATCGCCTGATATACCATCGGATCATGAGGAGGTGAACGGAGATGACATTGCCTCTTAAGGGAGTATTCTTTCACTTTTAATTATAATGAGGGCATTGTTCGTTTTATGTTTGGGGGTATTGGGTTGTAGTTACTAGTTGTTGCATATAGATAGTTGCATATAGTTTTATTATATGTTTAGGTTGCATAGTAGTGGTATTTTAGTATCTTGCTAGTTAAATTTTTAGCATAATTTCTTTTTAATTTTCTTTTGTCTTGTTTACTTAGTATGTGTTTAGTTGCATTGCATAGCATAATTCCATGTTTTTAGTCTGTTGCATTCCAATTTGGCCAATGATGACATAGAAATTTGATAGATTTTTGAACGTGGTTGATAACTTAAGCTTAGTTATAATTTTATACAAGATGTTATCTATGCCTGTTGTTTCGATGTTACCGTGTAGCACGTTAGTGTTTCTATTTGCTTGTTGGTTATATTAGCATGCGTGTCTTCTAAGGAGAAAAACGTCGTTTTTAATGATAGAATCGTGTAAAAAACATTGAAATTGAGTAATGACTATAAAACACAGAAACTCATGTTTTGGGAACGCATTGGGTTTACTTGCTATATATATATATAAAGAAAAGAATAAACATCATGGCTAGTCTTGTTTCGGGGCCTTTGTTACTTGAGTAAGTACACCCGAGGGGATTGTCTCTACACCTAGCGCCCTAAAGCCTGAATGGTTTGGGAGTCATTGGTTGAAATCTCGCTAAGGGGTAGCACTGTATAGCCTAATGGAACGATACATTGCACATCCATGTGATAAAAAAAAGAAAAAAAGAAAAAAAGAATAAACACCACGGGAAAGTGCGAATATATCGCTCGTGAGTAAAATAAAGCAGAATAAACCCTTTGTTAAACCATAGCCTGTATTGATGTGTTGGATTGGTTGTTGTTTCAACTATGTGCATAGTTCTTAATTTGAAACCTCAGTTTTCTTTCTTAAGAAGTATAGCATGTGGAATCTTCACCTTTGTTAAGCTTATTTGTGAACATAGCACACATACACACTACTTCTCAGCAGCAGGTTGTGATTTTCGGAGTGTATGTCCTTAAGACTTTAGTTTAGTTTGATGCTTTGTTCATAGATCTTGTTATTTCTCTGAGGCACATCTTATTGGAATTCAGAATTGGATGAGAGTGGGGGATTCATTATCATAGTAGCGTAGCTTGGATAGCATATAGATTGCATTATATTGTGTTGCTTGGGGACAAGCAACAGTTTAAGTTTGGGAATATTTGATAAGTAGGTATATACCTATTTATCCGGTATCTGTTGCTTGAATTAGTTGCCTAAACTCTTGTTTCTTAGTTACTTTTCATGCATTTTGTCTTCATTTTGTAGATCTTATGCTTGGGAACGATGTGAGCGAGTATTAGTAGGAAAACATAAGGAAAAGCAATCCAGACATCATTTGGACCTTCATGTTCATTTCATGTTCTTGGCTTGGAACTTGGATTATGTTGTAGAGCTTCTTCTTATCTTTCCAGAACATCTGGAATCATTCCAATCGGAGTTCGGATGCAACAGTTATGACCTTTGTACCAACAGACGTTGAACGTCACTGTTTTGGGTGGCCATTTGCATAGCTATCACTTCCAACCTAATTTCAACCTTCACGTCTCCATTATTTCTCATTTCTCAAAGAATGAAAGTTGCAGAGCTCGTCGAGAACTTCGATTTGATAGGTGGAAAGCCCCATAACTCTTTCCAGATCAAACGTTATGGCCGTTTTACCAGAGGACACTGTAGCAGAAAACTTATGGCGCGGGCGCACGGATTTCTAGTGCAATTTCGGCATGGCCGCTCCAGTCCCTGGATTAAAAAAATGTCATTTGCTACTTGGGCACGGGCGCGCCCAACTCCAGGCTATTCCCAGCGTTACCGCGCCACTTCAAAAGTTAACTAGAGCTGACTTTTTCACTAAACAATGCAATTGGAGCGTAACTTGCAGAAGAGTTCAATTAGGGTTTATATATAGAGGAGATATCAGTATGTAAAGGAGATTCCACCCTTGGGGATCATTTTTTACATTACATATGCTCTTTTCTTTTCTTTAATTTCATTATTAGATTAGAACCCTAGATTAGCTAAGATTTGGGGAATGAAGTTATTGAAGATCCTTGATAGTTTAGAAGTGAAACAAGAGAAGAAACTTAGATTTGTTATTCTTAATCCCTAACTCTCTTTACTTCTATTTGTCTCTTTCAATGTATATTCAATTGTGGACCATGGATTCTAATTTAACTATGAGTTAAACTCTATTTTAGGATTGCAATGGAATATATTGCTTAGTTTATTTTGACATACTTCATTGTTAGCCTTATTGATTGTTATGAGATTGTCTATTAAGATTTATGCTTATTTGCTTAGTTGATTGGCCATCGATTAATGTGATAATTCATATGAACTTCAAAGATGAAGCATGGGTTTAGATCTGATCTTAATAGCTTGTGTTTGTATGTTGTACATGCTGATGGGATGTATGATTCGTGCTTAGGATAGACATATACCGAAGCACTACTCGTAGTCAATTAAGGACTTGGGCTTAAACCCTATTTATTTGTAAATCACATAAACATATAGTAGTTTAGGTAATGTGGGTGTTCTTATGTATTCTATCAATTGTGGATTATATGTGATATGGGTATGGTACATCGAGAGATGGTTATATTTTACTTTCGTGTTTTAGACTAACAATCCGATATAATTAATTTGGCTTAACTAGAAGTGTGTTGATTTAAATGATTCAATAGGGGAAATTATAATATCTTGTCTTCATTATCTAATCTCATTCTAGGGGTAGTTAGTATTATTTAATTTCATAGTTTAAATATATTAAATCATTCGTTTAAATAAGACTGAAATAGTTATGGGCTAGTGCTTGGTGAACTTTAATAGTTAATTCTCCGTGGGAATGATACTTTACTTACTCTTTATTATTTGTTGACCGTGTATACTTGCGCGCATATATTGATCGGGATTATGACCAACAGTGAACCCTCTGGCAAGGACAAGGGTAAAGAGAAGGCTTTGGAGTAGTTATTCCATAATGCTAGAATGTACTATTATCTGGTTGTAGAAGAACTTATTTATGTTAAGCTATGCTTCATTTAAGTTGTATTGGATTATGTATTAGTTATGTTTAAACGGTGTTTAATTGTGATTAAGGCTTGCAAGAGATGTTTAAGTTACGAACCTTTGGGACGAGAATAATTATATTATATTAATTTATTTTATTCTATTTTTCCGCTATGTGAGATGTTGAATTATTATTAAAGTTAGTATGTGACAACCAAATTTGAGACAAGTGTGGTCTGAATTTGGGGGCGTCGCAGGTATTCAATATTAACTGTTTATTTTCTAAAACATAACTTCCTCCCGAATTTCTGAGATGCACAGTTAATTAATTCTTTCTATATTAGAATGTCACGTATGATTCTATTTTGCTACTTATTACTTTATACCATTCAATTAACTTTTACCACATGTTTTGAATAATGTCACACATTAAAATAATGTTCCATATTGTATCCAAAGTAATAAACTAACTTTTCCAAATCTGGCTATTGCAGGAAGGGCGTAGCTGCGCTGATCCCCGGCAATGCCAAACTGGTTTAGCTACTTACCAGTTCCAGTCTCCATTACCAATCCAGTTTCGCATAGCAAAAAATAAATCCCAAATTGATATTACTACTAGTTAAAGATCTTATTTTATATTTCATGCATGAAGTTACTTTATTACTCAATTATATGCAATTACGCATAATAATAATTAATTAAATAATATAATATTAATTAATATTTCTTTTATTAAAGCATTCCTCTATTAATTCTCTTAATGAATCTCTTAGTCTTTCAGTATGCCACACTAGGCAATCCTTATAAGCTTTAAATTAAGCTTTTCACCAATTCCACCATAACACATAGTTGTCACATACTTAACTTAATTTAATTTGAATTACTATATCCCATGACACAATAGCATTTATTTATATTCAAATAAATATTCAACTTTCATTAACATAATTATTAATATTATTAAGAAAATTCTTGGGCATTACAGATGCTATGTTGGACTTGTTGGCCCGCTTATCTATGGGTTTGTAGATTATCTTTTATTTCCTTGTATAGACTAGGTTATCCATTTTTGTCATGTACAGGACGCATTGTATATATCAAACAGTATTATATGGCAAGGAAATCTATTTTGGTTCACTTCCCTTTTAGATATGCCTTGCTACTTGCTTGATAGTTGTCATTTTCTTCATAACTTGCTATCTTGATGTATTCTGAACTCCTCCTTGGTGGATGGACATTGAGATGTCCTAGGATCTTTCAGAATGGATCATTGATCTTTGGGTTTCCCATTTCATTGGTGTCTTGGGACTCGTTTATGAATGTGGTTAAGATTTGAGTAGAGGATTTTAGCTTTCCTCTCTGAGGGCTCGACCGTACCATAAATGGTTGTCTGTTTTCTCCCATTAATGAGGGGAGACCAGGTAGTTTTTGCTTTGTGGCTTGACTTGAAATGTTGAAAAGTTGAATGGGTGATTACAGAACTATTAAAAGGGTTTTGTGATTTTTTCAGGGGTTGGATCGCACCATAGTTGGTTGCCTACATACTCCCATTGATGAAGGGAGATCAGGTGTTTTGTAGTTCATGGTTTTGAAAGGTTGACAAGTGTTTGTTTGGGATTTGAGATGCTAAAAAGTTGAAAGGCTTTGAATTTTTTTTGTTAGGGTTAGACTGAACCATAGTTGGCTGCCTACGTACTTTAGTGTCCGGGGGAGATCAGGTCTTTCGTAGTTCACGGATGTGTATGAAAGAGTTGGTGCGGTTTGAAAACCTGAATTGACTTGATTGATGATTACTGATTCTCCAGAACCAGGATGCTGGCTTGTAGGTAACGTCAGACATAATACATTTTCACGGTGTCTGAGTTCATAAGCTGGGGAAATTCTTCCTTGTCAATACCCCCTTGACAATAAAAGTTGAAATGGAATCGCTAAGAGTGATACTGTGATGCCCCCAAATCTATACTCCCATGTTATCCGATCTGGTGTTCACAACTAATCAATTAATAAAATGCATCTAAATTTATACACCCACGATATTGAATTTGATGCTTATATCTAATTGAACTACTATACAAATATTACAAGACACAATTCCCATAGATCCAAGGTTCAAAGTATCCTATATCAGATAATAATTCACTATAGAACTATTACTGTGTTTGGATACACTCACTTGGATGTATAGATTGTATCTGCGAATAGTATATATCAACCCAAAATCTAGAGTACTAGTAATAACATGAACAATCCCTATTACCAATACCCTCACTTAGATGTATAGTCTATATTTTGCGGATTATTCTATCGTATCTATAGTACCAATCTATCAAAAACCCAGAGTATTAGCAACAACATGAATAGTCCATATTGCTAATACCCTCACTCAGATGTATAGTTCCCAAGGATCTCAAAATAAATCATAAGTTCTAATTACATATATTTATGTAAAGGAAAAACGATTGCGAAAATAAAGGATGATATTATTGGGAGCTGTTGTCGATACTCCTAAATTAACCTCACTTTCACTTCACAATTTATAATAATTAGCACAGTAGCAAGTAAGGATCGATCCCACAGGGAGTAAAGTTGTTTTAGAATTATTCTACTATTTCAACAGAAAATAAAGATAGGAGTTTTTAAAAATTATTTTTAAACTAAGAGAACAAGAATTAATGATGAAATTAACTAAATATGTAAAAACTTCAGTTCTGCAGTTCAGTTTCACCAAGTGCAATAATCAATTAATCATGTTATTATTATTTTTCCTTTAATGAAATTATTAGCCCTAGAAAATAATAAGCTCTGCTATCCGAAATTCTCCATAGATTATCACTGTATGAAACAAGCTCTCTACCAGATTCTAACTAGTATCAACCTAGAACAAGCTCTCTAGATTTAATATGAAAGAAGCATTAAGAAATAGAGAATTAGGCTAATCCAAGCAACAAACACATAAGCTCGATTTATTTAACTTGTTTTCTGATAATCTTAGCAATAAACAAAAGCTTGTCCACAATTATTATTACCAAGTTACTACTTATGATGAAGACAAATATCAATTACACATAATATCAATCTTAATCTAGCATATGATAACGATCAAACTAATTCAATTGGCCATATTAAATTAATTAGTTTAATTAGCATGCAATCAAAGAAAATAGATTATCAGAAGAAATTTCACACAAGAAGGAGTAAATAATAATACTTAATTAATCAATTATGTGAGACCCCAAATTTTATGAAATAAAAGTATTCAATTTTTCTATTTTGGTAAATTGTTAAATTTGATAAAATATTAAAGTTAAAGGTGATATGTGAAAATCTTTCAAAGTAGATAAGTTGTCATAAAATATCCGGTTACTATTCACTCTAGTATTGTTCACTCGAGTATTTGGGCACTTTTTGTCAGAGTACTATTCACGAGTTACTATTCATGTGTTACTATTCACAAGTTACTATTCACGAGTTACTATTCATGAGTTACTATTTACGAGTTACTATTCACGAGTTACTATTCATGAGTTACTATTCACGAGTTACTATTCACGAGTTACTATTTACGGGGAATATTCGATTAGGCGGGGAATAATTGTACGACGGTACAATCATTGGTGGACCCCACAACAGAATTATTGTTGGATTGAGAAAACGACAAAAATATTTTATTGAAATAACGGCGGAAGTTTTACCGTTGATACCGTTGAAATACTCAGTAGTAAAAGTACAGTAATACGCGTGGTTGCATAGTAGCACACGGTATTGATTATTGATATTTATGTGAGAAGTCACTCAGTGTGATTCTATTATTGTCGATTAATAATATGAATTATTATAACGATGATGACGTTTTGTTATTAACGTAATAAAACAGAACATCTTTTTATATAAAATAGAAAGTGATAATGACGTTTTGTTTTATTCGTATTATTAACGTAATAAAACAGAAATATCTTTATATATAAAACAGAATATTTTATTAAAGTTATTCTATAAATAGAATATATTATATTTTATTTAAAAGATTTTTCTTTAAATATGGACCGTCAGTTTAAAGTAAATCAATCTGGACCGTTCATGGATTAGTTACTATGTATTCCATTTTCCTATAAATAGAAGCTCATTCCTTCATTATTTTCTTACGAATTCACTGAACTCTAGAGAGAGAAACTATAGAGAGAAATTATAGAGAGAAAGAAGAAGAGTATTCTGCTACTTCAATACTTCTATATTCAGTTCTTTTATGGTAAGGGGTGTTATTCTTTCTTCTTGAAGAGAACTTCTGTTATTCCATTCTTTATTATTCTGTTGGAATAACCTGTAAAAGTGGCATACTCTATACATGACCTGTATACGCGGCATACCCTATACTTGGTGAAATTCATTATGTTATTCAATTCTTTATTTCTGTTGGAATAACCTGTATACGCGGTCTACCCTATACTTGGTGACATTCTTCTATTATTCTGTTGGAACATCCTGTCTGTGTGTTTTACACCGGACCTGGTTCTGTCTTTATTATTATTCTGTTGGAACATCCTGTCTGTGTGTTTTACACCGGACCTGGTTCCGTTATTTATCATTCTGTTGGAATAACCTGTCTATGCGAAGTACCGCATGCATGGTGATTTCTGTTGTTATTCTATTCTTTATTATTCTGTTGGAACATCCTGTCGGTGCGAATTTCGCCTGACCTGGTTCCGTTATTATTATTCTATTGGAATAACATGTTTATACGAAGTACCGCATGCATGGTGATTTCTGTTGTTATTCCATTCGTTATTATGCTCAGTTGGTTAAAGTTTTGACTTCTATACTCCATGAAATTAGTAGAATATCCTTGATATTGCGCTTCATCCAGTATCTTTTCATGGAAATATTCTTCTGAGCATTCTTGAATTTTACTCTACAAAGCAGTATCATGTTGACAATTTGGACGTTATTGGTTCTTGGATAAATTAATTCTTGAACTTGTTTTATTGAATATTATGTCATTATCATCATCCTCATGTTTATATTATGTTGAAAGTCATCTGTGGCATGTAGTGCATAGATGAACTTGGTATGATTATGACCAGAGATTATTCGGTGTAATCATGACCGTAATGTTACAAATGATGTGGATAAAGTCATCTGTGGCCTGTAGTGCATAGATGGACTTGGTATGATTATGACCAGGGATTATTCGGTATAGTCATGACCGTTGATGATTTAAGGAATATCCTTGGCTCGTAGTGCATGGATGATTAGTAGATGTGGTTTATTTATTAAGCTGAGTCTCAGCGATAAAAGTGATGAAAAACCTTTTTAAATCATAAAAGATAGTAGATTTTATTATCTACTTGACTCTTTTAATGGATTGCTTGTTCCGCTGTAGTTAAACTTGATGTCTATTATATTATATCAGTTTAACACTGTTGAAGGCTAACGATAATTTATTCTGCATTATCTTAGTCATAATATTTCTTACTGGGCTAGTTGAGCTCACCCTTTCTTTCACTGTTCTCTTCAGGAAATGAGAACGTACTAGGGACTAGTCGGGGAACGGAGTTATGGTCCAGTGGATAGCATTAGTAGTCCTCACTATTCTGTGAAATAGTGTGATAATAATTGTAATGAAGACTCCTTTTGAGTTTGAATAATCTCTAGTAGACTATATTTGTATTCAAACTCACAGTTTATATTTTTGCGTATTGTACACGTCAGTTGTATAATTAAGTTGTATTTGATTTTTGTACCATGTAAGTGGCGACCCAAGATGGGTGATGTATACCTAATTTTGGGGGCGTCACAGTTGGTATCAAAGCTTAGGGATATGATCCCTGGCTGAGATGTGAGATAAGAACTAGGAGGGGAGAGACGGGGAATTCCTTCGCTAGTATGACCTACCTAAGTTTATTTGGTATTTAATTGGTCGGTCAGTGTATAGGGATAAAATGTGATATGTTAACTAACCCTTGTTTTGTGATAGTGTTTGAGAATGACATCTGAAAATGCTGAGATAAGCAATGAAGCACATGAGAGTGTTGATTCAGCTCAAGCAAAAGGTAACGACCAACAACACGATAATAATCATACTGGTGGCAACGGCTATCAGAACAATGATAACTATCGTGGGGGAAATTATCATGCCAAGAATAGTAACCACTTCGGTGGTAATCTTGGCAAAGATAATAGAAGTGGAAATTGCAAGAAGAGAATGTCATTTAGCCCGATTTTGTCGTGCACCAAAGTTAAGTCCAGCTGGGACGGTGGCACCAAAGGCAGAAACGGACAAAACAAAGTCGTTGGTTTTAGGAAGAGCGTTTTTCATGACTTCTCAAAAAGCGAGTAAACCAAACGAAGTTAGCACGGGTTAGTTAATTATAAATTCTTGCGAAGTCTATACCCTATTAGATATCGGTTCTACCCATTCTTTTATCTCTCTTGCTTGCGTTCAACGTTTAAATTTTACTATAGAGAAGTTAGACTTTGACCTATCGGTTGAAACTCCGTAAGGAGAAACCTTCGTTTCATGTGCTATCCAAGTCTTGGATGAGAGTCACAGTTTTGAATGATATTCTTATTGTTAATAAATTTCCTGACGTATTCTTGAAGACTTCTTAAACTACCCCTAGGGCATGAAATCAAATTTTATATTGACCCCAGTACAAAACCCATTTCTAAAACCCTCAAATATTTCTTTAACTAAAAGGATCTGTTTACGGGATTATGATGAAAGTCATAATAAAAGCATTGGACTAATGAAAATCATGGGTATATGTGGTATTAGTCAGTGTTATGATGAGTTATGTTGGGTATTATGAGAAAACATGAAAGTTTCTTAGAAATCACAAAGGGTTGAAAAATCAGATTTTGGTAAAAACGTAACACGAAATTCTGTTGACCATATCTCCTATTATATTTTGAATTTTTGAGTATGGTCAAGTTCTAAAGTTAGATCTATGAGTTTTGTAACTTATCCAAGTGGAATCATTAGAAAAGGTATTGTAGATTTTCGTGTGGACTGATTTTAGTAAAGGAGTCAAAAACTGAAAAGTGCCAAAAAGCTGCTGCAAGAAAGTTTGAAAGGGCATTTTCGGCCACTTAATTTGTGAGAAAAATTCTACCCTTTTTGGACATGAAAGTATATGGTATAAAGAACCTTCTGTCCAAAAATGAGCTCATTCCGACTTAAAATGAGCAAGTTATGACCATTTCAATATTTAGATTTTTTCGACGAAAAACGCTATAACCGGAGTTCTATAACTCCGATGACCATGAAATTTAAACTAGAAGCTCACGTTAACATGTGTAAGATCCTGCCAAGATTTGGAAATTTCTGGAGTTAACCGTGAGTTAGCTAATTTCTTAAGGAATTAATTAGAAATTTATTTTTGAAAAATAGTAAATGAATTTTAAAAAAAAAATTCCGAGAAAAATATATTTTCATTATGGGACTATATTATGCTAAATCCCAGAAAAGAAATATTTTTGGAACTGATTTGGCATTTTTCATGAAAATGATCTTGTTATGAGTAAATGAGTTAAATATGTTATGTGAAGTAACAAAATTGAAAAATAAGAGTTTATGGCTAGGAAATCCTATATAGAGTATATGCATATTTTTTTAATGAGGGATTTGATCATTGGTGATGATATTTTATGAGTATGGAATTTTTGAATGATTAAATGCATTATATGGTAAAGCATAAACAATTGAAATAAATTTTTTTTAAGTTTAAGAAGTGATTAAAATATTATTATAATATTAATGATATTAGATTATGAGATTATTAAGTGATTGATAACATTGGGATACTCTTGAACCCTGGATAAATTATATTATAAATGTTTAATATTTATCATTTATCTCATTTGATTGATTCTTTATATCATTGTCATGATCCTCATGCTTATATTGTGTTGAAAGTCATCTGTGGCCTGTAGTGCATAGATGGACTTGGTATGATTATGACCAAAGATTATTCGGTATAATCATAACCGTAATGTTATAAATGATGTGGAAAAAGTCCTCATTGGCCCGTAGTGCATTGATGAACAGTTTTTGGTATGATTATGGCTATGGATTCTCTTTGGCCGTAGTGCAAAGATGAATTGTTTTATGGCATGATCAGGACCGTTAATGAAAACACGATTATCTTTGGCACGTAGTGCATGGATAATTCGTGGTCGTGGTACTAAAGAATATCCTTGGGCTGTAGTGCAGGGATGATTCGATGATGTGGATTAATTATTGAGCTGAGTCTCAGCAATGAAATATTAATTCATGGATGTGGTAAAAGTCATCTTTGGCCGTAGTGCATTGATGGACTTGGTATGATTATGACCAGGGATTGTTCGGTATAATCATGACCGTAATTGAAAACACGATTATCTTTGGCACGTAGTGCATGGATAATTCGTGGTCATGATACTATTAAGCTGAGTCTCAGTATTATTGATTTTACAGTTGTATATCTTTGACCTGTAGTGCAAAGATGAACTATTGATTATTGGTTATACAGTTGGCATGTAGTGCAAACATGAATTGTTAATAAATATCTTTGGCCGTATTGCAAAGATGAATTTAATGTTTTCAACGATAGATGTATTCAAGGTATCCTCACCTCTTCGTCATACCAGGTACGTACCCTAATTTCGAGGGCGAAATTTCATAAGGAGGGGAGATTGTGAGACCCTGAATTTTATGAAATAAAAGTATTCAATTTTTCTACTTTGGTAAATGGTTAAATTGTTAAAATGTTAAAGTTAAAGGTGATATATGAAAATCTTTCAAAGTAGATAAGTTGTCATAAAATATCCGGTTACTATTCACTCTAGTATTGTTCACTCGAGTATTTGGGCACTTTTTGTCAGAGTACTATTCACGAGTTACTATTCACGAGTTACTATTCATGAGTTACTATTCACAAGTTACTATTCACGAGTTACTATTCATGAGTTACTATTTACGAGTTACTATTCACGAGTTACTATTCATGAGTTACTATTCACGAGTTACTATTCACGAGTTACTATTTACGGGGAATATTCGATTAGGCGGGGAATAATTGTACGACGGTACAATCATTGGTGGACCCAACAACAGAATTATTGTTGGATTGAGAAAACGACAAAAATATTTTATTGAAATAACGGCGGAAGTTTTACCGTTGATACCGTTGAAATACTCAGTAGTAAAAGTACAGTAATACGTGTGGTTGCATAGTAGCACGCGGTATTGATTATTGATATTTATGTGAGAAGTCACTCAGTGTGATTCTATTATTGTCGATTAATAATATGAATTATTATAACGATGATGACGTTTTGTTATTAACGTAATAAAACAGAACATCTTTTTATATAAAATAGAAAGTGATAATGACGTTTTGTTTTATTCGTATTATTAACGTAATAAAACAGAAATATCTTTATATATAAAACAGAATACTTTATTAAAGTTATTCTATAAATAGAATATATTATATTTTATTTAAAAGATTTTTCTTTAAATATGGACCATCAGATTAAAGTAAATCAATCTGGACTGTTCATGGATTAGTTACTATGCATTTCATTTTCCTATAAATAGAAGCTCATTCCTTCATTATTTTCTTACGAATTCACTGAACTCTAGAGAGAGAAACTATAGAGAGAAATTATAGAGAGAAAGAAGAAGAGTATTCTGCTACTTCAATATTTCTATATTCAGTTCTTTTACGGTAATGGGTGTTATTCTTTCTTCTTGAAGAGAACTTCTGTTATTCCATTCTTTATTATTCTGTTGGAATAACCTGTAAAAGTGGCATACCCTATACATGACCTGTATACGCGGCATACCCTATACTTGGTGAAATTCATTATGTTATTCCATTCTTTATTTCTGTTGGAATAACCTGTATACGCGTTCTACCCTATACTTGGTGACATTCTTCTATTATTCTGTTGGAATATCCTGTCTGTGTGTTTTACACCGGACCTGGTTCCGTCTTTATTATTATTCTGTTGGAACATCCTGTCTGTGTGTTTTACACCGGACCTGGTTCCGTTATTTATCATTCTGTTGGAATAACCTGTCTATGCGAAGTACCGCATGCATGTTGATTTTTGTTGTTATTCTATTCTTTATTATTCTGTTGGAACATCCTGTCGGTGCGAATTTTGCCTGACCTGGTTCTGTTATTATTATTCTATTGGAATAACCTGTTTATGCGAAGTACCGCATGCATGATGATTTCTGTTGTTATTCCATTCGTTATTATGCTCAGTTGGTTAAAGTTTTGACTTCTATACTCCATGAAATTAGTAGAATATCCTTGATATTGCGCTTCATCCAGTATCTTTTCATGGAAATATTCTTCTGAGCATTCTTGAATTTTACTCTACAAAGCAGTATCATGTTGACAATTTGGACGTTATTGGTTCTTGGATAAATTAATTCTTGAACTTGTTTTATTGAATATTATGTCATTATCATCATCCTCATGTTTATATTATGTTGAAAGTCATCTGTGGCCTGTAGTGCATAGATGAACTTGGTATGATTATGGCCAGAGATTATTCAGTGTAATCATGACCGTAATGTTACAAATGATGTGGATAAAGTCATCTGTGGCCTGTAGTGCATAGATAGACTTGGTATGATTATGACCAGGGATTATTCGGTATAGTCATGACCGTTGATGATTTAAGGAATATCCTTGGCTCGTAGTACAGGGATGATTAGTAGATGTGGTTTATTTATTAAGCTGAGTCTCAGCGATAAAAGTGATGAAAAACCTTTTTAAATCATAAAAGATTGTAGATTTTATTATCTACTTGACTCTTTTAATGGATTGCTTGTTCCGCTGCAGTTAAACTTGATGTCTATTATATTGTATCAGTTTAACAGTGTTGAAGGCTAACGATAATTTATTCTGCATTATCTTAGTCATAATATTTCTTACTGGGCTAGTTGAGCTCACCCTTTCTTTCATTGTTCTCTTCAGGAAATGAGAACGTACCAGGGACTAGTCGGGGAACAGAGTTATGGTCCAGTGGATATCATTAGTAGTCCTCACTATTCTGTGAAATAGTATGATAATAATTGTAATGAGGACTCCTTTTGAGTTTGAATAATCTCTAGTAGACTATATTTGTATTCAAACTCACAGTTTATGTTTTGGCGTATTGTACACGTCAGTTGTATAATTAAGTTGTATTTGATTTTTGTAGCATGTAAGTGGCGACCCAAGATGGGTGATGTATACCTAATTTTGGGGGCGTCACAAATTACTTGTAACAAGGATTCACCTCCCTTTATAACTGAATAAAAAGAACTAGCCTGACATGCTCTTGAGTCTGCACTCCAATAGATGATAGTTGATAATTGAATGAATAAAACCCTGACTAGCATCCTCTATTTATAGTGCTAGACAAAGTTCTAAATCCTATAGAAAGTAGAAATTCAAATCCTAAAAGGAATTACAAATTACCCTAATTTTCATAAAGAAATAGAATTCAATTTATAAATAAATCTTAGTCTAAAAGAAATCCTAATTACAATAGAATTGTAAAAATTAATCTTCTAGAATCCAAAATTCAGAATTGAAGTTGGAATTAAATTCCACAATTTGTCGTGTGCCAACTCTCCATTTCGCGTTCGGATTCTTCAATTTCCGTGTGAAGCTGCTGAATTCTTTGTGATTTAGTGAATCCTCTTCCAATTAGAATTAGAATCCATGAATATATTGTCCACGTGAATAAATGTAAGAATTGCAAATTTGTTGCATGAAAACAACAACAAACCGTGGCCCACATGATATATACCAAGTATTAGATTTTCCACCATTAAATAATTCGTGACCCATTTGAATTTTAGCTCCCTTGTCCAATAATGCTCAATTTGTCTTCAAATTATTTCCAAAATCACAGAGCCCATCAATTGTACCTAAAATAAAAATATCAAAATAATGAGTTTATTTAGACACAAAATAAATACAAAAGATTAAGTATTAAGGAATAAAAATATAACATATTTCATACTCATCAAATTCCTCCACACTTATCTTTTTACACGTCCTCGTGTAAACCAAAAATTTGATTTCCAAAAAAAAATATTCTATTCAACCATAGTGTCAAAAGATTTAAAGGTACATATCATGAATATCAACACTAAATTTGCAAAAATCTAGTCAATGCCTTATCAGTTAACTCACAATGAACAACCTTACTATTTCACCAATGAATTTCATTAAACCAAATTGTAACCACATAAGAAACTTTCCCAAAATCCACATACTTACTCAACTTAGTAACCATGGAGCAAAAACCGTGCACAATGACTCACAACCAAGAACAAATTTTTCTTATTTTTTAAGTTTTTTCATAGAACCTTCTTTTTAGAACAGATGGATGTATTTTCATACTTTTCTCGTATATATATATATATATATATATATATATATATATATATATATATATATATATATATATATATATATATATATTTCTTCTTGACATGTGCAATGTCTCCTTTTCTTAGGCTTTTCAAAGTTACCCATTAGCGAACTTTCCACCAACGACTCCCAAACCAGATGATCTTAGGGCGCTAGGTGTAGAGACACCCCTAAGGCTTACTTGTTCAAGTAACAAAGGCCACAAATGTCGACTAGTCAAGCTACTTTTATCCATCACACTTTTCAGCGTGAATACCGATACTTCCTGAGGCTTAGATACCCAGTTATTTCGCACAATGGACATTGAAGCAGATTTTCAATTTTTTTTTCTTTTTTTTTTCATTCATCATTTTTTTCACATGGTTCTGCAACAACATAATCAAGTTAAACAGTTCTAAGTCATGAAATCAGTGCACATAGACAACTCCACAAATAATTTAGCCAAATAAACATGCTTCTCATATTCAAGTACTCATGTATCACAAATTCAATTCAAATCAATTACTATGGATCATGGCTTAGTTGTCATCATTCATTTACAAATTAAGCATCAAACAAATTATAAATTTTAGCATCAATTTTCAATCTTTGACTTTAACCTTCGAACACATAGGCAAATAGAACCATGGAACCCAAGTTTTCAGATTTTTATTTTTATTTTTATTTTTATTTTTTCAACTTCCCATCAAAATTGGATTATTATTCCTACATAAAATAAAACATAAATCTCCCCTGACACTCAAACCGTACATTGTCCCCAATGTAAGAAAATCATGCAAAGAAGAAAATACTATTGGCTAACATGCAATAAAAAAAAACTAAAAAGTAAAGGGATAGAAAAAGCAAATCTGAGATCTTGGGTTGCCTCCCAAGCAGCTGCCCGTGTTTAACGTCTTTAGCTCGACATTATGCCTCTCTTCTCAGCTTTCATAGATTGGATCGTCTAGCTCCACCATCTCAATATTTTCCACCTGATACCCCTCATAGAAAGGCTTTAATCTATGTCCATTCACCTTAAGGATCTTGTTTGTACTAGGGCTTTGAATCTCAACTGCACCACGAGAAAACACATTAGTGATAACAAAAGGACCAACCCATCTAGATCTTAATTTACCTGGAAATAACTTAAGCCGAAAATGATATAGCAAAACTTTTTGTCCCACAATAAAGGTTTTTCACACAATCTGCTTATCATGAAAAACTTTGGTCTTTTCCTTGTAAATCTTTGAACTTTCATAGGCTTCATTCCTCAATTCTTCCAACTCTTGTAATTGCAATTTCCTGTGTACTCCAGCTGCCTCCAAACTCATGTTGCACTGCTTGATTGCACAAAAAGCCTTATGCTCCAATTCAACAGGTAAGTGGCATGGTTTTCCAAACACAATCCTGTATGGTGACATCCCAATAGGTGTTTTGTACGCAGTTCTATAGGCCCAAAGTGCATCATCTAATCTCAGACTCCAATCCTTTCTGCTCGGGTTGACTACCTTATCTAAAATGGACTTGATCTCTCGGTTAGACACCTCAGCTTGACCATTACCCTGCGGATGGTAGGATGTAGAAACCTTGTGCAGAACATTATATTTCTTGAACAAAGCCACTAACATCCTGTTGCAAAAGTGGGTTCCGCGATCACTAATGATGGCTCGTGGTGTTCTAAACCTAACAAATATATTAGTCCTAACAAAATTTGCAACAACTTTAGAATCGTCAGTCCTAGTGGCTTTAGCTTCCACCCATTTTGAGACATAATCAATAGCCAAAAGAATATATAAATTTCCAAAGGATGAAGGGAAAGGTCCCATAAAATCTATACCCCAAACATCAAAAATCTCAACAACTAATATAGGAGTTTGGGGCATTTAATTTCGTTGAGAAATATTCCCCGTCCTTTGGCAATTAACACATGTTTTACAAAATAGATAGGAATCTTTAAAAAGCGATGGCCAATAAAAACCACTTTCCAAAACTTTATTAGCAGTTCTTTTTGGACCAAAATGTCCTCCACAAGTATAAGAATGACAAAAGGAAAGAATAGATTAAAATTCATTGTTAGGCACACATCGTCTAACTATCTGGTCAGCACAAAATTTCCATAAGTATGGATCATCCCAAACATAGTGTTCAGCATCACTTTTTAACTTTTCCTTTTGGGATTTGGAAAATTCTTTAGGAAAATATGCACTTACCAAATAATTCACCGTATCTGTATACCAGGGACTCTTAGTTTGGATGGAAAGTAACTGCTCATCCAGGAAAGAATCATGTAACGGTAGCTCCTCCTCGTCTCTCAGTAGCCTACTCAAGTGATCCGCTACTAAGTTGTCCGCACCTTTGTTATCCTTGATCTCTAAGTCGAATTCTTGTAGGAGCAGAATCCATCGAATAATCCTTGGTTTAGAATCCTTCTTGGAGAGCAAATACCTGAGAGAACAGCATGGTCAGAATAAACTATAGCTTTAGTACCAAGCAAATATGATCAAAATTTATCTAAAGCAAAAACCACAAATAGAAGTTCTTTTTCAGTTGTGGAATAGTTTATCTGAGCCTCATTCAAAGTCCTCAAAGCATAGTATATGGCATGAACGGCTTTGTCAATCCTTTATCCCAAAATAGACCCCACTGCATAGTTGCTTGCGTCACACATGATCTCAAATGGAAACTTTCAATTTGGCGGTTGAATGACAAGAGCATAAGTTAATAATTTCTTTAAAGTGTCAAAAGCCTCCTTGCATTCATCATCAAACTGAAAGTCCACATCATTTTGCAGCAACTTACATAAGGGTAATGCAATCTTCGAGAAGTCCTTGATAAATCTTCGATAAAATCCTGCATGACCAAGAAAAGAGCGAATCTCCCGCACGCTGACGGGGTAAGGCAGAGCAGATATAACATCTATCTTAGCTTTATCAACTTCAAGACCTTTAGATGACACAACATGACTGTAAAAATCCAGATTTTTAATTAAATATTTAAATATTTATTGAATTATATAAATATTTAATGGTTGTGTTTATCGTTGAATAAGTATTTGTTTAATTGATTTGATGTGATTTGATTATTTATTTGTTAATAAATAATTAATGAGTTAAGGAAAATAATTATTTTGAAATAGTAATCTAATTTAATTTAATAATTAAGTTAGAGAGTTTATAATGATTAAATAAATTATTATATTATGCAATGAATTGTTATTAGAATTAATTAAATTAAGTATGAAAAATTAATTAATTAGAAGTGTGACAAATAACTATATTATAAGCGGTTATTAAAATAAATTAAAGTAGTTTTAATTTATTTTGCCAAACAATGCTTAAATATATTAAGTATTTAATTTTAAAGCGTTTTGCCAAACGGAGCCTTATGGCTTTTGATTTTTTTTTAAATTTGATTGATTAATAATTAAATAATTAAATAAATAAAATATATTTATAATGGATATTTATAATGGATACACATTTATTATACTGTAACTGACATGTAATGAGGTATATGGCAGTTTCGTACGTTTTAGACGTGTGTTTGCTTTTAGTTGGTTTTTACGCTTAAGTGTGGTTAGTTTTACGTGAATTGGCATTTGGCCTAAGAAAAAGCTGCAGAGAACTGAAAGAGAATTGAGAGAGATTGAGAGAAAACCTAAGGATTTCCAATCAATTTCAGTGATTTTAGCAAAGATTGTTCAAGCTAATTAAAGGGCACGTGAAGTGCATTACCTGTAAGCTGTTAAACTGTTATTGGTAAACAACGATCAAGACAAGTCTTTCGGTTCCTATTTTCTACGTGAGTTTGATGAACTGTTTTAAATCGCATGATATGTCATACATGTTGAAATTATGAAATGTTAAAGTCAATTTATGACTATATTATTTGGTTAAATAATGATGATTGAGTAAGGAACTCAATCCTTATATTTGCTACGTGAATTAAAAGCATGTATGCCATGTTACTTTAATTATTATGAAATGTATGTTGAGCATATTATTATGTGTTATGTGATGCATAAAACTGTTAGATTTTGCTAGGCTGTCGAGCTCACTCTTGCAAATAACCACTTTTGCCAGTCAAGATTTTAAGGTAAAGATTGTGCTAAGTGAGTTATAGAGATCTATATTCATGAAGATTACTTATGTTTGATGGGAAATGTATTTAAGATTTTAAATATAACATGTTGCTGAGTTATAAGTTGAGATATCCAGTGTATATGGATATCTGATTATGATGTAAGACTTTGTATAGTCATTTTGTTGTAACGATTCATGATATATGTTTGAATTGAAGAGATGTAGTGTAAAGGTTACGATTTAGGGCAATAAAGAAGGAAATGTACAAAAGTTTTAAATATTTCGCAATTTTTGTGATTTTTAATATCGAATAATGATGTAAAATTAGAGGTTGAATGTATGGTTAACGACCGAAGTCGAGATTTAAATTGTATAGATTTTGGGGTCGTTACAGTTAGTATCAGAGCTGATAGGTTTGAAACCTTATGTAAGGGTACCTTAGGCTATAACCTTAGAGAAGAAAAGGTGAAGATATTGAATGAATAAGCTCAGATAGAGTTTGAACAATAAGAAGTAATTTAAGAAATTTTTAAAGAAGGGATTAAAACTTGAGTAACAGGATTCAAAGAAGAATCTCACAGAGTTATAAGGAATATGAATGTGGGGTTACCCAACTCCAATAATAAGGATGTAAGGTGATAATAAATAGACAGTGTCTATAAGAAGAGTGATAAAAAAGTTAAGAATAGAGAGTTATATTTAAGTATGGTACAATTGTACTCTTTAGTAGTTGATGTATGGTATCTGGGCTAAACGATTGCTTCATAGAGCGGAGGTATATACGAACTAGTAACTCGAAACCTAGTTTGTTGGTTATTTGTGGGAAACCACTCAGCATACCATATTGAAACTGTTAGAGACTCGATGTGTACTAAGTGTAGAAAATGGATACGTATGATGAAATTGTGTAACTCGAAAGAAATTTTGAGTAATGCAAATGAAGTTAGAAATTCTTAAAGGAAGAATTGTTATATAAACAAGAAGATTCAAAGAAGAATCTTGAAGAGATATAAAGATAAGAAATAGGAGTTTCCTAACTCCAATAGCCAAGATAACGAATAATGTCATAAATGATGAAAAAGGAAAGAATGAGGATCGTAAAACAAAACGATCACGAGTTAAGAAAAGAATGTTAAGGGAGATGATTATAGAATAAGATCACGACGTGATTTGTTTAAGTTATAAAAAGTAAGATGGTTTGTAATGTTTGAATGATTATAGCTTGATGCTATGAAGATAATGTACTATGATAGTACGAGATAAACTCATGAGGAGTTATAGATAATGTGATACGAAGAATTCGTATCGAGCAAAGAGTTAGTTATGAGTAAGATAGAGTTAAGTAGGATTTTAATTAAGGACTCATGTGATGGCTGAGTTGTACAAACCTTTGTATGGGCGAGGGTTTTGTGCTAGCACTCAGTTTATCCCATTAATAATCATTGGAATGTTTGTGTCGCGCTATTTGCTATATGCCTGTTGAGAATGTGATTCTTTTCTCATGTGTATAACAGATAGGTAGAGTATAGTTAGAGAATATTATAAGGTTAAGTGCGAGTTCTTGAAACTATTGCATATGATAAGTTCGTGACTCATAATAATATGGTATGTTTTGAACCCCTCAGTGAATGGACGCCTATGGTCTGACTAGGATAAGTTCTTAAACTCATATTGTTGTGACAAGTTCCTGAACTTCTAATGTACTGTAAGTTTGATGAACTGGGGTATAATTTAGTGTGAATAGAGTATTGAGGATGATAGGAATAGATAGACCTATTAAGCAATGGATCATTATAGAAAATAGAGTTGATGGTGGAAGCATAGGTATTCTAAATCTACTAGCTATGCTAGACTTTCAAAATTTATTGACTTCGTGCTGATGTTTACACTTCTATTTCCTTGAAAAACATTGGATCAAATGATGGAACCAATGAGTTTTAACAACAATATTGTTATTCCTATGTCTATGCTAATTGCTTTGGCTAGACAAAAATGATTTGGAATCTATCAAAATGTATTTTATATATCATTAATGCATCATGTAATCTGATGCAAAGATGATAAAAACGATGGAGTCATCAATGCAGTATTACTTAGTGTTGGATGTGATCTAAGGATCGTCAGCCCACTATGGTACGATGTAGTATGATAAAATCATCAAATGACGAAATCCTCAACGGACTGTAAATACAGTGTGGTATCATGACGTCATAAAAAGATTTTTGAGATTTCTTTAAGTTATGAGAATACATATGTATGTATGTATATGTATATTTCGGTTGATTTCCAAATTGTTGTAGAGGTCTATGCTATTTGATTCAGCTAGACAAATATTGAAAGATGTTCATGAAATTCAAACGTTCATTAAAAAGTTATTCCAAACCAAATTGTTTTGGTGCAGATTCAGATGTTTAAAAGTTGAGTTGAACAACCCTATAAGGGGACATATTTTAGGGGACAATGGGTTCGAGCGTAACGCATATAGTCGTTACAAAACACTACGTTGCGACCCAACGTAGTGGTACAATAGGCTGGCCACCTAGTGTACGTAAGGAGGGTGTTTTCATTCTTTGTGATTGATAAACACTCTGGTTTGCAGTGTGAAGGATTGAGTTGAAGCACTAGTAAACCGAGAATAGAGTTCACGGTCTTGTGACCCCTCAGCATGATTTGAAATCTTTTAAATTCCTGCGTTATTCATACTACTTCCCAATTATTGAACAATTATGGAAGATTCTTGTTATTCTGCAAGATGGAAGTGAAAAAGAAGAAGAAGAAAGTATTCCTTAGGAAGAAGTAAGTCGTAGAATGCGACACTGAATGATGAGTATATTGAATAAGTGAGAAAAGAGATTTTGAAGTGAGAAGGATATGAGTTATCAAAGAATAATGTGAAACTTTTAATAGAAAAGTTTAATAATTGTAGAAAGATCTTTGTGGAAAGAAGTGGTTATAAAACCCAAGAAATGAATATAGTATTAACATAAAATCTATTTTGATAGATTGAATGAATAAAGATTAATAGATAAAATTTCGAGGACGAAATTCTTAGAAAAAAGGGTGAATGTAATATCCCGAGTGTTTATGATAGCGATCCTTAGAAAAGGAAATGAATGGGTTAAAAGATATATAATACTCAGAATATAATTGAGTTCAATTGAAAGTTATGAAATGAAACCTAGAATTTGTTAAAGTAATGAATGTAGTAGGAAATATAAAACTTATATTTAGAAAAAATGGTGAAAGATTACTCTGAGTTATTTGTTTAATTTGTGTCTTCGATTATGGGGACATAATCTTTGTAAGTAGGGAAAATTGTAACGAATGAGTGGGTTGAGTTATGATTCTGAGGACAGAATCCTTATAAGGAGGGAATGATGTAACAATCCAGATTTTTAATTAAATATTTAAATATTTATTGAATTATATAAATATTTAATAGATGTGTTTATCGTTAAATAAGTATTTGTTTAATTGATTTAATGTGATTTGATTATTTATTTGTTAATAAATAATTAATGAGTTAAGGAAAGTAATTATTTTGAAATAGTATTATAATTTAATTTAATAATTAAGTTAGAGAGTTTATAATGATTAAATAAATTATTATATTATGCAATGAATTGTTATTAGAATTAATTAAATTAAGTATGAAAAATTAATTAATTAGAAGTGTGACAAATAACTATATTATAAGTGGTTATTAAAATAAATTAAAGTAGTTTTAATTTATTTTGCCAAACAATGCTTAAATATATTAAGTCTTTAATTTTAAAGCGTTTTGCCAAACGGAGCCTTATGGCTTTTGAATTTTTTTAAATTTGATTGATTAATAATAAAATAATTAAATAAATAAAATATATTTATAATGGATATTTATAATGGATACACGTTTATTATACTATAACTGACATGTAATGAGGTATATGGCAGTTTCACACGTTTTAGACATGCGTTTGCTTTTAGTTGGTTTTTACGCTTAAGTGTGGTTAGTTTTACGTGAATTGGCATTTGGCCTGAGAAAAAGTTGCAGAGAACTGAAAGAGAATTGAGAGAGATTGAGAGCAAACCTAAGGATTTCCAATCAATTTTAGTGGTTTTAGCAAAGATTGTTCAAGCTAATTAAAGGGCATGTGAAGTGCAGATAGCTGTAAGCTGTTAAACTGTTATTGATAAACACCGATCAAGACAAGTCTTTCGGTTCCTATTTTCTACGTGAACTTGATGAACTGTTTTAAATTGCATGATATGTTATACATGTTGAAATCATGAAATGTTAAAGTCAATTTATGACTACATTATTTGGTTAAATAATGATGATTGAGTAAGGAACTTAATCCTTATATTTGCTATGTGAATTAAAAGCATGCATATCATATTACTTTAATTATTATGAGATGTATGTTGAGCATATTATTATGTGTTATGTGATGCACAAATCTGTTAGATTTTGCTGGGCTGTCGAGCTCACTCTTGCAAACAACCACTTTTACAGGTCAAGATTTTAAGGTAAAGATATGTGCTAAGTGAGTTATAGAGATCTATATTGATGGAGATTACTTATGTTTGATGGGAAATATGTTTAAGATTTTGAATGTAACACGTTGCTGGGTTATAAGTAGAGATATCCAGTGTATATGGATATCTATTTATGATGTAAGACTTTGTATAGTCATTTTGTTGTAACGATTCATGATATATGTTTGAATCGAAGAGATGTAATGTAAAGCTTGCGATTTAGGGCAATAAAGAAGGAAATGTACAAAAGTTTTAAATATTCCTCAATTTTAGTGATTTTTAATATCAAATAATGATGTAAAATTAGAGGTTGAATGCATGGTTAACGACCGAAGTCGAGATTTAAATTGTATAGATTTTAGGGTCGTTACATGACCAAGTACTATTCCCTGTTCTACCATGAAATGACAATTTTCTCAATTTAGAACAAGATTAGTTTCCATGCATCTATCTAGAACACGATTTAAATTACCTAAGCATGCATCCAAAGAATCACCATGAACTGTGAAATCATCCATAAAACCCTCGATGCATTCTTCTAAAAGATCCAAAAAATTGCAAACCAGGCATCGTTGAAAAGTACCTGGGGGCATTACACAGTCTAAAAGACATCCGTCGATAGGCAAAAGTACCAAATGGACATGTGAATGAGGTCTTCTCTTGGTCCTCGGGTGCAATTACAATCTGGTTATACCCTAAAAAACCATCTAAAAACAATAATAAGTGTGCACAGCTAATCTCTCCAACATTTGATCAATAAAAGGAAGAGGAAGGTGATCTTTTCTTGATACAACATTCAATTTTCTATAATCTATACACACTCTCCACCCTGTTTGCATTCGTGTGGGCACCAACTCATTATCATCGTTCTTAAAAACGGTGATTCTGGATTTCTTTGGGACTACCTGCACTGGACTCACCCATTGACTATCGGAGATGGGATAGATGATACCGGCATCAAGCAGTTTGAGCACCTCTTTTTTCACCACCTCCATCATGGGTGGATTTAATCTCCTTTGTGCATCTCTTGTAGGTTTAGCTCCATCCTCTAACAATATTCGATGCATGCACATGGCAGGACTAATACCCTTGATATCCGTTATTGTCCAACCAAAAACTGTAATATGGTCCCTTAGGACTCTCAACAATTTTTCTTCCTGCACCTTGGTTAGATTACTAGCAATAATTATAGGCAAAGTGTCATTAGTCCCCAAATATGCATATTTCAAATGAGCAGGTAATTGTTTCAATTCTAAAGTTGGGGCTTGTACAACAGAAGGTAATAACTTTTGATGAGAAATAGAAAATTGAATAGAATATACTATTGACTTATTGGAGAATTTTGGCAATGAATGTAATGCAGCTACATTCTCCTTCAATTCCAGGGTTTACTCAATCTCCTCTTCCCTTTCCATATCCAAACTGTTGGTGATTGGAATCTCCAAGCTGTCCCTGTGTAGTTGTTCTAAAACTCTATGCACCAAGGAGTCTCTCACATCGATAGCAAAAACTTGTCCTATATCACTAGGGTACCTCATGGCATCATAGATGTTAAACTGAATCTTCTCGCCATCAAACTTCATAGTCAAAGTCCCATTATGCACATCGATCATGGTTGTTGCTGTTTTCAGGAAGGGTCTTCCTAACAAGATGTAGGAAGGGTTTGGTGATGTATCATCTTCCATATCCATAATGTAAAAATCTACAGAAAAAATTAGTTCGTTCACCAGCACTAAGACATCTTCAATTACCCCTCGGGGGTAGGTGTTAGTACGATCTGCCAATTGGATAATCACACCAGTATTTTTTAAAGGGCCTAGATTTAAGGAGGCATAAACAGATAAAGGCATAACATTAATTGAAGCTCCTAAATCTAGCATGACTTTTTCAAATCTGGTGTTTCCTATTCTGCATGGGATTGTGAACATTCCTCGATCTTTACATTTAGGAGGCATTTTTCTTTGAAGAACAGTAGATACATTTTCTCCAACTGTGACTATTTCATCATTTTGCAATTTTCTTTTATTAGTGCATAATTCTTTTAAAAATTTAGCATACCATGGCACTTGTTTAATTTGCATCAAGGAGAGGGATGTTCACTTCTACTTTTCTAAAAGTTTCCAAAATTTCTTTTTCTTTTTCATCTCTTTTTGAGGTTTTATAATTTCTAGGAGGAAAGGGAAGAGGAATGTTTTTAAGCTGATTAGAAGGGATAGGTTGTACCTTGGATTTTTCTGTTTCCTTCTTAGTTGCTTCCTCCTCAAACTCTACGGGGGTCGGTGGTGTATCCAACTGTGTTCCATTCTACAAAGTTATGACACATGCATTCTCCCTTGGGTTGAGTATTATTTGAGATGGTAATTTTCCTGAGCCTCTAGATTCTAATATCCCCATAGTTGTAGCCAGTTGTCTTACTTGGTTCCTTAAATCTTGAACTGAAGTTTTTGTCTCTTGCTGGAACTGTTGTGTCTGATTTATGAACTGTTGTGTTTGTCCCATGAATTATTGTGTCTGTCCCATGAATGCTTTGAAAATATCCTCCAATGATGTTCCAGTAGGTGCAGGGACTGCTTGCTTCGATTGATATTGAGGTTGGGCTGGTTGGAAGCCCTGCTGCCTAGGTGGAAATGCAGGTGGTGCCACTTGCTTGCTCCCATAACTCAGATTTGGATGATCCCTCCATCCTAAGTTATACGTGTTTGAGTACGGATCATACTTTTTCTGAGGTTGTGACTGATAATTTCCCATTACATTAGCTTGTTGCACAGTCTCATCATCTTGTAATGTTGGGCATTCATCTGTATTATGATTTGGTTGTAGACATATTCCATAAGCGTTTGCAATTGGCAGTTGAATTGTAGCTAATTGTCTAACCATAGCAGTTAATTCAAAAATTTGTTGACCATAATCATAAGTGCTTACCTCGCTTACCCTTACTGGTGCATGAGTTGTTCTAGTGCCATATTGTTGTGAGTTTGTTGCCATGTTTACAATCAAATTCCTTGCAGCCTCTGGGGTCTTGTCAACTAGTGCTCCTCCACTAGCTGCATCGATCATGCTTCTATCCATCGGTACCAACCCTTCGTAGAAGTACTAGATCAGGTGTTGTTCATCTATTTGATGCGGTGGACAGCTGGAACAAAGATTTTTGAATCTTTCCCATTACTCGTATAGTGTCTTCTCACTGAATTGTCTAATCCCACAGATCTCCTTCCTTATGTTGGCTACTCTTGAGGCTGGGAAGCATCTCTCCAAGAACAATTGCTTCATGTCATTCTAAGATTGTATTGAACCTGAGGGTAGGTACTACAACCAATCCTTTGCCAAATCTGCTAGGGAGAATGGGAATGCACTCAACTTGATTTGCTCTTCGGTGATTCCGTGTGGTTTCATAGTGGAGCACACCACATAAAATTCCTTTAGATGTTTGTAGGGGTCCTCACCTGTAAGACCACAAAAAGTAGGCAGTAAATGGATTAGTCCTAATTTAAGTTCAAATGCAGCATTTAAATTAGGATATTCAATGCACAGAGGTTGTTGATTTAAATTAGGAGTTGCTGACTCCCTGAGAGTTCTATTATTATTTTGAATCGCCATCTCTTCTTCTTTATCAGATTCGGTGGATGATTTGTTGGATAATAATTCCAAAGCTAAGTTGAGGCCTGGTGATGATGCAGAAGCCTTGTCTGTATCTGTAGAAGACCGTTGAACTTTAAGTTTTTCCTTCTTTAGCCTCCTTGCAGTCTTCTCAATTTCTGGATCAAAATCTAATATAGTAACCTGAGAAGATCGAATCATAAAACAAAAACAAAATAAATAATAGAATAAAAATAAAACGCCAAATTACTCCCCGGTAACGGCGCCAAAATTTGGGAGCTATCATTGATACTCCTAAATTAACCTCACTTTCACTTCACAATTTTTAATAATTAGCACAGTAGCAAGTAAGGATCGATCCCACAGAGAGTAAAGTTATTTTAGAATTATTCTACTATTTCAACATAAAATAAAATTGGGGGTTTTTGAAAATTATTTTTAAACTAAGAGAACAAGAATTAATGATGAAATTAACCAAATATGTAAAAACTTCAGTTTTGCAGTTCAGTTTCACCAAGTACAATAATCAATTAATCAAGTTATTATTATTTTTTTTTCAATGAAATTATTAGCCCTAGATAACAATAAGCTCTGCTATTCGAAATTCTCCATAGATTATCACTGTATAAAATAAGCTCTCCACCAGATTCTAACTAGCATACAACCTAGAACAAGCTATGTAGATTTAATATGAAAGAAGCATTAAGAAATAGAGAATTAGGCTAATCCAAGCAACAAACACATAAGCTCGACTGGTTTAACTTGTTTTCTGATAATCTTAGCAATAAACAAAAGCTTGTCCACAATTATTATTACCAAGTTACCACTTATGATGAAGACAGATATCAATTACAGATAATATCAATCTTAATTTAGCACATGATAATGATCAAACTAATTCAATTGGCCATATTAAACTAATTAGATCAATTAGCATGCAATCAATGAAAACAGATTATCAGAAGAAATTTCACACAAGAAGGAATAAATAATAATACTCAATTAATCAATTCCTTGTAACAAGGATTCTCCTTCCTTTAGAATTGAATAAAAAGAATTAGCCTGACATGCTCTTGAGTCTGCACTCCAATAGATGATAGTTGATAATTGAATGAATAAAACCCTGACTAGCATTCTCTATTTATAGTGATAGACAAAGTCCTAAATCATTTAGGAAGTAGAAATCCAAATCCTAAAAGGAATTACAAATTACCCTAATTTTCATAAAGAAATAGAATTCAAGTTAGAAATAAATCTTAGTCTAAAAGAAATCCTAATTACAATAAAATTTTAAAAATTAATCTTCTAGAATCCAAAATTCAGAATTGAAGTTGGAATTAAATTCCACAATTTGCCGTGTGCCAACTCTCCAATTCGCGTTTGGATTCTTCAATTTCCGTGTGAAGCTGCTGAATTCTTTGTGACTTAGTGAATTCTCTTCCAATTAGAATTATAATCCATGAATATATTGCCCACGTGAATAAATGTAAGAATTGCAAATTTGTTGCATGAAAACAACAACAAACCGTGGCCCACATGATATATACCAAGTATTAGATTTTCCTCCATTAAATAATTCGTGACCCATTTGAATTTTAGCTCCCTTGTCCAATAATGCTCAATTTGTCTTCAAATTATTTCCAAAATCACAAAGCCCACCAATTGTACCTAAAATAAAAATATAAAAATAATGAGTTTATTTATGTACAAAATAAATACAAAAGATTAAGTATTAAGGAATAAAAATATAACATATTTCATACTCATCAATTATATCATATATATTAGGGTTTGGTTACATGATTCTTCATAAAGAATTTCTTATTACAAAAGTTTAAGCTAGACAGTAATTTAAATAAATCTAAGCAGGGTAGCTTCCCATTGCTCGCTCTAGATGTGCCAGGGTTACCATCTAATACTACAAAGGGAATGGTTTGCAAGAATGAGCTATGACATGCTCAGCAAGTTTTAAATTTTTAACATAATATAGGATTTCAAAAAGTATAATAGTTCAAAACTTTTCTCAACTGAGTGTTGTTTACCATTTCTAGAATTTTTATTTCAACAATTTCTATCAATCACAAAGACTTAAAAATCTTGTTCAGATGTGAGACAGGGGATCAACCTATTCAACATCCTAGGAGTATGCATCTCATCCTAATCGTGCCCACTTGCACTAAGTGTCAAATTTTATTAACACACATTTATCCCTTCTGGGATATACAACTCACTATAGGATGTCTCACCAAATAAATTTAGTTTGACAAAACAATTTATGCTCAATAAAAAATAATATATGAATAAACATTTAATTTTTTTAGTTATGCTGAAGCTATAGCGATAACTTTGCAATAATTGATAATCAAGTTTAAGTTTGGTATAACATATCGAAAGTAAATCAAGATAGGAAACTTGTTCAACGAATAAGCAGGGTTCGAGAACTTGCGTAAGTAATTACGGTTAAGGAACTTACTTAAGTAATAAATTAGGGTTTAGTAAACTTGCCTGAGCGAAGATCGATTTAGCGATGTTACTCAATTCGTCTATAAACACCTAAGATGTTCATTCATATATGTCTAACACATTAGTATTGATAATAATACTCAAATATACAAACTATTCACGTTCAGTTTAAGTTTAAGACGATTTCGGTGTCCTAAAACTTTATCGATTAATTAATAAACTAATATAACAGTTAAACTTATTTTATAAGCTTTATTATATTCTTATATACTTTGTATACCTTTTATAATAATTTTCGGAAGCTTATAATAATTTTTAGATATTTATTTATCCATTAAATGATTTTTAAATCATTTATTTTTATTTCTAAATTATTAATATTTAGTTAGAATTTTATTAAAATCTTTTTTATTATTTTTAAATAATTTATAACCATTTAATATGATTTTTAAACTATTAATATCATTTTTAAATAATTATTTATTATTTATAAATGATTATTCTAATTAAATTATTAATAACTTAATTATTAATAATATTTAAATAAATAAAATATTTATTGAATTTATGTAAAAGTTTTAAAAGTTAATTAATTTAAATTAAAATGATTTTTAAAAGTGTTTTTGTAATTATTTATATTTATTTATTAATTATTTCTAATTTTATTAATTTATTTATTAAATTTATATTTACGGTCTGTCGCTAAAGCCCTATAGCGACAGAAAGTGTTGCTACAGGTGTTCTTCATTTCTGGGAAATGGTTTGGTCAAGACTTAGAAGTCACTTTGACCTTTAGCCTCAATCTTTACTGTTGATGATTCTGGAATTGTAAGTGTATATGTGTTATAGTACTCATGTAATAGTACAACAACATACCAATTTCAGGCTTTAATCTTCTTATAACAAGAAGTTATAGACGCTCAAAGTCACTGTCAGAGCTGTTCTTAGATTTTTGGGTAACCCAGAACAATGGTCATGGTTGGTCAATGATTTTGTGGCCTTTATAACTTTCAATCTGTGTGATAGATTTATATTTTTATTGTTGTAATATGTAGTTTATATATCAAAGTACATATATGATGCACTGATTTGGACTGAGTAACCCCTAAGGTTTAGACTACATATTACAACAATCATATAAATATTTACTTTGATATATGTACTTTGATATATAGACTACATATTACAACAATAATCTTATCTAACCCTTAGGTTTTAACCCTTAGAGTTTTAGCCCTTAGGGTTTAATCTTATTTTTCCTAATTTCTAAATTAGAAAGCTTAATTTTCTATTTAAAGCCCTAATTAGAAAATCTTAGAAAATTAATTTGCAAAACCTAAGGGTTAAAACCTAATGGTTAGATAAGATTACAAGATTGCCATTAAAATTGTGTGCAAAATGACTAAAGTGCCCTTTTTACATTTTTTTAATCAGAAAGTGTATAGATCTTGCCATATAATTTGTTGCTCACCAACTCTTGAATGTGCTCAAAATATCAGCAATCTCAGCCACAACATCAATTCCAACCCCGAAGATAGTCCCGGGAGATCAGTTTCACACCCTAGAGATAACCCCGGGAGATCAAGTTTAAAGCCCAGAGTCAACCCCGGGAGGTCAAGCCAACCTTAGAGATAACCGTGAGGACATTAAGAGTCAACGACATGACAATCTCAAAGATAACCTCGAGAAAAGACAGCTACAACTGCACCAAAGTTAGAAACAACCCCGGGAGGGGTAAATTAGTCATTTTGCCTACTCAAACTCAACTCAAATCAAATCAACTCAAACTTCCTCAAAAGAAGTCCCACAAGAACCATATCTTAACTTCTAAGCACAAAGTATGCAAAAACAGCTCAACGCACTACCTGATGGACAGTCGAAAATGCTATTTCGGTCATGGACACATCTTCCCAAATTCAAAAAAGAGAAAATCCTAAGTCATTGCATAGCTCTCGGAAAGAGCTTTTCGGAATGGTATGGCACGCTTCCATCGGACTCCCGGAGTGAAAGTTATGAATGTTCATGCGAATAACGCGTTATTCGAGTACACGTACTTCGAGTCAGCGGGACCCACATGGCCCAGAGCACCCTGGGCACCACAGGTACACCTGTGGCTCCCCCCTCTATAAATAGAGGGCTTGGGGTGGCCATTTTGAGAGGGGAAAAGGCGAGGAAGTTCTGTCCATTTTACTCTGTACACACTATAAACTGAGTGCTTTCTCATTTCAAACACTTGTGAGCTTATACTTTGCTACATTTTACCGGTGGAAACTGAGTGTTCATTCATTTAAAGCTATTTAAAGCCTTCTTTGGTAGCCCACTGTAAGCCTTCTCACATTTCTTAAAGTATTTCCCCACTTTTGTTCACACACAATTATTCACGTTGAGAGTCGTATTGTGTATGTATGCCCGGACCGTCGGTCCTTGACTTTTATTACTTATATATATATATATACACACACACACTTATATATATTGTTATCATCAAACTTTGTTTGATTGAGCCTGGATTTATATCCGTAGCGTTTACTGCTTTTATATATATATAAATACTTATATATATCGTTATCATCAAACTCTTTTTGATTGAGCCTGGATTTATATCCGGTGCATTTACTGCTATATATATATATATATATATATATATATATATATATATATATATATATATATATATATATATATATATATAGTCCCACCTAGAGTTTTCTTCGTGGCGGATGATCGTCTTTATTTATATATATTTACATTTAGTCCCGTCTGAAGTTTACTTCGTAGCGGTTTATCGTCTATATATATATATATATATATATAACTGTTTACAGCGTTCTTACATACTACATCATCATGTGAGCCTAGGAATCATGTGATCACTGTGACGCCCCCAAATCCGGGTTTGATGCTCACAATCCATCAAATATATCACATCTAACTACTCATTCATTAATGAAAAACATCATTCATAATATTCCTTAATACAACTTATAGCAATATCCCAGGTTAACTAACCTTGACATAATTTACATACCCTTATATAACCAAAAGGTTTACATAAATAATTACATAATAAAACATAACCATTAAAAGTTGACACTAACTACTCCTGAACCTTGCCTTTGCCTTTGTCCCTGTTAGAACCTTCTGCTACTTCGGTATTAGCTGAAATATTTTATTTAAGCAAGGGTGAGCAACGAGTTTGCCCAGCAAGTTAAAATTTACAATAGATGATATATATATATATATATATATATATATATATATATATATATATATATATATATATATATATATATATATATATATATATATCATGAATAGAAGGGTCTAGCTCCTTTAGAACTTCAACAATAATCAAAAGATTTCGAAGTAGCTGAATAATAATTCAATCTCAATAATAAAACTTTCTCCCATTTCATACTGAATAACATATCAGAGATGAAAGAGTAAAATTCTTTCAAAGATTCAATAATATTCAATTGAATAATAAGAATTAACAATACTGTAACAATACTCAATAAAGTGGGATATACCCAGATTTCATGCTGAGTGATCACAAAAGGATCATGAACTACTAGAGGAATCATTTAGTTATTAAAACTAAACTACCACAAGAATATAAATTAGTTATAAAAACTAAACTATACTCTTCTGCAAGTACCTGGAGCGGCCAACTCCTTTGTACCCTATATTATGCATAATACTCAATAATAGCGCATAGGTCGATTTACGACATTAAAATTTGTTCATCTCAGTCTTACATCACGAGTCCGTACCACAACAATATGGTTTGGATTACTTTCAAAGAAATACTATGATTTCAATAATTAATAACAATACTAATCTAGCCGAAACCAATGGCATAGATCTTCCAATAACAATTCAGTTCATAATGAATAGAACATTTCAAGCTTTAACAAATATTAGTCTTGCTAAAACAATTAGCTGAGACATGATTTATAAATAGTTCAAATAATAGAACAAGAATCAATTGCACTACGTGCGAATTACAATAATCATTATAGATGTGAATAACTATCAATAATTATTCACTATCATGCTTGAAAAATAGTAACTCAAGTTGAGTTAGGAAACTTTCCTGATTCGTTGACTACTGCTACGCAATTTAAGTTAACTTCTTTTGTAATACCTATCATTAATAAGATTGATCTTTTAATCAGCATATCATACTTTGTATCCTAGTACAATTACTTTATCAATCAATTATCTAACACTTAATCACATAATTAAATATTAAATAACTCCTTACAATATTAGTATTATTATCATCCTTTGCTAATTCTTTAATCTATATATCATATACATTATGATTTAACACTTACTTTTTCATTTCATAAGTTATTCTTTAACATCTAATAAGTCGCATACTAATCCAGCAACCTGGATGCTAAATCTAACAATCAAATTACCAATTCAGCAGATTGGATTCCAAATCCAGCAACCTGAATTCCAAATTCATCAACTAGATTACAATCCAGCGAGCTGGATTCAATATATTTTCAATTCAGTAAACTTGTTTTCAATCCAGCAAGTTGGATTCATCAGATTTTTCAATCCAGCAAGCTGGATTCCATATCCTTTTCACAAAAATACCAAATCAACTTATTATTTTTCTATCCTTTGCCCAAACACATATACATATATTTCATACACAAAAAGTATTTTTCCATAATTTTCCAACTTCCTTTAGTGTTTTTAAAAAAATATTTTTAGTTAATTCTTTAAGAAATTAGCTACCTCGTGCTTAACTCCGAAAATTCCCATCTCTTGACATAATCTTATACGTATTAACGTGAGCCTCCAGTTTAAATTTCGTGGCCATCGGAGTTATAGAACTCCGGTTATAGCGATTTTCGTCGGAAAATCACAAAAATTGAAATGGTCATAACTTGGCCATTTTAAGTCGGAATGCGTTCATTTTTGGACAGGAGGTACTTAATACCATATATTTTCATGTCCCAAAAGGCCGGAATTTTTCTGGCAAATTAAGTGGCCGAAATTGCCCTTTTAAAATTTTGGGCAGAAGTGTTTTGGCGTTTTGCAGTTTTGGAGTCCTTTGCTAAAACTAGTCCATACGGAAATCTACAACTCCTTTTTCAGTGATTCCACTTGGAGATGTTAGAAAACTTATAGATCTAACTCTAGGATTTGACCACATTCAAAAATTCAAAATATAATAAGAGATATGGTCATTTGAATTTCATGTTTCGTTTTTACAAAAATCTGACTTTCCATCCTTTGTGGTTTCAAAGAAAACTTCTATGCCCTCACATAATAACCAACATACCTCATCATACTACCTACTCATACTTCATATACCCATGAATCTACCATAATACATGATCTATTTCATCAATCAAGCATCAAACACAAAGTTAAACACCATAAAGGCTAAAAAAATTAGGTTCTCTACATTTTGAAAAATCTAGTTTCTATCTCATACTTTAGATTTAACTTTTGATCCTCAAAAAGGTTAGATCTAAACATGAAACACTTATATACACCTAGATCTAAGGTTTTAAACCTCAATATCAAAACTTCAAATTATAAAAAAAATCAAATCAAACTAAAAAGAAATTATACTATATAAGTAGAAATTTGGTTATACCTTAGCCTTTCCTTCTTCTCTTCCTTCCTAAACCTTGATTAGGAACTATGAAGCTTTCAAAAACTCTCCCTCTCTCCTCTCTCTCTATAGCCGAAATTCCTTAGGCTTTCTCTTTCTTCTCTAGTCTCTCTCTTTCTTTCTTAGCTTTTGCTAGATAATAAGATGAAAAGAAAAAGATAAGACTTAGATTTTGATTTGTTGGAAAAGTAAGTATAGATATAAGATATGTAAGTATATTATTTGCCCAATACTTCTCCCCTTCTCTCTCTTAGTCATCTCCTAGATGTTTCTTACACTTAATGCTTAATGTGTTGGTTGAATGGAACTTGGACACTTGTTATAAGTTGTCCACTTACTAAAGTAAGTCATCATTACATTCTTCCCCCCTTTCTCTCCTCTCTAAATTTTGGCCAAGTGGCCTTTCTATTGCCCAAAGTTGTTTTCATTTTATGATTTAATTAACTTACTTAATGTCCAACATGTCCCCTCCCACTTGGGCTAAAGGTTGGGCCACTTCTTTAATTCTTTGGGCTAGTAATTTTAATTCTATGGACTTGCAAATCAATATAGTTCTATACTTAGAAATTTTTATTCATTCCCCAATATTTACTTAGGGTTCCATTACACCCATTAGCAAGTTAATTTCTTACTCATATATTTTTAATTTCATAACCTAATTAGACTTGCTATTGTTTAGGTTGTAAGATTAATTAATTGAGATGCATCAAGTAAATCTCTTAGGATTAGTATATGTTTTTAAATACTATCATTCTCTTAAATTATAACACATTAGGTTATTTAATTATTATACCTAATAAATGTATTAGGTTACATAACTTTATTCTTCATATCTTTACAAAATAAATGTAGACACATTATATAATACATATTTACTTAATCACGTACATAACTCACATATGTCATAACATATCCCTCTAGTGTATTAACTTGATAGCCCCAATCGATTTAATAAGTTATAAACACTCACATAATCATCAATACAATTACTTAAGGATTGTAAATCCTTTTAATTTAATAATCATGGCTAACATTCAAGTCATACTAATTTCTTACATAACTTTCATTACTCTTTCTTGAAAATGATTAAGTATACTTCTTAGTTAATAAATTAACTATCTAGCTTCATTATCATATACATTTATATGATTCAAGTAATTTCTTTTCATTCTTTTTCAAAAAAAAAAAAATTTATTCGAAAAATTTGAATTATGTAAAATTCTGGGTTCTCACAATCACAGATTCAGTTCCTAAATCTAGATTCGCTTCCTATGATGGACATTTTCAGTTGTAATCAGATTGTAAATTATTCACGGTGTTTGAAATTCCTTAGGCTGCTCTCATGCCCACAAAGAGTTCAGCACTATTATATATCTTATTTTCTTGAAGATGTTTCGCATCATAAAAATAAAAGCAATCTAGCAGAACACATAATAAAATGGAAGTATCAAAGACCTCAATTACTATTGAGCATAAGGGTTTGAAAAGCCTCTTTTACAAAACATCACTTTTATGTTATGTTAAAATTGAATTTTTATACAAAATTTAAACCCTTTGTATATAGGTGCAAACGGTGTAAGACCCCAACTTTTATAAATAAAGACGAATTTTCTATAATTATTATTTTTGAATATTATAGAGTTAATTTGATATAATGTTATAGTTGCGGGTAATATTTATAAATTTTGCAGAGTACGCAAGTTGTTATATAATATTCGATTGGTCGGGGAATATTCGTTTTAACAGGTAATATTCGTACAACGGCACAATTATTGGTGGACCCCACAACGAAATTATTGTCGGATTGAGAAAACGACAAAAATATTTTATTAAAAATAACGGCGAAAGTTTTACCATTGTTACTGTTGAACTACTCGGTAGTAAAAGTACAGAAATACGTGTGGTTGCATAGTAGCACACGGTATTGATTATTAATGCTTATGTGAAAAGTCACTCAGTTTGATTCAATTATTGTCAGTTAATAATATGAATTATTTAGTGATAATGACGTTTTGTTTTATTCGTATTATTAACGTAATAAAATAGAAACATCTTTTTATATAAAACAAAATACTTTATTAAAGTTATTCTATAAATAGAATATATTTTATTTTATTTAAAAGATTTTTCTTTAAATATGGACCGTCAGATTAAAGTAATCAATCTGGACCGTTCATGGATTAGTTACTATGCATTCTATTTTTCTATAAATAGCAGCTCATTCCTTCATTATTTCTTACGAATTCACTAAACTCTAGAGAGAGAAACTATATAGAGAGAGAAGAAGAGTATTCTGCTACTTAACTACTTCCTTATTTGAGCTCTTCTTTAAAAACGGTAAGGGATGTTATTCTTTCTTATTCATGAAGAGAACTGTTGTTATTCCATTTATTATTATTCTATTGGAATAACCTGTATACGCGGTCTACCCTATACTTGGTGACATTCTTCTATTATTCTGTTGGAACATCATGTCTGTGTGTTTTACACCGGACCTGGTTCCGTTTTTATTATTATTCTGTTGGAACATCCTGTCTGTGTGTTTTACACCGGACCTGGTTCCGTTTTTACTATTATTCTTTTGGAACACCCTGTCTGTGTGTTTTACACCGGACCTGGTTCCATTATTTATTATTCTGTCAGAATATCTTGTCTGTGCGTTTACGCCGGACCTGGTTCCATTATTTATTATTCTGTCGGAATATCCTGTCCGTGCGTTTATGCCGGACCTGGTTCCATTATTTATTATTCTGTTGGAATAACCTGTCTGTGCGGTCTACCGCATGCCGGGTGATTTCTGTTGTTATTCCATTCTTTAATATACTCAGTTGGTTAAGTTTTGACTTATATACTCCATGAAATTAGTTAAATATCCTTGATAATTGCGGTTCATCCAATATCTTTTCATGAAAATATTCTTCTAAGCATTCTTGAATTTTACTCCACAAAGCAGTATCATGTTAACAATTTGGACGTTGTTAATTCTTGGATAAATTAATTCTTGAACTTGTTTTATTGAATTCTTATATCATTGTCATCATCCTCATGTTTATAAAATATTGAAAGTCATCTGTGGCTTGTAGTGCATAGATGGACTTGGTATGATTATGACCAGGGATTATTCGGTATAATCATGACCGTAACATTACAAATGATGTGGTAAAAGTCCTCATTGGCCCGTAGTGCATTGATGGACAGTTGTTGGCACGATCATGACCATTAATGAATACACGAATATCCTTGGCTGTAGTGCAGGGGTGATTCGATGATGTGAATTATTTTATTAAGCTGAGTCCCAGCGATAACAGTGTTGAAAAACCTTTTAAATCATAAAAGATAGTAGATTTTATTTTCTACTTGACTCTTTTAATGGATTGCTTGTTCCGCTACAGTTAAACTTGATGTCTATTATATTTTAACAGTTTAACATTGTTGAAGGCTAATGATAATTTATTCTACATTATCTTAGTCATAATATTTCTTACTGGGCTAGTTGAGCTCACCCTTTCTTTCACTGTTCTCTTCAGGAAATGAGAACGTAGCTGGGGCAAGTCGGGGAACGGAGTGATGGTCCGAATGATAGTATTAGTTAGTAGTCCTCACTATTCTATGTAATAGTGTGTTAATAAATATAATGAGGACTCCTTTTGAGTATGAATACTCTCTAGAAGATAATATTTGTATTCAAACTCACAGTTTATGTTTTGTCGTATTGTACACGACAGTTGTACTAGTAAGTTGTATTTGTATTCTGTACTATGTATCTGACGACCCAAGATGGGTGATGTATACCTAATTTTTGGTGCGTCACAGTTGGTATCAGAGCTTAGGGATATGATCCCTGGCTAAGATGTGAGAATAGAACTAGGAGGGGAGAGACGGGGAATTCCTTCGCTAGTATGACCTACCTAAGTTTATTTGCATGGTATTTAATTGGTTGGTCATAATATAAGGATAATATATGACATATCAATTAACTTTTATTTTGTGGCAGTATCTAAAAATGGCATCCGAGAATGTTGAGAATAGCAATGGAGCACAGGCGACTGTGGATTCACCACATATCAATAATCGGGATAATGTTCATCAGGAAGGCGACAATCCTCATGCAAACAACAATACTGACCAAATGATGAATTATGGAATATTCAGAAGCTTTATGCAGTTCATGCAACAGCAGGCAAGAGCGGCTCCTGTTCAAAATGTAGGTGGAAACACTGAAAACTCTCGGACGGTCACCGCTAAACAGTTCAAGGAGCTGGGACCACCAAAGTTTAAGGGAGAGCCAAAACCACTTATAGCAGAAATATGGATAAAGCAGATTACCAAGATATTTGATGTCTTGGGATGCTCCGAGGAGCAAAAGGTTCCCTTTGTCGCCTTTATGTTGCGAGGAGAGGCAGATTACTGGTGGGAATCGATTAAGCGTACTCAACCTGCCGCACTGAAGATGTCTTGGGAGAAGTTCCAAGAGCTGTTCAATGACAAATACTTTCCCGAAAGTGTTCGTCACATGAAGGAGGTGGAGTTCATCAAATTGGAGTAGAATAATATGACCGTGTCGCAGTATGAGGCTAAATTTGTTGAGTTGTCCCGGTTTGCGTCCCACTTGGTGGATAATAAAGAGCGAATGACGCGAATGTTTTTGCGAGGTTTGAAACCTGAGATACGTCAACATATTATTTCTCATAAACTGTGTTTGTATTCAGATGTTGTGAATAGGGCTCAGTTAGTGGAGCGCGATAACGAGTCAAATCAACCAAAAGAGAGCAGTCGACAAAATGATAATACCAGTGAAAGAAGTCATCGAAGCGGTGACAACAAGCGTGGAGGGAATCAACATGCCAGAAATGGTAACCACTTCGGTGGTAATCAGGGCTAAAACAATAAGAATGGTCATTTCAAGAAGAAGAGATTCAACAATGAAGGAAAGACGTCAGCACCAGCACCCGTTGTTAAGGAAGGAGAACGACCACCTATCATATGTTTCAAATGCGGAGGGGAGGGGCACATCAGTCCAAACTGCGCGATGCCGTCTAAAGCATATTATAATTGTGGAAGAGAAGGTCATTTAGCTCGATTTTGTCGTTTACCAAAAATAAGTTCAGCCAAGATGGAGACACCAAAGGCCGTCCCAGAAAAGTCAAAACCGGTAGTGCAAGGGAGAGCATTTGTTGTGACCTCCCAGATAGCAAGGAACCCGAAAGAGGTCATCACGGGTAAGCTTATCATAAACTATAACGAAGTCTATACTTTATTTGATACCGGTTCTACCCATTCTTTTATTTCTCCTACTTGCGCTCATCGACTAAATTTGATTCCGGAGAAATTAGACTTTGACTTATCCGTTGAAACTCCATTGGGAGAAACCTTCATTACATCCACGGTTTATAAGTCTTGTTTGGTTCAAGTTGGTACCCACACATTACCTGTCGATCTTATTTCATTAAAAATACTTGCATTTGACGTGATTCTAGGGATTAATTGGTTAACTACTCATAATGCAAAAATTGATTGTTTTCGTAAGGTTGTTAGCTTTCATATTCCTAATCGACCTATTATGCGAATTCAAGCAACCAAACCATTAAAATCAATCGTTGTCATCTCAATCCATAAAGCTATTCGTTTATTGAAAAATGGATTTCAAGCTTTCTTAGCTCATGTCACGGATCTAAACAAAAATACGTCAGTTTTGAATGATATTTCTATTGTTAATAAATTCCCTGACGTATTCCCTGAAGAACTTCCTGGCCTACCCACAGAGCGTGAAATTGAATTTTGTATCGACCTTGAACCCGGTACAAAACCCATTTTCAAAGCCCCATATCGAATGGCTCCTATTGAACTTCAGGAGTTAAAGATCCAACTATAGGAAATGTTAGACATTGGCTTTATTCGTCCTAGTACTTCTCCTTGGGGTGCTCCTGTGCTATTCGTGAAGAAGAAAGATGGAAGTATGCGAATTTGTATTGATTATCGGGAGTTGAATCATGTCACCATAAAAAATAGGTACCCATTGCCACGTATTGATGACCTGTTTGACCAGTTGCAAGGAGCACAATTCTTTTCAAAGATCGATCTTCGTTCTGGATATTATCAGCTGAAGGTTAGAAATGAAGATATTCCAAAGACGGCTTTCAGAACTCGGTACGGGCATTATGAATTCCTAGTCATGTCCTTTGGATTGACTAATGCTCCTGCTGCCTTCATGGATATGATGAACAGGGTATTCAAAGAATATTTGGATCACTTTGTGGTCGTCTTTATTGATGACATCCTTATTTATTCCAAAAGCCGTGAAGATCATGAGCAACACTTGAGGCTGGTACTCCAAAAGCTTCGTGAATACAAGCTTTATGCCAAGTTGAAGAATTGCGAGTTCTGGCTGGAGGAGGTAGCATTTCTTGGGCACGTAGTATCAAGTCGTGGAATATCTGTTGACTCGGCAAAGATTGAAGCTATTCAAAGCTGGGAGCAACCTAAATCAGTGACCGAAGTACGTATCTTTCTTGGTTTAGCTAGTTATTATCGGAGATTCGTGGAAGGATTTTCTCGAATCGCTACTCCATTAACTCAGCTGACTCGAAAAGATACAAAGTTCGGTTGGAGCGAAGAATGTGAAAAGAGTTTTCAAGAACTCAAGAGGAGACTCATTTCAGCACCTGTTCTAACAATACCATCTGGCTCGGAGAGATTTGTCATCTATAGTGATGCTTCGAGCAAAGGGTTAGGATGTGTTCTCATGCAACATGAAAAAGTCATAGCCTATGCATCAAGACAACTCAAGGAATATGAGAAGAATTATCCTACTCATGATCTAGAGTTGGCAGCTGTTGTCTTTGCACTTAAAATTTGGAGGCATTACTTGTATGGGGAGACGGTGGAGATCTTTACGGATCATAAAAGCCTCAAATATTTCTTCACTCAAAAGGAACTCAACATGCGACAACGACGTTGGCTTGAACTGTTGAAAGATTATGATCATACCATTCAATACCATCCTGGAAAAGCGAATGTGGTAGCTGACGCATTGAGTAGAAGATCATATGCAAGTACGAGTGCGATATTGTCAACACAAAGGCCCATTTTGTGTGACTTACAAAGGATGGAGATAGAGTTAAAGACTCCAGGGACCCATGTGATGATGGCGAATATACGAGTAGAACCAACTTTAATCGATAGAGTTAAAGTTGCTCAAGCTACAGACCTGGAGCTGATGCGTATGAGGAAGAAAGTGCAAGAAGGTGTTATGCCGGAAGCAAGAATCGATGAAGAAGGAATACTTCGAGTCAACTCCAGACTTTGTGTTCCTAACAACCCTGATTTAAAGTATGAAATCATGATGGAGGCGCACAACACACCATTTTCAATCCATCCTGGAAGTACCAAAATGTATCATGATCTTCGTCATACATTTTGGTGGAGCAATATGAAGAGAGAGATAGCGTTGTTTATCTCAAGGTGTTTAACTTGTCAACGAGTCAAAGAGGAGCATCAAGTACCAAAAGGTCCATTGCAACCACTTGAAATTCCAAAATGGAAGTGGGAGCACATTACCATGGATTTCGTTACCAGTCTTCCTAGGGTTTCTCAAGGTATTGATGCGATTTGGGTCATTGTTAATAGATTGACCAAGTCTGCTCATTATTACCGATACGAGAAACTTATACACTTGAACGTCTTGCTCGTATGTACATAAACGAGATTGTAAGACTGCATGGTATGCCAGTATCCATAGTTTCTGACCGAGACCCAAGATTCACTTCACGATTTTGGGTTAGTTTACAAAAAGCTATGGGCACGGATTTACAATTTAGTTCAGCATATCATCCTCAGACGGACGAACAATCAGAGAGGACTATTCAAAATCTTGAAGATCTATTAAGACTCTGTGTCCTTGATTTTAAGGGAAGTTGGGAGAAGTTTTTACCATTGGTGGAGTTTTCCTACAACAACAGTTATCAAACAAGTATTGGCATGGCTCCATTCGAAGCATTGTATGGAAGAAAATGTCATTCTCCAATATGATAGGATGAGGTGGGTGAAGCAACGTTGTTGGGACCGGAGTAGGTACGTATGACTACAGAAAAGATTCAAACGATCCGATAACGTATAAAAACCTCACAAGATCGACAAAAGAGTTATGCTGATCTTCATCGAAAGGACGTGGAATTTGATATAGGAGATCATGTGTTCTTACGTGTTGCTCCATGGAAAGGAGTTACGAGATTTGGAAAGAGAGGAAAGCTCAATCCTCGATTCATCGGTCTATTTTTAATCCTCGATCGAGTAGGAACTGTGGCTTATAGACTCGCTTTACCGCCAAGTATGTCTCGTGTTCATAACGTTTTTCACATATCCATGTTACGTAAATATGTGGAAGACCCAAACCACATTATTGAGTTAGAACCAGACGAAATAGCGGAGGATTTGACGTATGAAGAAGTTCCTGTTCAAATCTTGGATAAGAAGGAACATATTCTACGATCCAAGGTTATACCTCAAGTCAAAGTTTTGTGGAGAAACCACGATGTTGAGGAAATGACTTGGGAGTTAGAATCTGAAATGAAATCAAGGTATCCTTACCTCTTCGATATACCAGGTACGTACCCTAATTTCGAGGGTGAAATTTCATAAGAAGGGGATGTTGTAAGACCCCAACTTTTATAAATAAAGACGAATTTTCTATAAATATCATTTTTGAATATTATGGAGTTAATTTGATATAATGTTATAGTTGTGGGTAATATTTATAAATTTTGCAGAGTACACAAGTTGTTATATAATATTCGATTGGTCAGGAAATATTCGTTTTAACAGGGAATATTCGTACAATGGCACAATCATTGGTGGACCCCACAACGGAATTATTGTCGAATTGAGAAAACGACAAAAATATTTTATTAAAAATAACGGCGGAAGTTTTACCATTGTTACTGTTGAACTACTCGGTAGTAAAAGTACAAAAATACGTGTGGTTGCATAGTAGCACACGGTATTGATTATTAATGGTTATGTGAAAAGTCACTCAGTTTGATTCAATTATTGTCAGTTAATAATATGAATTATTTAGCGATAATGACATTTTGTTTTATTCGTATTATTAACGTAATAAAACAGAAACATCTTTTTATATAAAACAGAATACTTTATTAAAGTTATTCTATAAATAGAATATATTTTATTTTATTTAAAAGATTTTTCTTTAAAAATGGACCGTCAGATTAAAGTAATCAATCTGGACCGTTCATGGATTAGTTACGATGCATTCTATTTTTCTATAAATAGCAGCTCATTCCTTCATTATTTCTTACGAATTCACTAAACTCTAGAGAGAGAAACTATAGAGAGAGAGAGAAGAAGAGTATTCTGTTACTTAACTACTTCCTTATTTCAGCTCTTCTTTAAAAACGGTAAGGGGTGTTATTCTTTCTTATTCATGAAGAGAACTGTTGTTATTCCATTTATTATTATTCTGTTGGAATAACCTGTAAACGCGGTCTACCCTATACTTGGTGACATTCTTCTATTATTCTGTTGGAACATCCTGTCTGTGTGTTTTACACCGGACCTGGTTCCGTTTTTATTATTATTCTGTTGGAACATCCTGTCTGTGTGTTTTACACCGGACCTGGTTCCGTTTTTACTATTATTCTTTTGGAACACCCTGTCTGTGTGTTTTACACCGGACCTGGTTCCATTATTTATTATTCTGTCAGAATATCTTGTCTGTGCATTTACGCCGGACCTGGTTCCATTATTTATTATTCTGTCGGAATATCCTGTCCGTGCGTTTATGCCGGACCTGGTTCCATTATTTATTATTCTGTTGGAATAACCTGTCTGTGCGGTCTACCGCATGCCGGGTGATTTCTGTTGTTATTCCATTCTTTATTATACTCAGTTGGTTATGTTTTGACTTCTATACTCCATAAAATTAGTGGAATATCCTTGATAATTGCGGTTCATCCAGTATCTTTTCATGAAAATATTCTTCTAAGCATTCTTGAATTTTACTCCACAAAGCAGTATCATGTTGACAATTTGGACGTTGTTAATTCTTGGATAAATTAATTCTTGAACTTGTTTTATTGAATTCTTATATCATTGTCAGCATCCTCATGTTTATAAAATATTGGAAGTCATCTGTGGCCTGTAGTGCATAGATGGACTTGGTATGATTATGACCAGGGATTATTCGGTATAATCATGACCGTAATGTTACAAATGATGTGGTAAAAGTCCTCATTGGCCCGTAGTGCATTGATGGACAGTTGTTGGCATGATCATGACCATTAATGAATACACGAATATCCTTAGCCGTAGTGCAGGGGTGATTCAATGATGTGAATTATTTTATTAAGCTGAGTCCCAGCGATAATAGTGTTGAAAAATCTTTTAAATCATTAAAGATTGTAGATTTTATTTTCTACTTGACTCTTTTAATGGATTGCTTGTTCCGCTACAGTTAAACTTGATGTCTATTATATTTTAACAGTTTAACATTGTTTAAGGCTAATGATAATTTATTCTGCATTATCTTAGTCATAATATTTCTTACTGGGCTAGTTGAGCTCACCCTTTCTTTCACTGTTCTCTTCAGAAAATGAGAACGTAGCTGGGGCAAGTCGGGGAACGTAGTGATGGTCCGAATGATAGTATTAGTTAGTAGTCCTCACTATTCTATGTAATAGTGTGTTAATAAATGTAATGAGGACTCCTTTTGAGTATGAATTCTCTCTAGAAGATAATATTTGTATTCAAACTCACAGTTTATGTTTTGTCGTATTGTACACGACAGTTGTATTAGTAAGTTGTATTTGTATTCTGTACTATGTATCTGACGACCCAAGATGGGTGACGTATACCTAATTTTGGGGGCGTCACAAACGGGGTATAGCACTAGTTCTAGATAACTGCACATAAACCTACATACATACACACACACATTCAAATAAATGTGTAAAATGAAAAGTTGCGATCACCGTGTTACCACGGATGTTGGGGGTTCCTAACACCTTCCTCTCTCATAACCAAGCCCTCGGACCCTAACGAATCTCGGTTTCACAAACCAGTTATGCAGTGGCACATCACTTGGTCTATGTCCAAACCTTTTCTCGGTTGAGTTGGTGCAATCATTTAAAAATACCAAATGGCGACTCTTACAGTCAAATCGTCGATATATACATGTCGAACCATTTCACAACTTGTTTTTTCAAACAAATCTCGCCTAACATGAGAACACCAAAAGACATGAACAGAAAAGGGAAAAATAAAAATCTTGACATCGACAGATGACGACTCTACTGGGGACATCCAGTAAGAGGACTTAAGTCGCTATCAATCCTTTTCACAACATTTATTTGCTTGTGTGTGGATGTTGCATTTACATTTGAATTAATGTATACGAATGCATTTACTTACTGCACTTAGTGCTTCGCACTCTATCTGCTTGTGATATTAGTGCTTCGTACATGTCATCATTTCCATACGGTGAGACTCGTTGTATGTGAATGTATATTGAGTGGTCCCTCTATCAGGAGGCTATCCTGTCGGTGTTTTGATTACTGGACTCGTAGGGAGACTAATTCCAATGAGGCTTCAGAAAGGCCCCACCCAAATTCGCTCCAGTTGAAAGACCGGATTATTCCCGTCAAGTAAATTGAGATGATTTGGGAACCTTCATGCCAAAAAATCGCGAGAGTAACCTAAGATAGGTAAGTCTCTGATAAATCAAATGCGGATGGAAGTCTATTCATACTTTCCCATTTCAATTACTTGTAATTTCAATTACTTGTAATTTCATTTCCATGTCAATCTCAATGTAATAGAAAATATAAAGGAATATGTATACATGCATTCCCTTTCATATCAAAACCTGTCATGCTATATTGTCATTAAAACAACTAACATCCGTTTAAGAGGATAATACTCCTAAACGGACACATTACATAGCATGTAACATTTCTACATTCCCAAAGACTAAACTACATAAGTCTTTTTGTAGGGAAGCAATTGGTCCCGTTACTCGTTTAAAGTCCAAAAAGGCATTAAGCCTACCGTCAGACATGGCTACAAGTGCCCAGCCTAATCCTACTCCTGTTTCCTGAGAGGAGTTCGAAGGATTAAGGAATCAAATAGCAGAATTGGATGTCTTTCTAAAAGAACAAAGTAAAAACACTCAGGGCCAGACAATGCCTACTCAACCAGAGTTATTCACAACAGGGGGCAATCATGGTATTGAAAGAAAGATGGAAACCCAAATACCTAAACCTCATTTCAATAAAGGAACCAACAAAACCCCTGAAATCACAAAACTCAAGGATGATCGAGAAACTAGGGATATAAGAAAGAAAGTCCAACAAATGGAAGAAACCATCCGATCAATCAAAGGAACTGGAAACTATGGAAGTGTCACTTATTCAGATCTCTGCATATTCCCAGGGGCTCGATATCCTGACAAATTCAAAATCCCAGAGTTTGAAAAGTACAATGGGGCAGGCGATCCCTATACACACCTAAAAGTGTACATTGGCGAACTGGGGTCTTATGCTGAAGATGAAAGCCTCAGAATGCAGCTTCTTCAAAAGAGTCTTACTGGAGATGCTAAAGCCTGGTATGCCCGACTTGACAATGACAAAATCTACAATTAGGAAGAATTGGCCCACTCCTTTCTAAATCAATACAGTTTTTAGTCACAAATGGCACTAGATCGATACCAAGTGACTAAAGTCAAAAAGTAACGTACTGAGTCTTTCCGAGAATATGCCCAAAGGTGGAGACGTCTCGCAGTGCAAGTCATTCCATCAATGACAAAAACTGAGATGGTAATGACATTTATTGATATCCAAGAGGCGCCTTACTATGAGAGAATCCTAGCAGGCATAGGAAAGTCATTCTCGGAGATGATCAAACATGACGAAATGGCAGAGATGGGCCTAAAGGCAGTCAAGATTAAAGACTTCACTGCCTTGCAAGCAGTCATTGAGCATATACAGATTGGCAAGTACGCGAGCGATCCCAATAAGGTACTCGATAAATGCAATGAAGATGTATCCCTTATTTCACAGGGGCAAGATAGGAGACCAACCTATAATCCCCCCATGTGGAAAAAGAAAGACAATCTGTAATTCCAACAACAGGCTGCATTCAACTAATGCCAAGACAGAAAAAGAAAATTTGAAAGAACGGAAAATCAGGTGTTCATTCCACTGGGTGATTCCCTTGAAAATGTATTGGCGATATTAATGGATCACAAGAAAATTACCGAACTAGCTCCACCTCTAGAACCAGGGAGAAAAAGATGCAATCCAAGCCAGAGATATGCTTACCACTCAGGGTCTCCGGGCCACGATACACAAGATTGTTGGTCCTTAAAGCATAAAGTTCAAAATCTGATCGAAAGTGGCAGTATTGTGGTCCATCAACCCGACCAACAAAATATCAACCCCAACATTCCGTTGCAGCATGATACGGATGAGGTAAACATGATCGGGTCAGGAAGCGCTGAAATGTATCCAAATCGTAAATACATACGAAGGATGGAGGAATACACCCAAAGGCACAAAACAAATGTCCTAGAGTGGGAAAACTCGGAGGAGGGTATAATAATAATACAAAAATTAGAGATGATCCAGTATCAAGTAAATCTGCTAACTAAGCTGATAGTGCGCCAACATCACGAAATAAGGCAATTTTCACTCAACTATCAGAAAGCCAAGAGAAAAAGGAGGTTAACCATAATGCAAACCCATATCTCTCCATGATGAGCCAGCTAAATAAAGAAGATCAAACCAGGCTGAAAGTACAAGAATAGGGGGATGATAAAATTGCTAAAAGATCTCGCCAGAGGAAAAGACGCTCGAGGGAATGCGAATTCTCAAAGAAGAAAGATTAAACAACCTCCAAAAGTGCCCGAAAATTAACCCCTCTTAGCAAATCAAATGAAGAAATGTTACGCTTTCTGATTAGCGAAGGAAGGATTACTGAGTTGATGCCTCATATAAATTTCAAGATAAAGAGTTATGATTCCACCAAGATATGTCTCTACCATTCTAACTCACCTGGACATGCGACTGAGGAATGTTGGTCTTTGCGACATAAAATCCAGTATCTCATTGAAAATGGAAAGCTGAAGATAGAATACCCCATGACTAGAAAAGACGAAAAGTAAATAAAAAGCTTAAGTTGTCCAGTCGAGATAGGCAGTTCAAAGGATTTGAAGGCTATGAGCACCAATTCTGGCATAACACAAGGTGGACTAATCCTAATACAGGGAATGATAGAGCAGACAAGCGAATCCACAAAAGAGATTCCTCCGCCAACATCAAACATCCTATGGTCCAAAGATAGCAACCAAATTCATGATTTTATCATCTTGGATGATGAGGAGGAAATACTAATACTTTTCAAGGAAGAACAAGCCAAAAAGGAAAATTCCTTCTGAGAAATGCCACAACAGTTTGAGGGAGATTTCATGGTTAAATCCTCTCAAGCCCATGAAAAAGGTGAAGGAACAGACGAAGGAAAAGATGCTAAGATTATCGGGGAAGCCAACCCATTAAATAATCAAGAGTTTATCCCTTTGTGTGACAGGTCCAGCATAAGCATCCTCGAGGGGTGTGCTGAATCAGAAAGCGATCATGTTATGGCCATAAGTGAAGATATTCAGAACCAAAAGGTAACCTCTATCGCGAAACATGAAGGCAATATAACCACTGACAACTGTACTGTCAGGCCTTAGCTAGCCAAGAAGATGTAGATCTAGAGGATAAAGTGGGGAGTTCTAGGAGATGTTGGGACGGTATCACTTTCTTCGCAATATGCCTTTTTTCCATGCATGTAAATATTGAAAAACAAAAAAACAAAAAAACAAAACAAAAACAAAACAAAACAAAAACAAAACAAAAAACAAAAAAAAAAAAAAATCAAAAAGTCAAAATCAGAATCAAGTCAGTCAGGTCTCAGCCATTTAGCCTGAACTACGAAAGACCTGATCTCCCCTCATCAATGGGAGTACGTAGGCAGCCATTTATGGTGCGGTCAAACTAAACAAAAACCCAAAAATCCCAAACAAACACTTCTTAAACCGTTTATCTTATCAAGTAAGAACTACGCAGACCTGATCTCCCGCACATATAAGAGTACGTAGGCATCCATCAGTGGTGCGATTTGACCCTCAAAAGAAATATCCAAACCCAAACATCAATCTCAAAACAACCAGCAATAGGGATGAAATGGCCATCATCATAAGATACAACTCATCAACAACTCATAGCTCCTGAAATATGAGAAGACTTGATCTCTTTTGACCTCCAGCAATACATGGGCAACCGTCGTGGAAAATTCTATCTCATACTTAACGACATGTTCCCCCAGATCAAGACAACAAATCAAACCTTGTAGATCAAATTAAACTTGAGTGAAGTCGTCACAAACCAAGTTGAGATCTTTGGGGTCAATTTAGTGGAGTCTGAAGGCCTCTCGACAACAATCATCAAAATTGTAACAACAACACAGTGATATATCAAGCATGTTCAACAACGAGGACCTTCAAAGAGCCGACACCCTCAATCACAAGTCTTCATAAAATCAGAAGAAAACCATCAAGGCCGATTGCGCGAACAAGTCAGGAACAATAATTGAAGGCATCAAAGCCCAAATCCACTACCTGTTCACCATCTAGTACAGAGGTAAAAGCCTCTTGCGATCTCACCATCTTATTGGCCTATCTATCAAAGCAATGATCCCAGACAATAAGCAAGGCTGAGGCAATTTCAAAATTAGTGACAAACCAATATTGGGTCCCTTACAACAAGATTAGGGCCTGGGGCATTTATCAACCATCTTAAAGAGGAAAATACACCAGTCAACACCATCACATGGTACATCATCATCAGAGCTTCCCTCAAATCATCTCAATGGCGATTCAGTATGATTATTTGGTCATTTCCAATCATACTGTTCTTAGAATGAATAATCCATATGTGAGGATATTACTCACTAACGACTTATTCAACAATAAGAGTATCTCATATGAATCCCCGGCAATAACATGTGAAAGGATTAGGGCATTTTCTGATTCCAGGAAAGGGAAGGAGTTTAAGGCTGGATAAGCCTCTCATCAAAAGAAAGGGAAGAACTCCTAAAAGAAATCATGGTGACATAAGCTTGCCCCTACAAAAGAAGGGGAACATTCTCAAGAAAGTCATTAACTCAAAAGCAAAAGCCCAGTGACAAAAGGTCTAGCAAATGAAATCCTAATCATCAAATGTGCCAACCAAAGTCAAGTCCTCACAAGTCGAGGTCTCTACACCGAAGTTCAAATCTGGGAAGCAAAAAAACGAGTTGCACCCTCCAGGGATGTAAGCGGCATTTAGGTTATCAGTTCAGCCGGGTTGCGAATCAAAGGCTCAAGGAAATGGGGCATAAGCACCCAACAGCGAAAAGAAACTCAAAATCACCGTTAGGTAAAATTCTACTCTAGATAATTTAAAATATGCATCAACTTAGGACAATAGACTCCTAAGGATAAATCTAGATCATCACATCATGCATGATCTGCACATGTGCAAAATGCACTACATCAACGTACATCTCTATCAAGGTTTAGTATGCATCTTCAGTAGATTTAAATATACGTGTAAGTTAAATGCCTAGATTAGAGAAAAAAATTATCGTAGATATCTGATGGTTGTCATCAATCCAGTGTAATATCAAGCAGAGTCTGGTGAAGTAAACAGTTGAATATTATTTTAGTGAAGGTATTGGATGATCTAATATTCTAAACCATTGGCATCAATTCAGCGCAACATCAAGACAGTTCAGCGATGAAAGCTTTGTATACTATCGTTCGAGTGCGAACCAAAATAGTTTGGCGATGTCAGCGTATTTAACTACCAGCAAGGAATGATCTGTTGTCAAACTACCAACAGGGTAGGCACCATTGTAGATTATCGGCATATGCATCGGGAAGGTCTGGTGATTTTAGAACGTCATCCCTAATAGAGATGTAGAAAACATCTCAACTTATCTTCATTAAACAGGTATCGACAACACCGATAAAAGCCAAACTGTTGGAGTCAACACTAGTATAGGCATCAGCAATGATCGGTAAAGGTAAAGCAATTTTCTAAGTGGGATTTGCGATATACGAAATGCAATGTGTGAGTTGCGAAGTGCGATTGGCCAAATGCGAAAAGCGAAGTGCGATTTACGAACTGCAATTTGCGAAAACATTTGAACATTCATCATGATATTCATTACATTGCGATATGCATCTTTAGAAATACCTTTTCATATTTCAAGTGTCTAGTAATATTTATCATGTTCATTCCATTCCATTGAATGAACATGATAAAGAGGGGCATCTGTAGACACTCAAAATTTTGTTTCCCTGTTACTAACTATGCAGGAGGACAAAAGCGTATTTTTCACACTCCAGAGATAACTCTAGAGGACAACAATATCAATTCCAACCCCAGAGATTGTCCCGAGAGATCAGTTTTCAACCCTAGAGATAACCCAAGGAGATCAAGTTTACTGCCTAGAGTCAACCTCAGGAGGTTAAGCCAACCTTAGAGATAACACTGAGGACATTTATAGTCAACAACATGACAATCTCAGAGATAACCCTAGGAAAAGACCGCTACAGCTGCGCCAAAGTCAGAAACAACCCCAGGAGGTGCAAAATGGTCATTTTGCCAACTCAAACTCAACTCAAATCAAATCAACTCAAACTTCCTCAAAAGAAGTCCCACAAGAACCATATCTTAACTTCTGAGCGCAAACTACACAAAAACAGCTCAACGGACTGCCTGACAGAGACTTAGAAATGCTATTTCGATCATGGACAAATCCTATGTCATTGCGTAGCTCTTGGAAAGAGCTTTTTAGAATGGTATGGCACACTTCTGTCGGACTCCAGAATTGAAAGTTATGAAAGTTTGAACGCACAATGTGTTGTTCGAGTGCACGTACTTCGAGACGGTGACACCCACATTGCCCGGGGCACCCCGGGCAGCGGTAGGTAGATCCGCAGCTGCCGTATGTACACCTGTGGTTCATCCCCCTCTATAAATAGAGGGCTTGTGGTGGCCATTTTGAGAAGGGAAAATGTGAGAAAACCCTGTCCATTTTGCTCTGTACACACTATAAACTGAGTTCTTTCTCATTTCAAACACTTGTGAGCTTATTCTTTGCTACATTTTACCGATGGAACCCGAGTGTTCATTTATTTAAAGCTATTTGAAATCTTCTTTGGCAGTCCACTGTAAGCCTTCTCACATTTCTTAAAGTCTTTCCCCACTTTTGTTCACACACAATTATTCACGTTGAGAGTCGTATTGTGTATGTATGCCCGGACCGTCGGTCTGTGGCTTTTATTGCCTTTCTATATATATATATATATACACACACACACACACACACATATTGTTATCATCAAACTCTGTTTGATTGAGCCTGAATTTATATCCGGAGCGTTTACTACTTTATATATATATATATATATATATATATATATATATATATATATATATATATATATATATCGTCATTCTGAAACTCTGTTTGATTGAGCCTGGATTTATATCCGATGCGTCTATCGCTTATATATATATATATATATATATATATATATATATATATATTTACATTTAGTCCCGCCTGTAGTTTACTTCGTGGTGGTTGATCGTTCATATATATATATAACAACCGCCACGAAGTAAACTCCAAGCGGGACTATATATATATATATATATATATATATATATATATATATATATATAACTGTTTACAGCTTTTTTATATACTACATCATCATGTGAGCCTAGGAATCATGTGATCACAGATTCAGTTCTTGTATCTAGATTCGGTTCCCGTGATGGACATTTTCAGTTGTAACCAGATTGTAAATTATTCACGGTGTTTGAATTTTCTTAGACGACTCTCATGCCGACAAGGAGTTCGGCACTGCTATATATCTTATTTTTTCAAAGATGTTTCGCATATCGAAAATAAAAGCAATCCAGCCGAACACATAATAAAATGGAAATATCAAAGGCCTTAATTACTATTGAGCATAAGGGTTTGAAAAACCTCTTTTAAAAAACATCACTGTTATATCTTGTTAAAATTGAACTTTTATACAAAATTCAAACCCTTTGTATATAGGTGCAAACGAGGCATAACACTACTTCCAGATAACTGCACATAGACCTACATACACACACACATTCAGAAAAATGTTTAAAATGAAAAGTAGCGATCAGTGTGTTACCACGGATGTCAGGGGGTGCCTAACACCTTCCCCTCGCATAACTAAGCCCTCGGACCCTAATGAATCTCAGTTTCACAGACCAGTTACGCAGTGTCACATCACTTGGTCTATGTGTAAACATTTTCTCGGGTGAGTTGGTGCAACCATTTAAAAATACCAACTGGCGACTCTTATAGTCAAATCGTCGACATATACATGTCGGACCTTTTCACAACTTGTTTTGTCAAACAAATCTCACCTAACATGAGAACACCAAAAGACAAGAACAGAAAAGGGACAAATAAAAATCCCGACGTCGACATGTGTAATAGGGTGTTATTTAGTGATCTATGATTACATCATAGATCCATAACATCTAGATGCAAGAAAATAACATTTTTAGAACTAACCAAGAACCCTAAAATTGTTGTCTGACAGCCTACTGTCAGGGCTCGTGGATCTGTGTGTATTGGATGTTGTGTGTGTTTAGTGTTATAGATTTGTTCTCTGCAATGAGGAGAGTAGACTGGAAGTGGAATCAACTCCATACCAAGTCTAGATCTCAAGGTATAAGTGGTTAAACATGGTTGACCGACCATGGGAACTGTTTCTCGACAACCCAGAAATTTCCCATATTTCCCAGAATTTCTGACAATGATTTTTAAGGCCTCTGATTTTGCTTTGGTTAGTGTTTTAGGCCATGTTAATGATTGGGTTTTGTAGTCTGACATATGGACTACCAATTCATGCCATTAGATCACCTAGATCCTGCACATAATCAAAATTAAAGATGGTCAAAGTTTTGTTGACCGACTGCTCGGATGAATTTTCTAGAAAACCCAGAAAATTCAAGAACAGTTTCCTGACAACAGTTTGACCGACATAGATCTTACTGTTTTGATGTTGTTAGATTAATCTAATGTTGTATTGATGTTCTTTGACATCTCTACTACAGGACTGAACTTTTATATCACACAAAGTAGACCCAAAATGTAAGATATGATGATCCAAAGTAAGCACCATGAACTATTTTTCATTTATGGGTAACCCAGAAATGAAGAACAGCTTCTTACAAGAACTTTAATAGCTTGTATCTCACTGTTATGTTGTAGGATGGCTATGAAGTTTGTTTGAGGTTGTAGTATTACATAAATACTATAACATTAACACATATCCAAGCCCAGAAACATCAAATCATGATTTGGTGAGTGGTCAAATCTAGTATTCTAGTAACTGGCTATGAAGGTTCTGGGTTGGACGAGAACACCTATAGCGACAGTTTTGTCACTATAGGTACCTTTAGTGACAGGTTTAATATATATTAATTATTTTTATTAAATAATTAGAGAAAAATAATTTTTAATTATGAGAAATACATAATTAATTTCAAAAAAATTATTTTAAAGCCTGAAAATGAATTTTTAATAATTTGGAATATATTTTAGTAATATTTTAATATTTTTAAATATTTAATTTATTTAATTGTTATATTAAATAAATTACTTAAAAATAATTTTAATAATTTAACAATCATTCAAAATTATATTAAAGTATTAGAGAATATTAATGATAATTAATTTATTTAATAATTATATTAAATAAATTATGGAAAAATAGTTTTAATGATTTAAAAATTATATAAAAATAATTTAAGGATTATAAAAATATTTTAAGTTATAAAATATATTTTTTGATATTTTGTCAAGAAATATATTAATATTTTAGCATTAATGGCTGTTATTTAATATTGGTTTTAATTACTTTAAAATCATTTAAAAGCAAGAATAAAGTATTAAAAATACTTTGTGATATTATAAGGTATTTATAATATTATGTTGAGTATTTCATTAATATTTGACAATAAATACGTATTAATGATAATGTAATATTATGGTATTTAAATCATATAAAAAATATTATTAATGATTAAAAAATCTTGATAAATGATAATAATTACTTGAAAAATATTACGAGCCTTTGAAAAATATTTTGATTATATAATAAAATATCTAAGTTAATAATTAAGCGTTTAGGTAGACTCAATAATTATCCAATTAGACAATCGAGATGTCGAAATAGTACCAAAGTCAACTCATACTGAAATAGTTTGACTTGATACTAGGTCTTGTGTGTTTTGTTGACTGTTAGGAATATATGATAATTGTGACAACCCGAGAATTTAGAAAATTACTAAAATCTTAAATTGATTTATTAAAGGTTCAATAATAGACTTAGACATGAAATAAGTGTATGGATTTGATAATTCTGCGAAGGAATTTTAAGAATTTCAAAATTTTTGGAGAAAACTTATAGAATTAAGTGTCTAAGTGTATAAGAAGTTGTGTATGTGATTTTATGTGTAGAGTTTGAGATTAAGGATCAAATATTAATTAGAAGAGTTGTAACTTTAGCAAACCCTAAAGTTATGTCAGGAATATGGTTGTTATGTTAGAAAACCTAACGACTAGTTAGGAACCCTAACAATATGCTCAGAAATCCTAATTTTAGTTTCGAGAATCTGAAACCCTAATTTAGAATTTGTAAACCCTAATTGGGAGTTCAAAATGTTAAGTATAAAAGCTTAAGTGATAAACGATGTGTGATATATTTGAAATGTCCAAAATACCCTTCAAATTATAGGGGAAATTACTAAAATGCCCTTAGTGGGTGCGAAATGACTAAAATACCCTTATACTTATCTTTTAAGTAAAATATATTTTGAAATGTGTGGTGATTCACCAATGAGGCTTGAAAAGTTTCAACTTCACCACAAATCAGCCATAAGGCCACATCACAACATTTTTTTCCATAAAATCAAAGATTAAAAGTTAAAAAGTTAAGAAAAATCACTTACTTTACTTCTCATAATATCCAAGATATTCTCTCTCTACAATTTTCAAAATATAGAGTGAGAGTGAGTGAAAAGTTATACCAAGAATATCCTTTAACTTTCCAAGATCAGACTTCAAAGATCAGAAATAAAAAATCAAGCATAAAAGGTATAAAACCCTAATTTTGTAAATCTTAGAGATTTATGTTATATGTTGTTATTTGTTGGTTAGAGTTGTGTTAGAGGATGTTAATGAGTGATCCAAGATGTTACATCAAGGATCCATAATATCTAGATGTTAGAAAATCAAGTTTTAAAGACTGACCAAGAACCTTAAAAAATGGCCTGACAGACATATGTCATGGCCTTTACATCTGTGTGTGTTAGATGTTATGTGTGTTTAGTGTTATAGACTTGTTCTTTATCATGAGGAAAGTATATTGGAAGTGGAATCAAGTCCATACCATGTCTACATCTCCAGATATAAATGGTCAAATATGGTTGACCGATCATGGAAACTGAGTTTCTAGGCAACCCAGAAACCTAGAAACCTCTGACAGTGATTTTCATGGCCCTAGATCTTGCTGTGTTTAATGATTTAGGTTAGATTGTTGATTTGGTGTTGTAGTATAATATATGGACTACACATCCATGTCATTAGATCACCCAGATCCTTAACGGAATCAAATATAATGATGGTGAAACTTAGGTTAAGTAACTGCTCAAGAACATTTCTGGAAAACCTAGAAAGTTCAAGAACACGTTCCTGACAGGTAGTTTGACCAGCTCAAATCTTGGGTTGATGATGTTGTTAGACTGATATGATGATATAGAATTGTACCTTGACATATGGACTTCATGATTGACCCGTTAGATCTTACAAACGAAGTCTGGAACTTGAAAATTTAAAGGTTGGAAAGTAACCCCTCAAACTGTTCTTTATTTCTAGAAAACCCAGAAATTGAAGAATAGTGTGACGTCTCCAAAATAGGTACACATCACCCATTCTGAGTCGACAAATATATGGTACATAAATCAAATACAAACTTCTTTTATATAATACGACAACAGTGTAGCTTAGAGTTTTTACACGAATATTATCTCATAGATAGTATTCAAACTTAAATGAAGTCCTCATTACATTTATTATTATACTATTTCATAAAATAGTGAGGACTACTATAGCCACCATCTCGGACCGTCACTCTGTTCCTCGACTAGTCCCGGCTACGTTCTCATTTCCTGAATAGAACAATGAAAGCAAAAGGGTGAGCTCAACTAGCCTAGTAAGAAATATTAAGACTAAGATAATGCAAATAAATTATTGTTAGCCTTCAACAGTGTTAAACTGATAAAATACAATAAACATCATGTTTAACTACAGCGGAACAAGCAATCCATTAGAAGAGTCAAGTAGAGCATGATATCTACTATCTTCTATGGTTTAAAAAGTTTTTCATCAACTTTATCACTGAGACTCAACTTAATAAATAAACCACATCATCAAATCATCCCTGCACTACGGGCCAATGATATTCATGTAATCATCAATGGTAATGGTCATACCAACAACTGTCCATCAATGCACTACGGGCCAATGAAGACTTTTATAACATCATTTGTAACATTACGGTCATGATTATATCGAATAATCCCTGTTCATAATCATATCAATCAATAGTACATCTATGCACGTAAGCCACAGATGACTTTTATCACAATATAAGCATAAGGATGATGACAATGATATAAGAATTCAATTAAAAGAAAGCAAATGATAAAATTTTAAATATTTTTAATTTAATTTATCCAGAATACAATAATGTCCAAATTCTCAACTTGATACTGCTTTGTGGAGTAAAATTCAAGAATAATACTGTATCAAAAATGATTTGGACCGAAAAGAAATTAATTTTTGTTATGAATGGGTACTTCGGGTGAATAGTACCCAAGTGAATAGTACCTCATGAATAGTACTTCGGGAATAGTAACTCATGAATAGTACTCCGACATGAAAAATGTCCCGAATATCCGAGTGATTAATACCCGAGTGAATAGTACACGAGTAAATAGTAACCTTTGAATAATAACTCGGTATGAAAAGTACCCCGAATCCTCGGGTGAATAATATTTGAGTGAATACTAACCGAGTGAATAGTACCCCGTGAATAGTACCCCAGGTGAAAATATTGATATTTAATAAGAAAGTTCAGATCAATATTCCAATGAAACGATACTGGAGGAAGCGCAAAACTCAAGGATATTCCATTAATTTTAGGAATTATAGAAGCAATACTTACCATAGTAAGTTTAGATTTAAGAATATGAAAAGAAATAATATACAAAACTGTAAATGAATTTTCTTCTGTCATGCGGTAGTCTGCGTAGACAGGTCATTTCAACAATTTAATAACAATTGAATACGAAGGGTTATTCACCAGGCATTCGGTAGTCCGCGTAGACAGGTTATTCCCACAGAATAATAAAGAATGGAATAACAAAAGATTTCACCATGGATGTGGTAGTCCGCGTAGACAGGTTATTCCCATAAAATAATAAAAAATAGAATAATAAAAGATTTAACCATACATGCGATAGTCCGCGTAGATAGGTTATTCCAACAGAATAATAAAGAATGGAATAAACAACCCTTACGAGTATTGAAAATAACTCTCTTCATGAATACGAAAAAAAATAATACCCTTTACGAATACAACAAATAATATCCCTTACGAATATTGAACAAAGATAATATTTCTCACGAATACAAAAAATAATATCGTAAGTGAATATGAAATAAATAACACCCCTTACCTTAATTGAAGAGTGAATGCTGAAGTATGGTAGTAGCAGAATACTCTTCTTCTTGCTTTCTATAGTTTCTCTCTCTAGAGTTTTAGTGAATTCGTAAGAAATAATGAAGGAATGAGCTTTTATTTATAGGAAAAAGGACTGAATAGTAACTAATTCATGAACGGTCCAGATTATTTTACTTTTTAAACGAACTGTCCATATTGATTTACTATTAAAACTTAAATCAATGGTCCATACTGATTTACTTTAAACCAGCGATCCATATTGATTTACTTTTATAACTTTCCACCAGCGGTCCATATTGATTTACTATTATATCTTCAACCAACAGTCTGAAAAATTAGACATCTCCTCATGTAATAATAAGTCAAACTTATAACAAACACCTTATAGCAAACCCCTTTATTTATATCAAAAATTGAATAAATATTTATCACAAATCACTTATCTTTGATAAACACATTTTTAATCTATTAACAATTATTCATCATTAATAATATAACTCATAATATTTAACAACCAGATCATTCTCAGGAAAGCGGGGGCTTTTCGATAAGGATTTCTCCCTATTGGGGCGCAATTAGGTGACCAAACCTCTCCTCGACAGAACTTTCTAGACATCTTTAATATTACAAATAATAATATGAATAACTTTATCGTCTCAATTATTGATTTACTAATAATAAATATTATGCAAATGATACTGTGATAATAATTGAATCAATAATATGAGAGATATTATGCAGCAACTACTGTAGCAATAATTGAATAAATTGAGTGACTTCTTATGTAAGCATCAATAATCAATACCGTGTGCTACTATGCAACTACGCGTATTACTGTTCTTTTACCACCGGGTATTTCTACAGTTTAACGGTAAAACTTTCGCCATTATTTTATAAAAAGATATTTCTGTCATTTTCTAACTCCGACAGTCATTCTGTTGTGGGGTTCACCTATGATGGTGTCGTCGTACGAATATTCCTTGACAAAAAGAATATTCCCCGACTAAACGAATATTTCCCGACACAACGAATATTTTATAACAACTTGCTTACTTTGCAAAATTTTCACACATCACCCTTAACTTTAACCCTTTATCAGTTTAACCATTTATTAAATAGAATAATAATTATAAGAAAATTGAATACTTTCATTTCATAAAATTCGGGGTCTTACAATCTCCCATCCTTATAAAATTTCACCCTCGAAATTTACGTACGTACCTGGTATGCCGAATAAGTGAGGATACCTTGTTTAGATTCTAACTCTTGAGGTATAACTTTTGAGTGTCAAATATGATCATTCTTATCCAAGATTTTAACACGTATCTCCTCATACGTTGAATCTTCTGCTATCTCGTCTAGTTCTAATACAATAATGTGGTTCGGGTCGTCCACATATTTACGTAACATCGATATGTTAAAAATATTATGAACACGCGACATACTTGGCGGTAAAGCGAGTCTATAGGCCACAGTTCCTACTCGATCGAGTATTTCAAATGGGCCAATAGAATTGAGGGTTGAGATTTCCTCTCTTTCTCGATTCTTGCTTCTAGAATAAAGCCTTCTTGCACCTTCTTCTTCATATTCAACAGCTCCGGGTCTGTAGCTTGAGCAACTTTAACTTTATCGATTAAAGTCGAGTCTAATCATATATTCGCTATCTTTACGTAGGTTCTTGGAGTCTTTAACTCTATTTACATCTTTTGTTCGTCTTACGAAATAGGTCTTTGTGTTAACAACGTCGCACTCGTAACAACATACGATCTTCTACTCAACGCATCAGCTACCACGTTTACTTTTTTAAGATGGTATTATCGTAATCTTCAACAGCTGGAGCAATGTCTTTGGTGCATGTTACATTCGTTCTGGGAGAAGAAATATTTGAGGGTTTTAGAATGGGTTTAAGGTCAATACAAAATTTGATTTCACGCTCTGGGGTAGGCTAGAAAGTTCTTCGAGGAATACGTCAGGCAATTTATTAACAATAGGAATATCATTCAAATCTGACGTATTTTTGTTTAAATCTGTGACATAGGCTAAGAAAGCTTGACATCTATTTTTTAATAATATGGCTTGATATGACAATGATTGACTTTAGTGGTTTGGTTGCTTGAATTAGCATAATAGGTTGGTTAGGAAGGCTAACAACCTTACGAAAACAATCAATTTTAGCATGATGAGTAGTTAACCAACCAATCACTTCAAACGCAAGTATTTTCAAAGAAATAAGGTCGACAGGTAATGTGAGGGTGCCGATTTGAATCGAACAAGATTTATGAACAGTTGATGTAATGAAGTTTTCTCCCAATGAAGTTTCAATAGATAAGTCAAAGTCTAATTTCTCTGGAGTTAAATTTAAACGTTGAACGCAAGTAAGAGAAATAAAAGACTGGGTAGAATCGTATCGAATAAGGTATAGACTTCACAAGAGTTTATGATTAGCTTACCCGTGATAACTTCGTTTGGGCTCCTCGTCACGAAAAACGTCCTAACTTAAACTACCGACTTTGACTTGTCTGGGACATCCTTTGGCGTCACCATCCTAGCTGGACTTGACTTCACTACACGACAAAATTGAGCTAGGTGACCTTCTCTTCCGCAATTGAAACACGGTTTGGGTTGCTGCATACAGTTTGGACGGATGTGTCCCTCATATCCGCATTTAAAACATACGATAGTTGGTCGTTCTTCTTCCTTTAAAACGTGTGTTGGTGCTGCTGCCGACGTCTTCCCATCATTGTTGAATCTTCTCTTCTTGAAATTTTCACTTCTATTATTTTGGCCACGATAACCACCGAAGTGGTTGCCATTCTTGGCATGATAATTTCCTCCACGATGGTTATCATTGTTCCGATGACCGTTGCCACCGATACGATTATTATCGTGTTGTTAGTTGTTACCTTTTGGTTGAGTTGACTCATTATCGCTCTCCAATAACTGAGCCCTATTCACAACATCGGAATATAAACAAAGTTTGTGAGAAATGAGGTATTAATTTCGGGTTTCAAACCTCGTAGAAACATTTATGTCATTCGCTCCTCATTATCTACTAAATGGGATGCAAACCGAGATAACTCCGCAAATTTAGCCTCGTACTGCGATACGGTCATATTGTTTTGCTCCAGCTTGATGAATTCAACCTCCTTCATGTAACGAATACTTTCAGAAAAGTACTTGCCATTGAACAATTCTTGGAACTTCTCCAAAGACATTTTCAGTTGCCATTATACTGTAACAAAAAAAGGGTTAATTGACATGCCACATATCATCCTTATACTCTGACCGACCAATTAAATAACTAATAAACTTAGGTAGGTCATACTAGCGAAGGATTTACCCGTCTCTCCCCTCTTAGTTCTAGTCTCAAATCTTAGTCAGGGATCATATCCCTAAGCTTTGATACGAACTGTGACGCCCCCAAAATAGGTATACATCACCAATTCTGAGTCGCCAAATACATGGTACATAAATCAAATACAAACTTCTTTTATACAATACGACAACAACGTAGCTTAGAGTTTTTACACGAATATTATCTCATAGACAATATTCAAACTCAAATGAAGTCCTCATTACATTTATTATCACACTATTTCATAAAATAGTGAGGACTACTATAGCCACCATCTTGGACCATCACTCTGTTCCCTGACTAGTCCCGGCTGCGTTCTCATTTCCTGAAGAGAACAATGAAAGCAAAAGGGTGAGCTCAACTAGCCTAGTAAGAAATATTATGAATAAGATAATACAGAATAAATTATCATTAGCCTTCTACAGTGTTAAACTGATAAAATACAATAAACTTCAAGTTAACTGCAATGGAACAAGCAATCCATTAGAAGAGTTAAGTAGAGCATGATATCTACTATCTTTTATGGTTTAAAAAGTTTTTCATCAACTTTATCGCTGAGACTCAGCTTAATAAATAAACCACATCATTGAATCATCCCTACACTATGGGCCAAGGATATTCATGTAATCATTAATGGTCATGATCATACCAACAACTGTCCATCAATGTACTACGGGCCAATGAAGACTTTTACCACATCATTTGTAACATTACGGTCATGATTATATCGAATAATTCCTAGTCATAATCATACCAATCAATAGTACATCTATGCACGTAAGTCACATATGACTTTTATCATAATATAAGCATGAAGATGATGACAATGATATAAGAATTCAATTAAAAGAAAGCAAAGGATAAATTTTTAAATATTTATAATTTATTTTATCCATAATTCAATAATGTCCAAATTCTCAACATGATACTATTTTGTGGAGTAAAATTCAAGAATAATAATATATCAAAAAAGATTTGGACCGTAAAAAAATTAATTTTTGTCATGAATAATACTCTGGGTGAATAGTACCCGAGTGAATAGTATCCCGTGCATAGTACTTAGGAATAATACCCCGTGAATAGTACCCCAACATGAAAAATACCCCGAATACCCGAGTGATTAGTACCCGAGTGATTAGTAACCTGTGAATAGTAACTCGGTATGAAAAGTACCCCGAATCCTCGGGTGAATAATATTCGAGTCAATAGTAATCGAGTGAATAGTAACCCGTGAATATTACCCCGGGTGAAAATATTGATAATTAATAAGAAAGTTCAGAACAATATTCCAATGAAACGATACTGGATCAAGCTCAAAACTCAAGGATATTCCACTAATATCAGGAATTATAGAAGCAATACTTACTATAGTAAGTTTAGATTTAAGAATATGAAAAGAAATAATATACGAAACTGTAAATGGATTTTCACCTGTCATGCGGTAGTCCGCGTAGATAGATTATTTCCACAATTTAATAACAATTGAATACGAATGGTTATTCACCAGGCATGCGGTAGTCCGTGTAGACAGGTTATTCCCATAGAATAATAAAGAATGGAATAACAAAAGATTTCACCATGCATGCGGTATTTCGCGTAGACAGGTTATTCCAACAGAATAATAAAGAATGGAATAACAACCCTTACGAGTGTTGAAAATAACTCTCTTCATGAATACGAAAGAAATAATACCCCTTACGAATATAACAAATAATATCCCTTATGAATATTGAACGAAGATAATATTTCTTACGAATATGAAAAAAAATATCGTAAGTGAATACTGAAGTAGGGTAGTAGCAGAATACTCTTCTTCTTGCTCTTTATAGTTTCTCTCTCTAGAGTTTTAGTGAATTCGTAAGAAATAATGAAGGAATGAGCTTCTATTTATAGGAAAAAGGATTGAATAGTAACTAATTCATGAACGGCCCTTATTAATTCCTTTTTAAACGGACAGTCCATACTGATTTACTATTAAAACTTAAAGCAACGGTCCATACTGATTTACTATTAAAACTTTAAATCAACGATCCATATTGATTTACTATTATTACTTTCCACCAGCGGTCCATATTGATTTACTATTATATCTTCAACCAACGGTCTGAAAAATTAACACATCTCCTCATGGAATAATATGTCAAACTTATAACAAACCTCGTTATTTATATCAAAAATTGAATAAATATTTAATAAAAATCACTTATCTTTAATAAACACACTTTAATCTATTAACAAATATTCATCATTAATATTATAACTCACAATATTTAACAACCAGATCATTTATAGGAAAGAGTGGGGTTTCCGATAACGATTTCTCCCTATTGGCGTGCAATTAGGTGACCAAACCTCTCATCGACAGAACTTTTTAGACATCGTCAATATTGCAAATAATAATATGAATAACTTTGTCGTCTCAATTATTAATTTACTAATAATAAATATTATGCAAATGATACTGTGACAATAATTGAATTAATAATATGATAGATATTATGCAGCAACTACTGTAGTAATAATTGAATAAACTGAGTGGCTTCTTACTTAAGCATCAATAATCAATACCGTGTGCTACTATGCAACCACACATATTACTGTTCTTTTACCATCAGGTATTTCAACAGTTTAACTGTAAAACTTTCGCCATTATTTTATAAAAAGATATTTCTGTCGTTTTCTAACTCCGACAGTTATTCCGTTGTGGGGTTCACCTATGATGGTGTCGTCGTACGGATATTCCCTGACAAAAAGAATATTCTCCGACCAAACGAATATTTCCCGACACAACGAATATTTTATAACAACTTGCTTACTTTGCAAAATTTTCACAGATCACCCTTAACTTTAACCCTTTATCAATTTATCTATTTATTAAATAGAATAATAATTATAAGAAAATTGAATACTTTCATTTCATAAAATTTGGGGTCTTACAAACAGTATCTGACAAGATTTATGAGGCTTATATCTCACTAATGTGTTGTTTTGTGGACCTGAAATTAGTATAGGGTTGTACTACTACATCAGTACTACAACATTAACACTTCTGCAAGCCCAGATATCATCAATAACATAGAATTTGTACTGGTCAAAGTTGATACCCTGTTAACTGCCTATGAAGTTCTGGGTTTCTCAAGAACACCTATAACGATAGTCTTGTCGCTATAGAGCCCTTTAGTGACAGATTAATTATGAAATTAATTAATTTATTTAAATAATTAAAGAAAAATAGTTTTTAGTCATTAAAAATTCATAATAAATTCCTAAAAATTATTTTAAAGCCTAAAAATAGATTTGTAATAATTTTGAATATATTTTATGAGTATTTAATATTTTTAGAATATTAATGCTATTTAATTTATTTAATTATTATATTAAATAAATTAATTAAAAATAATTTTAATACTTGAAAAATCATTTGAAATTATATTATGGTATAAGAAAATATTTTAAGTTATTTTTAATAACTTTTAATATTTTGTGATGAATCTCATTAATTAATTAATATTAATGGTAATTGATTTATTTAATAAATTTATGGAAAATTAGTTTTAATGGTTTAAAAATCATATAAAAATGATTTAAAGGTTTGGAAAATATTTTAAGTTATAAAATATAACTTTTGATATTTTGTCATGAAATACATTAATTATTAATATTAATGGCAGTAATTTGATAATGGATTTAAATGTTTAAAAATCATTTAAATGTGATTTTAATGTATTAAAAATACTTTGAGATATTATAAATAATTTATAATATTATGTTGTGTATTTCATTAATATTTTGATTTTAAATAAGTATTAATGATAATAAAATTATATTGTATTTAAATATGATATTAATGATTGAAAAATCATGATAAATGGTAATAATTACTTAAAAATTATTATAAGTCTTTGAAAAATGTTTAGACTGATTAATAAATTATTTAAGATAATGTTGAACTAGTTTAGGTAGAGTCTTAGTGATATTAGGCTCGATAATTATCTGACTAGGCTGTCTAGATGTCAAAATTGTACCGGACTCAACTCAGACTGAAATAGTTTGACTTGATATCGAGTCTTAGGTAGTTTGTGTGACAACCCGAGAATTTTAAAAAAATCTTTTAAATCATAATTAATTGATTTAAGGTTCAATATTAGAACCTAGACAGAAAATAAGTGTATGCGTTTGACATTTTTGAGAAGGAATTTTGAGGATTTCAAAATTCTGTGAAGGATTTTAGAGAATTATTCAGGATTAAGGGTATATGTGAATATGTTCTGTGTGTATGGTCATTTGTGTGTTCAAAATGTGGTTAAGGGTAAAGGTTTGACCAGATAAATTATATTTGTGTCAAACCCTAATCGTATATTAAGAACATCATCGTTCAGTTAGAAAATCCTAGCAATGGATAAGAAATCCTAAAAACTGGTTCTGAAACCCTAATTTCGTTTTCGAAAATTTGAAACCCTAATTCGGATATTAAAATCCTAATTTGGGAATTAAAATGCTATGTATAAGGTTTATATATTTTAATTACAAACCTAATTAGGGATAACCCTAATGATTAATTAGATTTTTAATAATTTAAAAACCATAATTCTTGGGTTATAAACCCTAATGCCCATTTTAGTAAAACCCTAATTATTATTAAAATTTTAATTAGGAAATATTAATCTTAATTATCAAGATTGATTTTATTGGGAAATTAGAATATAATTAGAAAATCCTAATTATAATTTAGAGATATTAATTTTCTATTTAGAAAGCCTAAATTAAAAATATTAGAAAATTAATTTTTGGGAACCTTAGGTTTTAACCCTAAGGATTAAACCCTAAGGGTCAAATCCTAAGAGTTTGCAAAAGTTACTAAAATGCCTTAAAAATGTATGTAAAATGTCTAAAATGCCCTTGGTGCATTATTGGAGGTAGCCTTCAATTATTGCCCTATTTGTAGTTAGAGACTAGCTAAGATACACCCATGTGCTAAAATATCACAGCAATCTAAGCCCTTAGATCATATAGATGCATTGAATCAAAAGAATAAATAATTGAAGAGAGAGAAAGTTAACAAATTGTGCTAATTTGCTATCAAACTCTCAACCCACACCTTCTCTCTCTAGACTCACGAAAATATGAAGTATATCAGTCCCTTGTATGATCCATAGTAAGCTAAGAATAGATCATGATGATCAGATTCAAGATCAAGGCTTAAAAAGTTATAAAAATCCCAATTCTAGAAATCTCATTATTTGATGTTATATGTTGTAATTTGTTGGCTAGATATGTGTTAGAGGGTGTTATTTGATGATTTGGGTTACCAAAACTTAGATCCACATCATTTAGATGCTCGAATTTAAAGATTTATCAAATCTGGAAAAGTTAGAAAAAGCCGTCTGACAGCCATATGTCAGACCTCATAGATCTGTGTGTGTTAGATGTTTATGGTGTTTAATGTTTTGTATCTGTTCTATGCCATGTCGTCTGTGTTCTAAAACTAGAAAAAGGGATAGATTATGAACATGCTGAGAGATATGATTGGTCAAAGTAGGTTGACCGTTCACGGAAAAATGAATTCTGGGCAGCCCAGAATTCCAGTAACATCTGACAAGCCTTTTGCAGGTGCTAGATCTTGCTGTGATTTGTTATTTGGGTCATATTGTAGGTTGAATCTAGTATCCTGACATGAGTTCTACACATCTATGCTTTTATATTACTCAAATAGTGACCAGAATGGGATTTAATCATGGTCAAATTACTTAGTTGACCGAACTGCTTGAAGAACAATCTGGAAAACCCAGATTTGTTCATGAACACGTTCCTGACCTCTACTTTGACCAGCAAAAATTTGTTAAAACATGATGTTGTTATGTTGATCTGTTGATGTATTATTATTCCTTGACATCTCGACTACAAGTTTGAAGCTTTAAATCACACAAAACAGACCTAGAGTTCAAGATATATAGATCTATATATAGCACCAAGAGCTGTTCTTCATTTTATGGAAAACCCAGAAATGAAGAACAGTGTTGTCAGACTTTTTGATGGCTAATAACTCTTTGTTATGATGATTAATGACCAAGAAATCAGTCTAGGCTAGTAGTCTTACACTTGTATGACAACCTTAACATGAATTCCAACCCGGAAAGCAACAAGAACATAAGATTAAAACTGGTCAAACGTAGCACATTAACCATTGACATGAACATTCTGGGTTTGCTGATGAATGCTCAAGAACACCTATAGCGACAGTTTCGTCGCTATAGGGCCCTTTAGCGACAGTTTATTTTCCCCAAATTATTATTTTTAATAAATAATTAGTATTAAATGGTTTTTAATTATTAAAAATACAAAATAAATTCTTAAAAATTATTTTAAAGTCCGAAAAATAGTTTTTAATTATTTTGAGTATATTTCAAAAATATTTAATATTTTTGAAATATAAAAGGTATTTAATTTATTTAATAATATTATTAAATAAATAATTTAAAAATAGTTTTAATTCATGAAAAATCATGAGAAATTATATTATGGTGTTAGAAAATATTTTAAGTTATTTTTAATAACTTTTGCTATTTTGTGATGAATTTCATTAATATATTAATATTAATGGTAATGGATCTATTTAATGAATATATTAAATAAATTATGGAAAAATAGCAATAACGTTTTAAAAATCATATAAAAATGATTTAAGTGTTATAAAAATATTTTAAGTTATAATATATAACTTTTGGTATTTTGTCATGAAAATATTAATATTTTAATTTTAATATCAATTATCGGATAATGGATTTAATTGTTTAAAAATTATATACATATGATTTTAAGGTATTAAAAATACTTTGATATATTATAAATATATTATAATATTATATTATGATTTTCATTAATATTTAGTAATAAATTAATATTAATAATAAAGGAATTTTGTGGTATTTAATTCATTTAAATACGATATTAATGATTGAAAAATCATTTTAAATGACAATAATTATGTGAAAATTATTACGAGCTTATGAAAAATAATTTGATTGTTAATAAATTATCTTAGATAATGGTCAAATGTTTAAACAGACTTTAATTGAACTTAGACTCGAAATTTTGTTCGACTAGACCGTCGTGTCGAGTTCAACTCAGACTGTAATAGTTTGACTTGATACCGAGTCCTATGTGTGTTGTAGACTGATAGTGTTATGTGATAATGTGTTTAGGTTATTTTATATATTATGATGATATTATTCTAACTTATATATCGATAATACTAATATTAGGTTTTCGGATAAAGTTTTATAAATTGCGTAGCGATAATCAACGAACCAGGCAATGTTTACTTAACTATACTAAGAGTTGTTTCATTTAGATATATGTTTATGGATAATCATTGTTGATTGTCATTGTAGAATTGTACTCTCTACATATTGCATATATAAGTCAGGTATGAAAGGCTGATCACTTTCATTACCAATTGGTCCAGATATATTTGTTCATGTTCAATACTTATTCAGTCAAAAGTTTGTTCGTGCTAATTCACAACTATATTGATGAATTATAGCCAGCTTATTATTCAAACTCTTTCAATCATGATATATCGTTAAATTATTGAATTTAAACTTGCTGAGCAACCTTCATGCTCACCCTTGCTATATCATGATAAACATTGCAGATAAGGCGAATGCGTTCGAATACAAGAAAAGGATAATGCCAAGTTTAGCTTGGGATAAAATGTGCAGCTAATTTGTAATAGTATAGTTTGATAATAATGTTGTATGTCAGATAGGATAATGAATTGTGTTATGTGAAGGTTACTCGACCTTGGGATTAGTGTGCAAATATATTATATAAGCAATTAATGTTTATATCTTTCGCAATAGTTATAGATTGATTGTACCAGATCCGTGGTGATTTGGGACCCGGGTTCGGGGCTTTCACAGTTGGTATCAAAACTGTAGGTTATAAACCTAGGGTAGTGATACCTTAGACTAAAAACCGCAGTGATTAGGATAAGTACTAACTCAAATAGAGTTAGTGTGTCGGTAAGATTCAAAGATGAATCTCGGCGGGTTATAAAGATACAGAGTTCCCTAACTCTGATAATAAAGTTGAACAGTAGTGGTGAATAGATAGAATCTAAAAGACTAAAAGTTCAGTGATAGGAGATCGTAAAACAAAACGATCAATATATAGAAATGAATCGTAATATATACGATGAGATCACCCCGTGATCTGATAAGGACATAGCAGGGAAAAGAATCAATCTTATTATTGAAAAGTTTACGGCAAGAATATTGTGTGAAAGTTGTACTATAAATTGGTACAGATTTAGGAAAGGATTATGAATACGAGTTGAATGAAATTCGTATTGAGAAGGGAGTTAAGATTAGGTAGGGATTCAATTGAGGACTCATGTCAATAGCTGAGTTATATGATTCCTTGTTATGGGCGGGGAATTATACTTGGTGTAAAAACCACTTAGTTTCTGACACTGATAATTATTGAAATGTCTGGGTCGCGCTATTTGCTATCTGCGTGTTGAGAAGGTGATTCTTTTCCCATGTGTATTACAGATAGATAGGTTCTAAGTAGAGAATATAAGGTTAAGTACGAGTTCTTAAAACTCATACTTATGGTATATTCGTGACTCATAATTATATAAAATGTTTATGAACCCCTCAGCGAATGGACGCCAAAGGTCTGTCTAGGACAAGTTCTTAAACTCATATGATTGTGGCAAGTTCCTAAACTCATAAGTGTGGTAAGTTTGACGAACTGGGTATAATTTTGTGTGAATGGAGTATTAAGGATAATAGGAATAGATAGACTATTTAAACAAATGATTATTAGTGGAGACATAGGTTTTTCAAAACTCCTAGCTATGCTAGACTTCGAAATTTTGACATCAAGCTAAGTACGAACTATGTGTTTTTTTAAAAAAAATGTAGACTCATAATCATTTTTGAAACGGTTTAAAGTATAGTCTATGCTACTCATTTTGGCTAGACGCAAATGATTTAAAATATCAAAATATATTTTTAATTATCGCTAATGTACCACGTAACCTGGTGCAGAGATGATAAAAAGTTGATGGAGTTGTAAATGCAGGAATACTTAGTGTGAATTTGATCTAACATCGTTATTCCACTATTGTATGATGTGTTATGACAAAGTCATACAATGACGGCATCCTCAAACGGACTGTTAATACAGTACGACATCATGACGTCATTCTCAAAAATATTTTTAAAAATTTTAATTTGCCAACGGGGTTTGGCTACACTTAAATAATTCGATTGAATTGAATTATTGATATGAGTCTACGCTATTCGATTCAGCTAGACTAAAGTTTATGAAAACTCTAAACGTTCTTTAAAATTTTTTCTGAACAAAATTATTTTGGTGCAGAATTTGATAAGACTGAGGTAAAATTTTGTGCCTATGATAGTGATGAGAAACAGATCAGACCAGCAGTACTTAATAAGTACAGGGCATACTGGATTAATTACCCACTATGTCCGTAAGTTATGACGGTTTGCGGATGAATTTCTATAAAATCTTTGCGAAAACGACAGACAATAGTCTGTATAACCCCTCAGCACAATTTCAAAATTTTAACTCTTGTGAGTGTTGTATTGGGTAGCAAGTGATGTTAAGAAGGAATGATGTATGTTGTATGGTGTATGGTGTAAGGTGTAAGGTAAATTTCGGGGACAAAATTTTTAGAAGAATGGGTGAATGTGACAACTCGAGAATTTAAAAAAATTCTTTTAAATCATAATTAATTGATTTAAGGTTCAATATTAGAACCTAGACAGAAAATAAGTGTATGCGTTTGACATTTTTAAGAAGGAATTTTGAGGATATCAAAATTCGATGAAGGATTTTAGAGAATTATTCAGGATTAAGTGTATATGTGAATATGTTCTGTGTGTATGGTCATTTGTGTGTTCAGAATGTGGTTAAGGGTCAAGGTTTGACCAGATAAATTATATTTGTGTCAAACCCTAATCGTATATTAAGAATGTCTTCGTTCAGTTAGAAAATCCTAGCAATGGATAAGAAACCCTAAAAATCGGTTCTGAAACCCTAATTTCGATTCTGAGAATTTGAAACCCTAATTCGGATATTAAAATCCTAAATTGGGAATTTAAATGCTATGTATAAGGTTTATGTATTTTAATTACAAACCTAATTAGGGATAACCCTAATGATTAATTAGATTTTTAATAATTTAGAAACCTTAATTCTTGGGTTATAAACCCTAATGCCCATTTTGGTAAAACCCTAATTATTATTAAAATTTTAATTAGGAAATATTAATCCAAATTATCAAGATTGATTTTATTGGGAAATTAGAATATAATTAGAAAATCCTAATTATAATTTAGGGATATTAATTTTACATTTAGAAAGCCTAAATTGAAAATATTAGAAAATTGATTTTTGAGAACATTAGGTTTTAACCGTAAGGGTCAAACCCTAATGGTTGGCACAAGTTACTAAAATGCCTTAAAAATGTATGTAAAATGTCTAAAATGCCCTTGGTGCATTATTGGAGGTAGCCTTCAATTATTGCCCTATTTGTAGTTAGAGACTAGCTAAGATACACCCATGTGCTAAAATATCACAGCAATCTCAGCCCTTAGATCATATAGATGCATTGAATCAAAAGAATAAATAATTGAAGAGAGAGAAAGTTAACAAATTATGCTAATTTGCTATCAAACTCTCAACCCACACCTTCTCTCTCTAGACTCACGAAAATATGAAGTATATCAGTCCCTTGTATGATCTATAGCAAGCTAAGAATAGATCATGATGATCAGATTCAAGATCAAGGCTCAAAAAGTTATAAAAATCCTAATTCTAGAAATCTCACTATTTGATGTTATATGTTGTAATTTGTTGGCTAGATATGTGTTAGAGGGTGTCATTTGATGATCTGGGTTACCAAAACTTAGATCCACATCATTTAGATGCTCGAATTTAAAGATTTATCAAATTTGAAAAAGTTGGAAAATGTCGTTTGACAGCCATATGTCAGACCTCATAGATCTGTGTGTGTTAGATGTTTATGGTGTTTTATGTTTTGTATCTGTTCTATGCCATGTCGTCTGTGTTCTAAAACTAGAAAAAAGGGATAGATTATGAACATGCTGAGAGATATGATTGGTCAAAGTAGGTTGACCGTTCACGGAAAAATGAATTCTGGGCAGCCCAGAATTCCAGTAACATCTGACAAGCCTTTTGCAGGTGCTAGATCTTGCTGTGATTTGTTATTTGGGTCATATTGTAGGTTGAATCTAGTATCCTGACATGAGTTCTACACATCTATGCTTTTATATTACTCAAATAGTGACCAGAATGGGATTTAATCATGGTAAAATTACTTAGTTGACCGAACTGCTTGAAGAACAATCTGGAAAACCCAGATTTGTTCATGAACACGTTCCTGACCTCTACTTTGACCAGCAAAAATTTGTTAAAACATGATGTTGTTATGTTGATCTGTTGATGTATTATTATTCCTTGACATCTCGACTACAAGTTTGAAGCTTTAAATCACACAAAACAAACCTAGAGTTCAAGATATATAGATCTATATATAGCACCAAGAGCTGTTCTTCATTTTATGGAAAACCCAGAAATGAAGAACAGTGTTGTCAGACTTTTTGATGGCTAATAACTCTTTGTTATGATTATTAATGACCAAGAAATCAGTCTAGGCTAGTAGTCTTACACTTGTATTACAACCTTAACATGAATTCCAACCCAAAAAGCAGCAAGAACATAAGATTAAAACTGGTCAAACGTAGCACATTAACCATTGACATGGACATTCTGGGTTTGCTGATGAATGCTCAATAACACCTATAGCGATAGTTTCGTCGCTATAGGGCCCTTTAGCGACAGTTTATTTTCCCAAAATTATTATTTTTAATAAATAATTAGTATTAAATGGTTTTTAATTATTAAAAATACAAAATAAATTCTTAAAAATTATTTTAAAGTCCGAAAAATAGTTTTTAATTATTTTGAGTGTCGACGTCGGGATTTTTAATTTTCCCTTTCCGTTACTTGTTCTTTGGTGTTCTCATTTTAGGTGAGATTTGTTTGAAAAAATAATTAAAAAAGGTCCGACATGTATAATGTCGACAATGGACTGTTAAGAGTCGCCAGTTGGTTTTTTAACTGGTTGTACCAACACAACCGAGAAAAGGTTTGCACATTGACCCAGTGATGTGACACTGCTAAACGGGTCGGTGAAACCGAGATTCATTAGGGTCCGGGGACTTGGTTATGCGGAGGGAAGGTGTTAGGCACCCCCCGACATCCGTGTTACCACGGTGACCGCCTCTTTTCAAGAAACTGTTATCTGAATGTGTGTGTGTGAGTCAATGTGCTGTTATTTGGAAGTAGTGCGAGGCCTCGTTCGCACCTATATATATACACAGGGTTTGAATTTATGTAAAAATTCAATTTTAGCAAGATATGGCAGTGATGTTTTCTAAAAGGGGTTTTTCAAACCCTAATGCTCAATAGTAATTGAGACATTTTACACTCCTATTTTATTCCGTATTCGGCTAGATTGATTTTATTTGACAGATGCGAGGCATCCGTACGAAAATAATGTACAAAAAGGTGCTGAATTTCTCTTGGGTATGTAAACCATCCTAGGAAATCCAAACACCGCAAAATATTTTTCAAGCTGCTTATAGCTGAAAATGTCTATCACGGGAACCAAATCTAGATCCAATGGGATGAATCTGTGATCACATGATTCCTAGGCTCACATGATGCCGCAATTGATATAAACGCAGTAAGAAGGTATATATATATATAAAAGCTGTATATATATATATATATATATATATATATATATATATATATATACAGACATGATCACCAACCACGAATTACCTCCATGGGGGATCAGAAATATAAATAAAGCTGTAAAAGCTATCAACTTCCACGGAGGAAACTCCAGGCGGGACGAAATGTACAGAAAGTTGTAAGAACGGTCAACCACCACGAAGTAAACTCTAGGTGGGACGAAATGTATATATATATATATATATATATATATATATATATATATATATATATATATATATATATATATATATATATAAAACCATGTAAACGCACCGAATATAAAATCTAGGCTCATCGAACAGAGTTCAACCACAGTTAATATATATAAGTATATATATATATATTAAAGCACGTAAACGCTCCGGATGTAAAATTCAGGCTCACCGAACAAAGATCGATAGCAGTTTATATATATAATTATATATATAAGAAAGCCATTAAATGCACCAGACATAAGTCTAGGCTCATCGAACAGAGTTCGACACTTAGTTCATATATATATATATATATATATATATATATATATATATATATATATATATATATATATAAATGCAATTAAACGCTCCAGACCGAAGTCTAGGCTCAATCGAGGCATAACTTGATAATGTTAGTCCATATATATAAATATATATGTATATACAAACTAAAAATAAACCACGGACCGAAGTCCAGGCAAAAGTGTGCAACACGACTCTAAACGTGATGAAGGGTGTGTGCAAAGATGAAGAGAAAAACTTTAAAGTATGAAAGAAGGCTTATAATGGGCTGCTAAAGAAGACTTCAATATCTTTAAAGTGGGTAAACACTAGCTTTTATAGGTACAAAATAAGCTATATGTGAGCTCACAAGTGTTTAAAATGAGAAAGCACTCAGTATGGGGTGAGTACACAGCAAATTGGGCAGGGCTTCCTCGCCGTTTTTTCTTACAAAATAGCCACCCCAAGCCCTCTATTTATAGAGGGTGGAGCCGCATGTGTACCTGCGGCTGAGCCGCAGGTGTACCAGAGGCAACCCGGGTGGGCTCGGGTTTTTCAGCTCTGGTCGTCTCAAAGTACGTGCACTCAGGCACTGTAATGTCCACTCAAACTTTCAAAAGTGTAATCCGGGCATCCGTTTGAGGTATACAAGACCTATTTCAGACCGCCGTTGTCGAGAGTTATACGATGGCATGGGATTAGAGTTTTGTGCGAAGACATTGAAGATGGGACGGTGCCCTCCGGTCTTTAAGCTTCAACTTTCATCCGTTACCCCGCACAATAGTCACTCGGGATTGGTTAGTCTTGTAGGACATTGTTGCATAGCTATGTTGAGACGACGTGGCATGACATCGTGTCGGTCAGATGACGATGTTGCCCATCACCGGTGTTATCGCCGGATTGGGCTGATAAAGCAGGCGTTGCTCAGCTTCGCTGAGATTGGACTGCTGTAATTTGTTAAAGGTCCTCATTGTCATCCTTGAGGTGTGTCTGTCTTCCCGATGTTATCACCGGGCTGGTACAGTGGATCTCGTTGTGAGCGCCGAGATGGAAGCTGGTTGCATTTATAACAAGCATTTTCGGGGTTATTGCCAAAATTGCCTTCATTGGGGTTATCACCAAGGTTGGTGGCTATTCCCATGGTTGGAACTGAGACTGGATACCTCGGGATTGTCTCCGAGATTAATCGGTCTTCTCCGGTGTGTGTTCCGATATTATATCTACATGCCTCGGGGTTATCTCCGAGATTATTACTTCTAGATTGCGATCTGGGTTGATGCTGAACTTCCGGTAGTATCCGGTACGGATATGGATCGTCTTTCAGGGTTCCCTCTTAAAAGATGAATCTGCTCTCCTGCAATGTTAATGACAGGTGTACAGAAAATTTCGAGTGTCTACAGATGCCCCTCGTTATCATACTCATGCATGGCGATGCATGGGTAGGATAAAGAATCCTAGACACTAGAAATGCAACATGATGAACATGATACTATGATAGCAACATGATGCAAATGTATGATGCATGTGTACGAGATTGTAGCCCAACACGCTGGGGATTATTGCTGGCTCCCTGTTGCTTTAATTGGGGATTGACAACGATGACCAGATTTGATGTGTTATCTAAATCTGGTAGGATGTTGATGTTGGAGTTATCATCAAATTCATGGATAATGAATTGATCCTACAGATGTACCTCTTTTGTGTAAGAGATCTCTGGGGATAAAGCTTGATCTGTTTGAGGATGTGTATAACATATTACGTCATCTATCCTCTTTGATGACATTGACCTCTTCTGGTTAGTTTCACCAAAATATGCCAAGATTCTGTTGGGTTTACTCCCAACAGCAAATGCTGTCAGGGATGCCTGACCTTCGTTGACGTGTACTTCACCAACATATGCGTCAATGGCTGAAAAATCCTGTAGGATATACTGTCAAGGCTGCTTGACCTCTGCTATCGTGTAGATCATCGGAACATTGCGTTGTGACCCCCGCCGGGGATTTGAGCGGTCGGGTGTGAAAACCTCGAATAGCTCCAGAGCTCTGATAGGTTTAAATCGCTATCGGATGTAGTAATGTCAAGGCTGCTTGACCTTCGTTGATTTATATGTTAACGGATGAGCATTCGTTGTAACCCCCGCCGGGGATCTCACGTTGTAACCCCGGTCGGGGATCCACTGGGGAGTGATGAATATAAACGTACGCAATGATTGGACAACTTTCCATGCTTCGATGGGTTTACTTGCCATCGGCTGAAACAACGTCAAGGCTGCTTGACCTTCATTGATTTGTGTGTCAATGGATAAGCATGCATTGTAACCCCCGCCGGGGATTTCGCATTATAACCCCCGTTGGGGATTAGCTTGTATGAAAATATTGGGGTGACAACCTTACGCTGACGGCATCGGACCTCTGTACAGTATTGCCGAATGTGGTATGCAAAGACTTGAATTATCGGTATAGTAAACCCTGTGTTCGGTCGAATACCAATGGATGAAAAGAAAGCCACAGTTGGATCTAGAAAAACCAAGGTTTCAGGCTATTCTGCTCAATCGCGTAGCGTTTTTATCCCGGGTTTGGCCTTTTCAGCTTGTAAGAACTCCTTTGCAACTCGAACTGGACCGAGCCGGAGTGATGGTACCCATATGGGAGTACCGCAGGTGCACCTGCTGCAGCCGCAGATGGGCCTGTGGCCAACCGTGGATGATAAATTCCAGCAGGTTGGTCTCACAAGTCACGTACGAGTGTTCTACACTATCTTGGTAACATATGCTTGTATTTTCTCTCATTTCTGTCCGTTGGATCTTGAGTTATCGCATGAGATGCATCTAAACACATAGTAGTGATTATGTATGCACAAATGACTAGATAAAAATATTCAACATAGTAAATGTTAGTATTAAACCATGTTGAACATAATGATGTGAAAAAAATTGACTTTGGAGACAATCAAATTGACACCTTTTTCTGCTATTTTTTTGTCCTATTTGAGGTCCAATGAGCATAAGGTAGCAAGGTAAAGTACTCGTAGTATTGAGGTTGGCTTGATGCATGATGATTTTAATTTTTAAAGCATATATTATGTATATGACTTTGGGGCAGGTGTGCTACTGAATGGCCACCTAGACATGCCTGTATGCATGTGGATAGTCCTATTTTCGGAGAGGACTATGGCAACATTTTTCAAAATGTAGGCATTGGGTAGTCATACATTTTAACTCTATTATATATGTTAAAGTAAATGCATGCATGCATATAGTCATAAAATGCAAAGCTCCAGGTAAGGACATATTACACCCTTTCTGAGGTGATTTGGAGACTTGTTATCCAGATACTATGGATTCGGATCAGCCAAGCAGTTCCTATAGGACCACTTCTAGTGTACGACAGAGGGCTTCTGAAGTACCTCTTCCCCGTTCTGTCAGACAGCCTCGACGGTTGGTGGAGGCCGTGATACGTCCTGTCCAGGTAGATGTTCCCGACGTTGAGGATGAGGAGGCGGATATTTTGATAGAGGATCCCGCTCCTGCTGCACATGTCCCTCGCAAGGAGCTTCCGAGCATTCAGGTGGTGAACCCAGAATTCCTGGGTGATTTGGGCAGACATCCATCGATGTATTTGCATGCTAACGAGGTATGACATTAGACTTTGATCTTCCTTCTTTCCTATTGATGAGGATTAAAGGGTTTTAATGTTGATCTGCATTTCATGCAGGTTCCTGGTTTTACATAGCCTTGAGGGAACTGGTTTAGCATTCACTTCATGTATCAAGCGCTTCATCCTGACTATAGAGCGGTAGTGCATGAGTGGGGATTTGGGGCATTTTTCTCTATCCTTCCCCGTTGTTGTCCCTAGGGTTACCTCAGGGCATTGTCTAAGCGATGGTTTCATCAGACTCAGTCACTCCATCTGCTAGATTGCGAGGTGATGATGACGCCTATGGATTGGCGATTTATCATAGGTATGGAGTTTGGAGGGGAGACAATGCCTTGCATGGCAAATATTATCCCTACTGCCGTTAGATCCTTATTAGGAGTTCCGGCGGCGGCGCTCAAAGGCAGGACTGTCCATTCAGGTCCTTTGAGCGTAGATGCTATGAGCGGGCTATTGAGTGAGCCTATGCCTGATGATGTCAGAATCAGGGATCGCGTTCTACGGCGATTGTTCCGGACGATCATTAGGGGTTGCTTCATAGCAGATAACTCTTCTACGGTATCTTTCGCTTTGATCAGCGCTACACGTGATGTGGATCGTATTGGAGAGTATGATTGGGGCTCCTACACCTTTGCCTATTTCCTTTGGGGCATGCGTATTCGCTCACAGGGTTTGACCGAGGCTTGGCTTAGATTTTACCCATTTCTGCTGGTGAGTATTTCTCTTGTCATTTACCATGTAATAGGTTAAGAGTGTTACCTAATAGCAGATGTTTGCCTTTGTGTTGGCAGTTTTGGGCCTATGAGAGGCTTCCATGCTTGCGTCCCGTGAGTGTGTTAGGTTTATACACCTATCCACGAGGACGACGATGGCATCATTCAATTCTGCCAGAGGTCCCTGTAGCTGAGGGATTCACTCATTGTCGTATGCAGCTGGAGTTGCTGACGGCCGATACCATCACATGACTTCCCTATTTCGGGGAACACCTGACTGTGGGTTTTGAGGATGGATACCCGACTGGAGTCGAGTATGTGACTTTCACCAGGAGAGTTCCTCTCTTCACAGATGGAGGCTGGGAGCTCTATTTAGGATTGCGTGCTATTAGGAGCACCATAGGGGAGATTCGTATACCGATCTTGCCTCCTGCCAGGCGTTATTGGCATATATCGCAATCACACGTCATTGATATCCCATTGTTAGGGGTTGACGGTTTTGCATTGTCAGAGGGTCCATGTACTCAGGAGACATTCCATCGGTGGTGGTCCCCTAGCACTATTGGAGCTCAGTCCCGCGCCAAATAGTTTATGGGGGATATGGTTCCAGGATCTTTGATGATGACGGATTGAATAGCTTGTGTCCGAGATCCGACCCATATGACCCAGATTGATAGTTTGACCCGACAGTTGGACCAGGCACATATATTTATTAGGCATTTGGGCAGAGACCCGATAGAGGCGGCTTCATTTGATCCTTCTAGCTCAGGCGCTGGCCCCTCAGGTGACCCATTCAATTTTGTCGGCGCAGATCCTCCTTTATATAGGCCTGATATCCCTATTGATAGAGATCCAGTGACTCAGGAGGAATTACATCAGGTGGACATGATTGATGATGTGGATATCGACACCATTATCTTCTTCTGATGTATATTCTCGTTATATCTTTTGATAGGCCTCTGTTAGATGTTGGGTGGCTGTGCCCCATTCTCGCTATATCTTTTGATAGGCCTTTGTTAGATATTGGGTGGCTGTGCCCCGTTTCCCTATATTTGTAGCTGTACAGAGATGATGTATTAGATGATGATATACTTAGGAATGTATGTACTATTTTTTTCATTCCCTATATCATATGGCCATCTATTATCTGTTATGCATGTATCATGTTATGCATATGTATGTATGTCTAGAGATATTTGGTATTGACCCCTGGATGGTCTTATGACACGGCCTGCACAGATGTCTTCTTCGACAGTTAGCCGCATAGATCATACCCCACCGCCAGTGGTGGCATCGGGTATGAGATCGTTGTATGATAGCATGTCACCACCAGAAAGGGTGACTGTAGATTATTTATTGCAGCATACCATGACCTTTTTGACTTTTTAGGTTCCCGTAGGATTTGTGGATGGGATGATAGAGCATTGGCTACTGGATAGGCAGGTATTCTGATTTGGCACCCATGAGTTGACTCCTACTCTGGAGGAGTATGCACGTTTGACGATGCTGCCTCTAGACAGACCTTGCATGCATCTGGCTTTGGGAGACATGAGTAGACGATTCATGACTCTCACAGGATTGAGGCGCAGAGTGGTACATGATGAGTTGACATCTAGCCACGTGATATCCCAGCGTTTTCTGTACGACAGATTTGGCTCGGAGGATAGCTATTCACGACATTCCGGGGATTTCACCACACCGGAGGCTCATTGGTGCTTGGCCAGAGTTGACGTACTGATGCTATGCGTACTATCATATGTGTATATGTCGCGGTATATGGATGAGATAGATATAGGCATTATTATGGCCATGAGAGTTCTCAAGGAGGGTCGTACCATTGTACCTATGATTGTAGTAGAGACCCTACGGTCGACATCATATTGTTCACGTATCCTACAGAAGTGTTCACAGGTAGTTCAGTCATGCTATAAGTGTGGTTCATGTCACACTTGAGACCGATTAGCACTTTTAGACGGCATGGGTACTACTTCACCCATGATGTAGCTATGTTATACTCTTTTCCGCCAACAGAATGTATAGATGCTCTGTCCTGGTCCACATTCTTGGCAGATATCAGAGATCCATTCAGCATATTGCCGTGTTCGGGGCTTAGCTCACCATACAGCTTCATTACTCATGCTCCGGACATGGACTGTCTCCCTCTGGCTGGTTTGAGGGGAGTTACCACTTATCACCCATTGGCCGTGATGTCGCAGTTCGACCAGTTCCAGGATAATGTCCATTCCCCACATTGAGAAAGGCCCGATTTGAAAAAACAAGTGAAAAAGGTCCGACATGTATAATGTCGACGATGGACTGTTAAGAGTCGCCAGTTGGTTTTTTAACTGGTTGTACAAATACAACCGAGAAAAGGTTTGCACATTGACCCAGTGATGTGACACTGCTAAACGGGTCGGTGAAACTGAGATTCATTAGGGTCCGGGGACTTGGTTATGCGGATGGAAGGTGTTAGGCACCCCCCGACATCCGTGTTACCACGGTGGCCGCCTTTTTTCAAGAAACTGTTATCTGAATGTGTGTGTGTGTGAGTCAATGTGCTGTTATTTGGAAGTAGTGCGAGGCCTCGTTCGCACCTATATACATAGGGTTTGAATTTATGTAAAAATTCAATTTTAGTAAGATATGGCAGTGATGTTTTATAAAAGAGGTTTTTCAAACCCTGATGCTCAATAGTAATTGAGACCTTTTACACTCCCATTTTATTTGGTATTCGGCTGGATTGATTTTATTTTACAGATGCGAGGCATCCGTACGAAAATAATGTACAAAAAGGTGCGGAATTCCTCGTGGGTATGTAAACAATATGAGGAAATCCAAACACCGCAGAATAATTTACAAGCTACTAACTGCTGAAAATGTCCATCACGGGAACCGAATCTAGATCCAATGGGATGAATCTGTGATCACACGATGCCGCAATTGATATAAACGCAGTAAGCAGGTATATATATATATATATATATATATATATATATATATAAAAGCTGTAAATATATATATACAGACATGATCACCAACCACAAAGTACCTCCATGGGGGATCAAAAATGTAAATAAAGTTGTAAAAGCTATCAACCGCCACGGGGGAAACTCCAGGCGGGATGAAATGTACAGAAAGCTGTAAAAACGATCAACCACCACGAAGTAAACTTCAGGTGGGACGAAATGTACAGAAAGCTATAAGAATGGTCAACCACCACGAAGTAAACTCTAGGTGGGACGATATATATATATATATATATATATATATATATATATATATATATATATATATATATATATATATATATATATAAGCATGTAAACGCACCGAATATAAAATCCAGGCTCATCGAACAGTTAATATATATATTAACTGTGGTCGAACTCTGTTCGATGAGCCTGGATTTTACATTCGGAGCGTTTACGTGCTTTAATATATATATATATATATATATATATATATATATATATATATATATATATATATTAAAGCACGTAAACGCTCCGAATGTAAAATCCAGGCTCACCGAACAAAGTTCGATAGTAGTTCATATATATAATTATATATATAAGAAAGCCATTAAACGCACCAGATATAAGTCTAGGCTCATCGAACAGAGTTCGACACACAGTTTATATATATAAATGTATATATATACAAAAGCAATTAAACGCTCCAGACCGAAGTCTAGGCTCAATCGAGGCATAACTCGATAATGTTAGGCTATATATATATATATATATATATATATATATATATATATATATATATATATATATAAATATATATATATATATGTGTATACAAACTAAAAATAAACCACAGACCGAAGTCCGGGCAAAAGTGTGCAACACGACTCTCAACGTGTAGAAGGGTGTGTGCAAAGATGAAGAGAAAAACTTTAAAGTGTGAAAGAAGGCTTACAGTGGGCTGCCAAAAGAAGACTTCAATATCTTTAAAGTGGGTAAATACTGGCTTTTGTAGGTACAAAATAAGCTATATGTGAGCTCACAAGTGTTTAAAATGAGAAAGCACTCAGTCTAGGGTGAGTACATACCAAATTGGGCAGGGCTTCCTCGCCGTTTTCTCTTACAAAATGGCCACCCCAAGCCCTCTATTTATAGAGGGTGGAGCCGCAGGTGTAATAGAGGCAACCCGGGTAGGCCCGGGTTTTTCGGCTCGGGCCGTCTCGAAGTACGTGCACTCAGGCACTGTAATGTCCACTCGAACTTTCAGAAGTGCAATCCGGGCATCCGTTTGAGGTATACAGGACCTATTTCGGACCGCCGTTGTCGAGAGTTGTACGATGGCATGGGATTAGAGTTTGTGCGAAGTCATTGAAGATGGGACGGTGCCCTCCGGTCTTCAAGCTTCAACTTTCATCCGTTACCCCGCACAATAGTCACTCAGGATTGGTTAGTCTTATGGGACATTGTTGCGTAGCTATGTTGAGACGACGTGGCATGCCATCGTGTCGGTCAGATGACGATGTTGCCCCTCACCGGTGTTATCGCCGGATTGGGCTGATAAAGCAGGCGTTGCTCAGCTTCGCTGAGAGTGGACTGCTGCAATTTGTTGAAGGTCCTCATTGTCATCCTTGAGGTGTGTCTGTCTTCCCGATGTTATCGCCGGGCTGGTACAGTGGATCTCATTGTGAGCGTCGAGATTGAAGCTGGTTGCATTTGTAACAAGCATTTCCGGGGTTATCGCCGAAATTGCCTTCCTTGGGGTTATCACCAAGGTTGGTGGCTATTCTCATGGTTGGGACTGAGACTGGATACCTCGGGGTTATCTCCGAGATTAATCGGTCTTCTCCGGTGTGTGTTCCGGTATTGTATCTGCATGCCTCGGGGTTATCTCCGAGATTATTACTTCCAGATTGCGATCTGGGGTTGATGCTGATCTTCCGTTAGTATCCGGTACGGATATGGATCCTTTTTCAGGATCTGCTCTCCTGCAATGTTAGTGACAGGTGTACAAAAAATTTTGAGTGTCTACATTGAGTATATTTCAAAAATATTTAATATTTTTGGTATATAAAAGGTATTTAATTTATTTAATAATATTATTAAATAAATTATTTAAAAATAACTTTAATTCATGAAAAATCATGAGAAATTATATTATGTCGTTAGAAAATTATTTAAGTTATTTTTAATAACTTTTGATATTTTGTGATGAATTTCATTAATATATTAATATTAATGGTAGTGGATTTATTTAATGAATATATTAAATAAATTATAGAAAAATAGCAATAGTGTTTTAAAAATCATATAAAAATGATTTAAGTGTTATAAAAATATTTTAAGTTATAATATATAACTTTTGGTATTTTGTCATGAAAATATTAATATTTTAATATTAATATCAATTATCGGATAATGAATTTAATTGTTTAAAAATTATATAAATATAATTTTAAGGTATTAAAAATACTTTGATATATTATAAATATATTATAATATTATGTTATGATTTTTATTAATATTTAGTAATAAATAAATATTAATGATAAAGGAATTATGTGGTATTTAATTCATTTAAATACGATATTAATGATTGGAAAATATTTTTAAATGATAATAATTTTGTGAAAATTATTACGAGCTTTTGCAAAATATTTTGACTGTTAATAAATTATCTTAGATAATGGTCAAGTGTTTAAACAGAGTTTAATTGAACTTAAACTCGAAATTTTGTCCGACTAGACCGTCGTGATATTAGAATTGTGTCGGGTTCAACTCAGACTACAATGGTTTGACTTGATACCGAGTTCTATGTGTGTTGTAGACTGATAGGTTTATGTGATAATGTGTTTAGGTTATTTTATATATTATAATGATATTATTCTAACTTATATATCGATATTACTAATATTAGGTTTTCGGATAAAGCGTTATAAATTGCGTAGCGATAATCAACGAACCAGACAAGTTTTACTTAACTCTACTAAGAGTTGTTTCATTCAGATATGCTTATGGATAATCATTACTAATTGATATTGTAGAATTGTACTCTGCATATATTGTATGTATAAGTCAGGTATGAAAGGCTGATCATCTTCATTACCAGTTGGTCTAGATATATATGTTCATGTTCAATACTTATTCAGTAAAAAGTTTGTTCGTGCTAATTCACAACTATATTGATGAATTATAGCGAACTTATTATTCAAACTCTTTCAATTATAATATATCGTTAAATTATTGAATTTAAACTTGCTGAGCAACCTTCATGTTCACCCTTGCTATATCATGATAAACATTGCAGATAAGGCGAATGCATTCGAATACAGGAAAAGGATAATTCCAAGTTCAGCTTGGGATAAAATGTGCAGCTAATTTGTAATAGTATAGTTTGATAATAATGTAGTATGTCAGATAGGACAATGAATTGTGTTATGTGAAGTTTACTCGACCTTGGGATTAGTATGCAAATATATTGTATAAGCAATTTATGTTTATATCTTCCGCAATAGTTATAGATTGATTGTACAGGATCCACGGTGATTTGGGACCCGGGTTCGGGGCTTTCATAGTTTGTAGACTGATAGGGATACGTGATAATGTGTTAAGGTTATTTTATATCTTTAATTAATAGTATTATACTATGATGATATTATTCTAATATTGGAGATCAATATTATAAATATTAGGTCTTCGTATAAAGCTATATTGACTGCGTAGCTGTAGTCGGTGATTCAGACAAGTTCTCTAACTCGACCTCGAGTTGATATTATTCAAATACGCTTGTGGTTAATCATTGTTGATTATACCATGTCTTTTAATTATTGATTCGTACTCTGTGCATATTGCATGTGTTCATCAGGTATGAAAGGCTGAACACCTTCATTATCATCTAGTTCAGTTAATTTGTTCATGTTCATTGTTCATTCAGCTATGAGAATTTGTTCATACTATTTCACAATGCTTATATTATTAAAAATCAGTCAGCTTATTGTTCAATTCTTTTAATCACGATATATCCTTAATTAAACTTAAACTTGCTGGGCAATCTTATTGCTCACCCTAACTATGTCATGATAAACTTTACAGATTAAAACAAATACGTCGGATACAAGTGAAGCCAGTGACATTGTATGTCAGATAGAATATGGAATACATGTATTACGTGAAGGTTCTCGACCTTGGGGATAATGTGTAAGTTTAATGTATAAACAATTTATGTTTATATCTTTCGCAACAATTATAGAAATAGTATACCAGATTCATGGTGTTTGATACCGGATTTGGGAATATTACAGTTGGTATCAAAGCCATGGATTTGGGGCTATTACAATAATGTGTTTAGGTTATTTTATAACTGTGATGATATTATTCTAATTTATATATCGATATTATTAATATTAGGTATTCAGACAAAGCTATATAGATTGCATAGCAGTAGTCGGTGATAAAGGCAAGTTCCCTCTAACTCAACCCTGAGTTATGATTTTTCAAATATGCTTGTGGTTAATCATTGTTGGTTATACCATGTCTATAATATATTGATTCGCACTTTGTGTATGTTGCATGTGTTCATCAGGTATGAAAGGCTGATCACCTTCATTACCATCTGGTCCAGTTGATTTGTTCATGTTCTTTATTGACAATTCATTCTTATCATTCTGATCGTTCAGTTATGAAACTTGATTCATGCTAGTTTACAATTATTATATTGTTGAACGTTAGCCAGCTTATTATTCAATTCTTTCAATCATGATATATCCTTTATTGAACTTATACTTGCTAGGCAAACTTGTTACTCACCCTTGCTATATCATGATAAACATTATAGATTAAGACGAATATGTCGAATACAGGTAAAGTCAAAGACAGTTCCAGCATTAATTTAGTATACAGATAAAAACTTGTAATAGTATTATATGTTAATGACATTGTATGTCAGATAGAATATTGAATTTAGGTAATAAGTTAAGGTTATCAACCTTGGGGTTTATGTTGTAAAGTTTAATGTATAAACAATTTATGTTTATATCTTTCGCAATAGTTCTAGAATGAGTGTACCAGATTCGTGGTGCTTAGTACCCGGATTTGGTGTCTTTACATAGTATGTATGTCAGGGTATTATTTCATAACACTAAGACATCTTAACAACAAACAAAAAGCAATTTAATGGTTGGTCAAAATAACCGGCTCAACCCGTTCTTGAGATTTCTGAGTAACACTGAAATTAGAACTTCGTGGTCAGTCAACGACTTTTGACCACTTATATCTTGCAATATATGAATCTAATAAACCTGTTTTCTTTTCCAGATTTACAGGCTCTGACATTCGATTGTCAGACCTATTTTTCTAGAATTTCTAGTTTGCTCAAAACATAATTTTGATGCATCTAGATGTTATGAAAACATGGTCTATCAACTTAGCATACTTACTAACATGTTATTACACATATCTAAATAACTAAACTACAAATTAAACATAGCAACAGTGATCTAAGTTAAAATTAGGGTTTGTACCTTTTTTTGAGTGATTTTGATTTCTCGCTTCTGAATCTGATCTTGCTATCACCAAGGCTTGTATAGGTATGATACATGAGTGTATAGGCTTTGATATTTCTTGAGTTTGGCTTGAGCTATGGCTGCTATTTATAGAATTGAGCTATTACATTTTTTTTTATCATTTTTCACCATCTTGCCTCCCTAAAGATCTGATGTTTGTTACTTGTGCTGCTTGGGGTGTGCAACCATGTCATGTGTTGCCTTGGGACTTGATGCGGTGACTTGGATCCTACATGCGAGCTAGTTCACAAACTTTAGTAGCTTAATTATGCCCTAATCCTCCTTAATCTTGATTAGAGTTTTTGTTTTGTGATTACGGTTGCTTAATGATATTTATTAATACCTAATTGAAGTTTAATAATCATGGTTAGGGTTTAGAATAACTTAACTAGGGTTTAATCTAACCAATTAGGGTTAGGGTTTCATAATTAGTGTTAGGGTTTGAAAATCTAGGTTTAGGGTTTCTTGATTTTGATATTAGTGTTCCTAACTTAGATTTTTACACAAATCCTAACAAGCACGACTAAGCGTTTTGTCAGTGTAATCACGACGAAGCAACTTGTCAAAATTTTTAGCACGACGTGTCAAACACATCAACTTTTGGATAAAAATTTATTTGATCTAATTCTATAACAGAGCATATAATAACACAATACGCATTCAGAACGGAGAGATTTTATTTAATAATACTGAATTTACATAACTGAGTCTTGTTAGGGTTTTGGGGTATCACATTATTTTCCACTAATAAGAATTTTTTCCTCAAAATTATAGTACAAGTTAAGTAAACAGGTGGGGATAGTTCTCTCGCATTCTTTCCCACTAATAAGAATATGAAGTGTACTGATTTGGTAAGTGGTTTAACTATTACCCAAAAGGCATTGTGGCCTTCCTGTGTAGGTAGAAGGCCTACCACGAAGTCCATTGTTATGTGTTCCCACTTCCACTCAGGAATTGGTAAGGGTTGAAGTAAACCTCTCGGCTTTTGATGTTCAGCTTTAACCCTTTGATATGTGAGACATTTATTTACCCATTCTGCTATTTATCTTTTCATATTTGACCACCAAAAGTGTCAACTTAAGTCTTTGTACATTTTAGTACTACCAGTATGTATTGAAAATTTAGAATTATGGGCTTCATTTAAGATTTTGTCTTTTAATGTTTGATTTAACGGAACCTAAATTCTATCTTCATATCTTAGTATTTCATCCTTGTCTATTCTGAATTTGGTATTCTTGATGTGAGTTATATAAAATTTACATTTTTGACACTCCTCGTCTTCTACCTTCATCTATTTAATTTTATCTAGTAGAGTTGAAACTCCCTCTAGAATGAATAACTTTTGGGTAGAGGTAGTTTGACATTTTACCTCAATTTCAAGTCTTTCAAAATCTTTTATTAACTCTTTATTGTTGGTTATTATATTTAACTTCTCTTGGTTCTTTCTACTAAAGGCATCTGCCACTACATTGACTTTTTCGGGATGATATATGATTTCACAGTCAAAATCCTTTATCAGTTCTTGTCATCTTATCTGCCTTAGGTTTAACTCCTTTTGTGTAAAAATATATTTCAGACTTTTGTGATCTGTATATATTTCACACTTCTCCTGGTACAAGTAATGCATCCAAATTTTTAGGGCAAATACTACCGCGGATAACTCTCTTCACATAATCTTTGAGTTGCCATGATGCATAAGCAATCACTTTCCCATGTTGCATCAACACACACCCTAAACCTTTGTGTGACTCATCACTAAATACTGCAAGACCTCCTGTATCATCTAGTAAGGACAACATTGGAACCATGCTAAGTCGTTTTTTTAACTATTAGAAGTTTTCTTCACATTTACCTGTCCTGACGTATTTCACCGTCTTTCGAGTTAAATTGGTTAGTGGGGTTGCTATTTTTGAAAAATCTTTTATGAAACATCAATAATAACCCGCTAAACCGAGAAAACTTCTTACTTCTGTTGGAGTTGTTGGTTGTTCCCAATTCACAACCGTTTTGATCTTAGTTGGATCTACTGAAATTCCATTCTTGTCAATTACATGACCTAAAAAATGAAATTTTCCTAACCAGAATTCACACTTGGAAAACTTTACGTAAAGTTGTTCCTTTCGTAGTATCTCTAATTCGATTCTTAAGTATTTGGCATGCTATTCCCGTGTTTTCGAGTATACCAGAATATCATCGATAAACACTAAAACAAATTTGTCTAAGCATGGTTTAAACACTTGATTCATCAAGTTTATAAATGCTGCCGGTGCATTTATTAATCCAAAGGACATCACAAGAAACTTATAATGTCCATAGTGTGTCCTAAACTCTGTCTTCGACACATCTTCTTTTCTTTCTTTTAACTGATGATAACCTGTCTGTAGGTCAATTTTTGAAAAGTGTTCAGCCCCTTTTAATTGGTCAAACAAAGCATCAATTCATGGTAAATGATACTTATTCTTTATGGTTAATTTACTTAATTCTCTATAGTCGATACATAACATCATAGTTCCATCCTTCTTCTTTACAAATAATACTAGTGCTCCCCAAGGTGAAACACTAGTTTGTATGTACTTTTTATCTAAGAGTTCTTGTAGTTGTACCAGTAACTCTTTCAGTTGTACAGGTGCCATCCTGTATGGTGCCTTAGAAACTGGTGCCGTACCCGGTGCAAGGTCAATAAAAAACTCGATTTCCCTATCTGGAGGAAGACTTGGTAAGTCATTTGGGAACACATTGGAAAATTCCTTAACTATAGGCATTTGATCTAGTTTTACTCATTCCTTTCGAGTATCAACTATGAAGGCCAAATAACCTGAACAACCTTTTCTAAGTAATCTTTCTGCCTGAGTTATGCTCAGACATCGAGAATTCTTAGGTGAACAACCTCCGTTGAACACTACGTTTGACTTCGATGCAGCCAATAGGTTTATACTTTTTTATGGCAATCAATCATCGCGTTATGATTAACTAACCAATTCATCCCTAGGATTACATCGAATTCCCCTAACTATGTTGGAATAAGGTTCACCAGAAATTTGTGCCCCATTTTATGCACGCTACAATTCCTATATATAGGTTTAATAGGAATCTTCTCGTTATTTATAATTTCTACACAGAATGTGTTGGTCGAAATCTAAAAATGCTCACACGCAAGTGCGCGTGGTCAACAAGTAATATAATGATAAGAAAAGAATCGTTCCCACAGAGAATAGTAAGAAATTAATTCTAAAAATTACCAGTTTTATATTAACCCAATTTTATTAAACTATCCAAATTAATGATTATAACTATCAAAAACTAAAATATTAAAAATACCAATCAATCAACACAACCTAAAAACGGTAATTTCAAGAAAATAATGGAGAATTAGGCTTACAACTTCACTTTAAGTCTCACTCCACTTATTGTACTTTATTCCAGCTTAATTCACTATCCCAATTTATTAATCAAGAAAACTTAGGTAGAATTATCCATCTCTCGATGCACTAATACTGTATTAACTTAAATCTACAAATTTGATAGAATTAAGCCAAACACCCTAATTAACTAATTCACTATATCTCTATGAGAATTAAAATCAAATAAAGTTTGATTTTAAGTTCTCTACACGATTACATGCGATGCTAGGTATATCTGTATCCTATCATTCATCAAGATTCCATTAAAACACAGAATTTAAGAACACATGCCAAGGTGACAAAGTCTAGATTCATACATCATCTCTCGAATTCATATAAATCCACACAGAATTAGTGATCAAGCCATTCATAAATTAAAGCACAAATCACAATAAATAAACTGAATTGATAGATTATTAAACTGAATTCGAGGAATAATAATCAACGTTCAACAATAAAGATCCATCATAAGCCTAAAAAGTAATTTAGCTCATCATGAATGAAATAAAAACTGAAATCATAAAAGAATCCATCATCCCCATTACAGTAATTGAAATAAAAAGGTAGAATAGATACAAAACCACCCTTCTTCTTGCTCCAATTCATAATCTTCATGATTCTGACCTACCTTGCATTCCTCCAATGTTCTTCACTCAAATTAGGGCTTAAGCTTGTTAATTGATTGATTGTTATTCTTTCTCGTTGTGTACTTGTAATTTTTTTCATACGACATGTATTTCCTTCATAAAATCGATGCGAATCGAAGTCACAAGTTATGCCAACTTGCTCCCCTTCACGCTGCTACAGAATTCTAAACAAACTAAAACTCTTTCTCTCTCCCATACCCCTGCCCCAGTGGGGGGTTTTTGTTATATAAAGGTCTGCCCCGGCGGGTGTTTCCTTTGTATTTATGCCCGCCCCGACAGGGGGTGTTTCTGTATCTGAGCTTTTTGCCCATTCTGATGCCAAGTCCTGCCATGAAGCCACCATTATGCCACGAATGCTACGCCACGCCACCTAAACATAAACAAGTAAAAAACGAACATAAATATATAGGATCAACATAGTTTAAGTCCGAATTAGAGGCCGATTCGTAGGTATAAAACCTACTCATCAAACTCTCCTAAACTTAAACCCGTGCTAGTCCTCGAGCACAAAACAAAACAAAAATGCAATGAAAATTGTTAGAGTTTATGCCCAAGAGTCTGATTATTTGATATAATTTCTTAACATTTTTGATATTATATTTAATTGAATAAATGAATTATTTTATTATGGTTTTATGTACTGCGTTATATAAATGTTAGCATAATAAAAGTCCTTAGAATAATGATACAAATTATATAGCTTCAAGTATATGACTTGAACATGAGATTATATAATTACAAATAGTATCATGCTCTTAAATATCCCTAGTCGAGTATCATTGTTAATGGGATAACAATGATACATCGAGACTAGTATGTTGATTGACTGATGACCAAATCTCATTGGTCATAAATATATGAGATATTGAGTCAATTCATAGGTACATGTTAGAGAACAATGTACTGGATAGACCCACCATAGGAATTCTACATGGAGAATTATGCAAAGTCTCATTAGCGATACTCATAGTGACAATGATGTAATGATCCTCCGACCTGAAATCACTATATTTCTATACAAGAATTTATGTACTTTGATATCATCAAAAGTCAACTTTAATAGGGTAGACAATAAAGGTGATAATTGGGTATATCATGGATCGTGTGAGGAATATGAGTGATCTAGATGGAATTTTACCCACATATACATTAGAGGTGATATCCATAGGCTTTTTGATTGAGTAGGACTTTGAAATGCATGGTCATGCTCAAATAGTGATTTGTTTCATATAGTCTACTCATTGATCAAGAAAACTCATATTAAATTATTAAGAGTATGACACATTCCATGACTCGAGTTTAATCTAGGATGTCAAAGTTTAAAGGATTAAATTACATTAAAACATTGGTCACGAAAAGGTTGCATCAAATCATCGATCTTATTATTACTTGGATAACAGTGATGCATTACTAGATGCTACTCACTATTTATAATTTTATAATATGATTTTAAAATTAGTGTCAACGTAATAATAACTTATAGGGTCACACACATAGAACGTAATTAAAAAGGGAATTAATTTAAATTGTAAGGATTTAAATATGTCAATATAATTGATTGTATTTAAATCACGAATTTAAATTAATAGGATAATTTGTATATATGTATATTAATTAAGTAAGACTTAATTAAGATATAATATATATAAATTCAGATTTTTTTAGATTAGGTTTTTGATTAATTCCTTTTTGACTTCTATATATATGATGTATCAGCCGTTTTAGGGAGGACATCATTAACCTAAAAACCCTAGCCGCTCTTAGAGAGAGACTATAAAGAAGTTTCAAAAATCCATATCCTTGGTGGCTAGTATCGTGACTCTCTTTACTGCAGATCGTGTGACGATTCGCAGGATGTTCGTGTGGATACCGTAGAGACGCAGTTCCGTTGAAGATTCGAAGGTGTTACAGAATTTTCTATAATCGGTATAATATCTAAACCACTGAATTAATATGTTTTCACATGGATCCTGTTTTAAGGTTTCGGAATTGTCTTTGAAAATCTTAAATTCCGCTGTGTTTTATGTGCCGAAATCCCTACAGTGGTATCCTAGCTACTTGCGAAAATGATTAATTTAGATTACGTGTTTTAATTGTATTCGATATATATGATATATGGTGATGCATGTTTGCAGATTTGAAATTGAATATATGATATTCTGCGTATATGCATATTTTGGAATTATGAATTATATATGTAATATATATGCATGTATATGATGCTATGTTAATCGTATCTTAGAAGGTGGAATAACAATAGAACTTATGTTCTAATTGGATTAGAAGCATGAAGATTCGGTTTAATATGATTAATGGAAACTGAGTCCCCCCCTTGGACCCCCCCCCCGTCGTAGCGCACGATGGTCGTGACCCTAATAATTTATATATAGTTTTCTTTAATTATATATACACTGTTATGTGCTTTTGTGATATGCATGGTGCATAATTATGGCTCGTTTGACCCATAAGTTAGTGGTTTTGGTTTTTAAAATACGGCTTGCATGTCGTGGCTTTCTATAAATTCTGATATAACATTCTCTTCTCATCTAAATCCCCTCGAATGTAAATTGAGGTTTCTTTATGTAACAAGATGAAGATGACAAGATGAAGAACACGATGGAAAGATGATGATGGAGAGGAGGCACATACATTAGGAAGATCCAAGGAAGCTACCGTTTTGAAGATCTTTGACCACCTTAGATTGACAGTGGATTGGGCCATAACTGTGACACATTTTTGAACTTTATTTATGCTTGTATATGATATGATACGATAAATAATGTGCATGCTTAATAAGATTAAAATTGGTGAGATCTACATTAATTAATAAAATCCCTCATTAAATTATTAAGTCTAAATCAGATGCCTTCTAATGAATAACACTCATCAAGACCTTGATCGATGGATGTAGATTTGCCAAAGCAAAGTACCCTATTTATCTTGGTAAGATGCGATAGGATAATTGTGATATCCAAACTATTAAAATCATTGGGCCCAACGTAACTAAGTTATCTCAATAGGATTGTGGACTTAGAGGAATGAAGTTTGGTATGTACCATTAGATGGTCTAGAAACAAATGTTGTTTACCAAACTATCCAAGAGTTATATATGATATAATTGACAAGGGGTTGTCTACCTAAATAATTGTGTTTTGAGAGATTAGCCAAAGCTAACTTAAGGCATAATGAAATATGGATCTTGGCTCAGTAGAAAGATTTAATAGAAAATGCTTTTCGAATTAATAGTGAGGGCTATTAATTTTAATAAAATAGTGGGAGGTATATTTTGAATGTACTATTAACAATTACATAATATCAAAAACTCTGCAATTTGACTTATTATTTTTGCACTTATAAATTGTAGATATCAATGGCAAACAACAACAACACAAATAGCCTTTCACTACGATCAGTCCTTGAGAAGGAAAAGCTGAGTGGAATTAATTTCCTAGACTTGCATAGGAACTTGATGATTATCCTCAAACAAGAATGCAAGCTATATGTCATTTAAAAGCCCATTCGTGCAGCACCAACTAATACTGCATGACGTGTAGAGCATGATGCTTACAAGAAGCATCAAGATGATGCTCTGGACGTGAGTTGTCTCATACTAGCAACTACGAACACTGAGCTTCAGAAGCAACATGAGTTAATGGATGATTATGAGATGATCGAGCATCTCAAGAAATTGTTCGAAGGGCATACTCAACAGGAGATGTATGATACAAGCAAAGCGTTGTATCACTACAAGATGGGTGAACGTGATCCAGTTGGTCCACATGTGCTAAAAATGATTGGGTATATTGGGTACCTTGATAGGTTGCGTTTTCCGATTACTCTGGAAGCCCAAACTAATCTTGTTTTGCAATTTTTGAACAACAGCTACTCTCAATTCGTTATGAATTATCTCATGAATGAAATTGATAAATCACTTACTGAGTTGTTGAGCATGTTAAGAACTATCGAGAACAACATGAAAAAGGAAGGACCTACTCCCATAATGATGGTGCAAAAGGGGAATGATAAGGGAAATTGGAAAGGCAAGAAGAAGATATGATCTAAATCTAGTGCCAAACCCAATTCCAAAACCAAACAGGCTTTAAAACCAAAAGGCGGGGTGGCTAAAGAAGGTGATTGTCACTTTTACGAAAAACCTGGACACTGGAAGAGGAATTGCCATGCTTATTTATAAGAAGTGAAGAAAAAGAAAGGAAGTGTGACTTCTGATTTAGGTATATATGTTATAGAAGTTAACTTTTCCACTTCTACATCATGGGTATTGGATACTGGATGTGGTTCTCACATTTATGCTAATGTGTAGGAACTTTGAAGGAGTAAAACTTTGGTAAAAGGAGAGGTTGACCTACGCATTAGGAATGGAGCAAAAGTTATTGTACTAGCTGTAGGATCTTATCATTTATCTTTATCCATTAGGCTAGTATTAGAATTAAAGGATTGTTATTATGTGCCTGCTATGAGCAAAAATATTATTTCTGTTTCTTATTTAGACAAGAAAGGTTTTTCATTTATAATAAAGAACAACCGTTGTTCATTTTACTTAAATGAAATATACTATGGTGTTGCACAATTATTTAATGATATTTATATTCTTGAATTAGAAATGCCTATCTATAACATAAATACAAAACGATTTAAATCAAATGATTTAAATTCGACATATCTTTGGCACTGTCGTTTAGGCCATATAAATGAGAAACGCATATCCAAACTCTACGAAGATGGGTTTTTGGATTCATTTGATTTTGAATCATATGAGAAATGTGTGTCTTGTTTATTAGGCAAGATGACTAAAGCCCCTTTCACTGGACACAGTGAACGGGCTAGCGATGTATTGGGACTTATACATAGTGATGTATGTGGACCATGAGTTCGCTAGCAAGAGGTAAGTTTTATTACTTCATTACATTTACTGATGACTTCAGTAAATATGGATATATGTATCTTATGAGACACAAATCCGAATCCTTTGAAAATTTCAAGGAATTCAAGAATGAAGTTCAAAACCAATTTGGCAAAAGCATAAAAGCCCTTCGATCCGATCAAGAAGGTCAATACTTAAGCCAAGACTTTGATGACCTTCTAAAGGAGTGTGGAATTATATCACAGCTCACTCCACCTAGAACACCACAATGCAATGGTGTATTTGAGAGGAGAAATCGCACCTTGTTGGACATTGCACGATCAATGATGATTCATACAGATCTTCCAATAAGCTTCTGGGGTCATGCCCTAGAGATAGATGCATTCACACTTAATCATGTTCCTACAAAGACGATTCAGAAGACACCATATGAGATGTGGGCTGGAAAACGTCCTAGTATGTCGTTCATAAAGATTTGGGGTTACGAGGCATTTGTAAAATGTCTGGATTCTAACAAGCTCGGACCCAAATCTGACAAATGAAATTTTGTGGGATACCCAAAGGAAACAAAAGGGTATTATTTCTGTAAGAACCCAAATTTTTAGAAATTATTAAAATAAGAATTTAGTAAATAAAATTCTTAAGGCATGAGATGGGTTCGGACAAAAATATATAATTGTGTTACGAGGTATGTGGTATTTGTGATGCCCCCAAATTCGGGTATCTTCCAACCCGACATATGGTGCTACACGGTGCTACAGTTCACATATACATTCAATTGAAATCCCTCAAAAGAATGAATATGTCTTATATATATTCCAAAATAATATTACCATCCCAGGTTCATTTTAACCATTACATGTTTGCTTGTCATAATATCAAATAATAACATCATTCATCCTATTCTATTACAAAGGTAACCTATTGGTTGGCCTTGGCCTTTCCTTTATCTGTACCGGAACCTTCAGTCCGCTCGGTGTTAGCTGTATTTATATGGTTCAACCAAGAATGAGCATGACTAGCTCAGCAAGTATGACAATTTCAATAAAACAATAAGCTTGAATCATATAAATGTATATCTTCAATAATTGAACAATAGTTACGAAGTATTATCGATAATTCAAAATAACACTTATCTTATCTTTAAAATGTTACACAACGAACAACATTCATTAAACATTAATATTGGTCCAAGACCTTGAGCATTTCATTCTTTCTTTGAAAAAGGATAACCCGACACCAAGTCCGTAAGTCTGGTATATCTTACGAGCATGTCTAGGTGATAAGCCTATAGTAGTCTATGTTGTACAACACTACTTTCTATAAACGTATGTACGTTTAAGGTTTGGCAACCTCACGAGCCTGTCGTTTGACGATAAAATATTTATTTATGCATACTCAGTCTTCCTTTGAAAACCATACCAAAATAGTTTGGCAAAACTTGACAACATTGACAATATTTCGATAAATTATAAGAAATCCATAAAACATCTTAAGTCTAGCCGAAGGAATTGGCTTCGATTACATCATGCAACAATTCATGCGTCAGGTACATGTATTATAAAGCTTATCCAAAGAAATCAGACAAGGGTTAGAATACTTGCCTTAAGCGTCTTCTATCGTTAATACAAATTCCCTTTGTGTCTTTAAGGATTCTACAATACATGATCACATAACACACCACATTAGGTCGTATATAATCAAGTAAGGTTATTTCTATATCTTACCCTTCTTCTCAATTTAATTTTACTTTAGATTGTTTAACATTGGTTATGGTTCATCGTATTACATTGTCTTTACGTTTATGTAATCATTTGCCAACATTTAGTTGAGTTCTAATTATACTTGAGGATGTCATTTCAAGTTTAATTCATCCTATACTTTACTTCCCTTTTCTTTATACACTCAATCCTTCTTCTCTGCCTACTCTCTAGTGCTGGCGCTGCTGCACCGGCTAACCTTACACAACTCGCGCTGCGGCGCGAGTTTCTAATGTTTAGGTCCCAGACTAGGCGCTGCGGTGCGAGTCCCTTTGTTTTCTGCCACACTGCGATGCTATTTTCAAGTGCTTGATGGTCTGGCCTGGCGCTGCGGCGGCATATTTTAAGACTTGGGCCGCGCTGCGGCACCGACCCTGTGCCACAGACAGTTGATAGCTTTAATTTTTCTTATGAACTTCTCGGCCTCATAACTTATTCGTTATGAGTTCGAATTGGCTCATTCAAAAGTCGTTAGCTCACAAATCACATACTCTATGATGCCATTAGAAAATATTTCATTTTCGAATCTTTTAGCTCGAAATTCACGGATTAGTTCATTATTACGAAAATGATAAATGTTCTTGGACGTTCAAAGCTCGTTTCTTCGTTCGTAGTCAGAATTTGGTCATTTTCGAGTCCGCAACTCTTGAATGCCAATTGAGACTATGCTCCATCAAAAACCAATATTTCTGAGCTCAATGCTAACTTTTGACTTTCGTTTCGAGAATTTAACGATTTCGACGATTATTATCTAATCTCGTAAATTTTGCTATAACTTCGTTACTTGTGATTTTTACATCGTTCAAAATGGATTCATTCCATCATTCTAACATCCTAACCAAACATATTTCATTAAATCATATTTATGACAAATTCTTACAAGATTTTCATTAGTTCATAACTTATATAAGTATGAATTTCCTTACACATAACTTATTAAGGTTTAAGTCCATTGATTATCATTCTTATCACTTCTTAACATACATGTTCTATCAATCCACACTTCTCTATCAAACTAATATTGAAGAGAGGGAATATTAATGGTCTAAAGGTGCTTACCCTTGTTGATCCAACTTGGTTTTTCTTCTTTTTTACTTAAAATACAAAGACTAGCTTTTCTTACTTTTTCTCTCAACTAAATAAGTTATAAATTGTTGGTGATTTGAATAAGACACAAATGATCTAGCAACTCTTCTTTATATAGAAATTCTAAAGTGAGGGCATTATGGACTTTAGGTCATCCCACTTCCTTAATCACATCCTTACTATTCCTATCTTGGTCACCAAGTAAAACCACTTTACTTGGTCACCAAGATGGCTAGCCATGGGCTCCATGGGGCCCACATGGGTTGCCCCATGGGTTTTTCTTCACCATTTACCCATTTGTTCGATCCACGGATCCAATTCTTACTTTGGGCTTTAGGTTTAAATACTTTGGGCCTAAAGTTGGGCTTGCACTATATTTCATTGGGCCTTAACATCTTTCCAATTGGGATTGCAACATTCTTACACAAATTTTACAATTCCAATGCAATAGGATTTAAGCGTTTAACGTAAAATTCTCGTATCCTTTACGTATACTAGTTCATATAATCTTTCGTCATACACGTTATACTAACATTCGTATATACTTGCATAATACATCGTATAATACTCGTATTCATTGCCTCGTATAATACTTGCTATTATACGATCATCTTTAAACAAGTCTTTACATTCATTTTCCTTCTCAATTTAGTCCGCAGGGGAAAAACTGCGTTTGCCATAACGGAAATATTATTACATATTCCATCCTCTCTTATTATTCTATCGTTACGTATTTCTTGAAAATTTAAAAATAATTCCCGAGCAGAAATCCATGAATAATATTTTTTGAAAAATTTCTCGGAAAGCTTTTATTTATGTATTGGAAATTCAAATACTATAATTCCTTCGCGTAGCCAAAATACTACGACATTCCAATATATTTAGGTTATAGAACAACCTTAATCTTATTAACACATAATAATAACATATAATATAATTTTAGTTATTATTTAATTAAATAAAATTATTTTATAATAAATCTGAATTTCTCGGTCTTTACATCATTCCCCCCTTATAATGATTTTGTCCCAAGAATCTCGTCTTACATTAAACAAATAATTGAGGGTAAGTTTTCTTTATCTTTTCCTTAAGTTTCCACGTTGCTTCTTCGGCATCGTGGTTCTTCCATAACACCTTTACCGAAAGTATAACTTTGTTCCTCAGAACTTGCACTTTTCTATCAATGATTTGAATAGGCACTTCTTCATACGTCAAGTCCTAATCAATATGAATAGGTTCATATTCTATCACGTACTTATAATCTGGTTTATAAGGACGTAACACAGTAACATGGAACACATTATGTATCCTTTCTAGGTCTGGAGATAATGCTACCACGTAGGCTACCTCTCCTACCCTTTTTAATATTTCGAAAGATCCTATAAATCTTGGACTTAACTTTCCTTTCTTTCCAAAGCGTATCTTTACTTTCCATGGAGATACCTTCAGAAATATATACGAGCCTACTTCAAATTCTTTATTTAATCGATGTGAATCCGCATATTTCTTTTATCTGTCTTGTGCTACTACAAGACGGATCCGTATCAGCTTCACTATATCCGCTGTCTACTGCACCAGTTTAGGTGATAGCATTCAGCGTTCTCCCACTTCATCCCAACACAATGGTGTTCTGCACTTCCTTCCGTATAGAAATTCGTAAGGCGGCATGCCTATGCTCATATGATAACTGTTGTTATACGCAAACTCTACCAACAATAGATGATCATCCCAACTACCCTTGAAATACATGACGCAAGATCTCAGCATATCTTCTAACGTTTGAATTGTCCTTTCGCTCTGCCCATCAGTTTGTGGATGATAAGTCGTACTCAACTTCAGTTGCGTTCCTATCTGTTCTTGCACACTCCTCCAAAAGCTAGACGTGAATCGTGAATCACGATCTGACACAATCAAAACTGGGACTCCATGTCTAGAAATGACTTCCTTAACATAAAGTTTGGCTAACTGGTCTAAGTTATACTTAACCCTTATTGGCAAAAAGTGAGCCGACTTCATCAACTGGTCCACTATCACCCAAATCGCATCATACCCCTTTTGAATAATTGGAAGTCCCACCAAAAAGTCCATCGTTATATGCTCCCACTTCCATTCTAGAATCTCCAATGACTGTAACAAGCCGCTTGGTCTTTGATGTTCAGCCTTAACCATTTGACAAGTTAAGCACCTACTCACGTATTCTGTTATCTCCCTCTTCATGTTTGGCCACCAAAAACTCTATCGAAGGTCTTGATACATCTTGGTACTACCAGGATGAATCGAGTAACTAGAACTATGAGCCTCTTGTAACACTTTCTCCTTTAATTCTGTCTCATATAGAACCCAAATTCTTCCATCAAATCTTAATAATCCCTCATTATCAAGACTATACTTCAATCCTTTTTCCACGGTTAATCGCTTCTTCATCTGGTCACATTCCTCAGTTCGGAGTTGTACCTCCTTGACTCTCTCTACAATGGTAGATTGAATCTCTACTGTAAATAGTCTCTGACCTCCTTCACTCGGTAACTTCACCTCTAACTCTATCCTAGCCATCTCTGTTATTAACTCAGTTCGAGCTGTTAACATAGACAACTTTTTCCAACCCTTCCTACTTAAGGCCTCGACCACTACATTGGCTTTTCCGAGGTGATACATGATTTCACAGTCGTAGTCCTTTATCAACTCTAGCCATCTCCTTTGTCTCATATTCAACTCCTTTTGTATGAAGATATATTTTAGACTCTTATGGTTCGTGTATATCTCACATTTCTCCCCGTATAAGTAATGCCTCCATATCTTCAAGGAAAACACTACCGCGGCCAGTTCCAGATCATGAGCAGGATAAACTTTCTCATAATCCTTCAACTGCCGTGATGCATACGCAATGACCTTGCTATACTGCATGAGCACGCAACCAAGTCCTCTATGCGAATCATCACTATAAACTATAAAATTTCCTGTATCAACGGGTAAAGATAATACAGGTGCTTCACTCAGCCTTTTCTTCAGTTCCTGAAAATTATCTTCACATTTCTCCATCCACATGCACTTCACTATCTTCCTTGTCAGGTTAGTCAACGGAGTAGCTATCTTCAAAAAATCTTGAATAAATCTCCGATAGTATCCTATTAACCCTAGGAAACTCCGCACCTCGATTGGCATTTTCTACTATACACAACTCATCACTGCTTCCAACTTCACTGGATCCATTGAAATTCCTTCTCGGTCAATAGCATGACCTAAAAACAGCACCCTTTCTAACCAAAATTAACACCTCTTGAATTTTGTATACAACTTCACCTTCCTTAGTGTCTCTAACACTATCCTTAGGTGTTCTGCATGATCTTCTAGCATCTTAGAATAGACTAGAATATCATCAATAAACACAACGATGAACTTGTCCAAATACTATTTGAACAGTCTGTTCATCATATCCATAAATACAGTTGGTACATTAGTTAACACAAATGACATTGCCACAAACTCGTAATGGCCGAATGAGTCCTGAATGTTGTCTTAGGTACATCCTCACTTCTAACCTTCAACTGATGATACCCCGTTTGCAAATCTATCTTAGGAAAATACTTTTCCCCTTTCAATTGATCAAAAAGATCATCGATCCTGGGAAATGGGTATTTATTCTTTATCGTTAACTTGTTCAACTCTCGGTAGTCGATACAAAGTTTTAAAGATTCGTCCTTCGTATTCACAAATAGTACCAATGCTCTCCACGACGAAATACTTGGTTGAATATACTTCCTATCCAACAGTTCTTGTAACTGAACAATTAACTCCTTCATCTCCATAGGCGCTATTCGATACGGTGCCCTGAAAACTGGTGCTGCTCCTGGCACAATGTCTATTACAAACTCGGTCTCCCTATCCGGTGGAAGACCCGATAATTCACTTAGAAATACATCCTTAAATTCTTTAACTATAGGTATTTGTTCAATCGTTGCCCCCACTCTCTGAGTATCAACAACATGGCACAAATAGCCTACACATCCCTTCCTCAATAAGTTCCTCGTTTGTGTTATAGTAAGACAACATGAACGTCCCGGTGAACTATTACCATAGAATACTATACGAGGTTGTCTCAACGTTCTTATATTTACACATTTCTTTTGGCAATCTATTATTGCACCATGGTTAAACAACCAATTAATCCCGAGAATTACATCGAATTCTCCCAACTCTATCGGTATCAAATCTATTGATAATTTACAACCTCGTATATCTACACAACAACTCCTATGAATATTTTTAACAGGAATTATTTCTTCGTTTGCTACCTTGATATTCAAAGGTACAGATAATCTTTCGGGAAGTAATCCTAAGTGTCTAGCAAAATCACATGCTATGAAAGAACAAGTAGCACCTGAGTCAAACAAAACGTAAGCATTTATATCATTAATTGAGATAATACCTGCAACTACATCCCCTGATGCAACTGCATTTTGGACCGTCATGTTAAAGGTGCAGACCATCTGCCGACCCGTCGGTGCTGGACCACCAATAGCTAACTTACCGCTATTAGTGCTTTTATTCCCGTCCGTCCCCTTCTTCAGGTAGTTCTTCGCTATGTGATCAGTTGATCCACACACGAAGCATCCATGGTTCTTTTTCAAACTTGGATAGTTAGGCGAAATGTGCCCCTCCTGTCCACAGTTGTAGCGTACAACCTTACCCTTAAGACTGACTCCTAAGTGAGTCTTCCCGTAGTTCTTGCACGCCTCCATCCTTCACTTAGGATCCCCTTGCTTTTCTTTGGTATTCCCAGAGTTAAATCCTTTCCACTTTTGCCCTTCGCCACTACCACTGGCTCCCTCGAGCTTTACTCCTCCATTTACATTCTCATTGTGGTATTAGCTTAAAGCCTCATTACCACCTTCAGCAATTATTACCTTCTCTAGTATGGTCCCAAAAGAATTACTTTGGAACACAAATATTCAGCTATAGATCCAGGGTTTCAAGCCCTGCTCAAACCTCTTAGCCTTTCTCACCTCGGTGTCCACTTGATGTGGAGCAAACTGGACCAATTTATTGAATTTGGCAACGTATTGGGGAATTGTCATTTACCCTTATCTCAACTCCAGAAACCGCATCTCCATCCTCCCCTGCATACTCGTGGGAAAGTAGTTCTCAAAGAAAATCTCCTTAAACCATGTCCACATTAGGTTTTCTATTTCGGCACTCGCCTGGTTTACTTCCCACCAAAAATTAGCCTCTCCTTTCATCATATAAGTGGGAAAAGTAACCTTTTTCCCCTCATCAACATTCACAATAACAAATGCCTTCTCTATTTCTTTTACCCATGTTTGGGCTTCTATTGGGTCCGTAGTTCCTTTGAACTCCGGCGGACCGACACTCTTCAAATCCTTAAAAGAAGTAGCCAGTACTACCCTAGGATTTATAGGAATATTCACCCCATTCCTATTAAAAGCGACCGTTAACAAGTTAATGAACTCTTGCATTGGGTTAACTGGACCTCCCTCCAGTTGATTAACATTAGCATCTTGATTTTTTTGTCTTCTTCTTGGCGGCATTTTGCTGTTAATATAAACATCACATCATTCTTACTTCCTTCTTGTTAGTTAGTTGTTATTTATTATTAAACAATAACGTCAACTCCTCGCACAATATGTTCCATAAAAAACTTATATTGATTTACTTTCTTATAGTATAATACTACAACATTCGCCATTACACAGCCTTAGCTGATTACATTACTATCCCGTAATTGCTTTTCAAAAATTAGGATTTATAAAAGACTACCCTTTAATATACAAAAGAGGGTTTTACGTCGCTACTAGATACATCATATTTACATATCTAACTTTACTCTAGTTACCAACTAGTCTACATCTACCTTATGGCGTTCTCAAAATCTACGTTGGCCAGACTGGCAATAATATCTCAGCTGATAGTATGTCGAGTCTGCTTTGCCTCTATCAGATACCCTGCTACCTGCTACTGGAAATCCGCGTGAGAACTCCTATGTATATAGGACATGGTCCCTATCTTCTGCTTCTTGACCTTTAGCTCCTGCCGGAGTTCAAAGGCTTCTTATTTCAGCTCGTGGACCTTGTCCTTCGCCAAAACACATTCATCATGCTCTTCCACCCAAATTGACTCCATACTCTTTTTATCCTCTAGGATTTCTTGGACCTCTTCTTTTAGCTCCCTGACCTCCTTCCCTAGCTGGATATTTCTATCCAACAAGGCCATAAACAAGGCTTTCATTGTCTCCCCAGGAGATATCTCTTTTGCAGATGCTACGGTGTTAAATGACACTGCCTCCACCTCCTCCTCAGAAATGCCATCAAATATGGACAAGAGGTCTAAGTCTTCCGAGTCTCCTGGCTCGATTACCACCACTTCCAGCTCTGCTGCTATAGGGTTCGGTAAGATCTCTATTTGGTTCACCGATTCCTCACTTACTACATGTATATCCCTATACATTTTGTTTTCTCCTGACATCTACAACAAAACAATTTAGTTTGATTAGTACTCGTCAGTAGAATTAAAAAAACACATATCAGATTTATTGCATTTTTAGGGTTAACTTCAACTTTTACTTCTTTAACTTTTCCTAAGGATATGACTTAAGGTTCTTTTCCCCCCTTAACTTTTATAACATAATGCTTTGATACCAACCTGTGACGTCCCCAAATTCGGGTATCTTCAAACTCGACATATGGTGCTACACGGTGCTACAGTTCACACATACATTCAATTGAAATGCCTCAAAAGAATGAAAATCGAGGAACAAATTTATAATATTAATGTTAACTTCAACTTTTACTTCTTTAACTTTTCCTAAGGATATAACTTAAGGTTCTTTTCCCCCCTTAACTTTTATAACCTAATGTGTTGATACCAACCTGTGACGGGTATCTTCAAACCCGACATATTGTGCTACACGGTGTTACAGTTCACACATACATTCAATTGAAATGCCTCAAAAGAATGAATATGTCTTATATATATTCCAAAAAAATATTGCCATCCCATGTTCGTTATAACCATTGTAAGACCCCAGCTTATTAATGAATAAAATCAAATTTTCTCTAAATATTATTGTGAATAATAAGGGGTTAATTTGATATAATACTTTGGTTATGGGTGAAATGTGCAAATTTTGTAAAATAAGCAAGTGGTTATAAAATATTCATTTTGTCGGGGAATATTCGTTTGGTCGTGGAATATTCTTACTGTCGGGGAATATTCGTACGACGGCGCAGCCTTGTGTGGGTCCCATAACGGAAAGCAATTGGATGAAGAAAACGACAAGTATAAGTTATTTATAAATAACGGCGTAGTTGTTACCGTTAATACTGTTGGAATACCTGGTGGTTAAAATACAGTAGCACACGGTATTGCACCAATTATTGATTCTTACGTAAGAAGGCACTACTCAATAATTGTTACAGTAGTTATTGTTAAATATTTTATTTTATTGATTCAATAATTATTGCGTTGATATTTTATATTATTGTTGTTTCAATAATTGTTGCTGCACAGTATTTTTCTTTATCAGATCAATAATTCATATTATTTGAATAATATTATTAGATAACATTATTGGCAATGTCTAGAAAGTTTTGTCTAAGGAGTGGTTTGGTCATCTAATTGCGCGCCAGTAAGGAGAAATCCTTATTGGAAAGCCACCTTTTTCCTGGGAACGGCCTGGTTGTCATAAATGTGATTCTGTAATATTATTTGTGAATAATTAATTATTGATTCATATGATAAGGAAATATTTATTTTATGTGGATATAAATGAGGGATATATTTTTGTGGTTAAAAATGAAGGAGTTAATGTTGAGGTTTTTATCAGTATTTTTGTCGGAATGTAGGTATTAAAAATCAGGGTTTTTGAGATATTTTGTGGGGGTTATAATTTTTAATCCGACCGTTGGATCGTGGTAATTTTTGGATATGCTATACATATATAAGTTGAGTATATGTCCACAAATTTTGAACCGTTAAAAATGAACGTATGATTTATTATGAAATTTACGAGATGACTGGTTCAGAAATTATTGAATTTTCGGAGTTTATCATTTTGATGGAAAATTCTAGAATTGGTGGGTCCCACTTGTGGTTGGTGAAGAAATATGTTGAATTATATTTCAAATGTGGTGGGTGAGAATAGTAGCAGGTAAAGCCATCAGGTTGCAGGTCAAGCCTACTAAAATTTTCCTATAAATAGAGGGCTAAGTTAGAATTGAAAATCACACCAGAAACAAGTTTTCTCTCTTTCTCTCTCTAGATTATTGAGTGTATTTTGTGAGTATTTAGATACTTCGAGAGTTTCTATTCATCAGTGCAAGTTTCTTTCAGCCTTATACCGGTATTCCGACCAGAAGTACTGATATCTTGAGGTAAGGGATATTATTTTCTTCTTAATGATATTATTTTCTTCAATATCATTATCCTGAAATATTGATATGAGTTTTTATCAAATTTGGAACTTTTTGTGTCGGGGTTACTATTCACGTATATGGCACTATTCACGTATACGGCACTATTCACGAATACGGCACTATTCACCGAAAAATAAAATTTTTCCTTTTTGTTCCATTTTTCTTCTCAGGAGGTGAGAATATAGCAGGATCTAGTCGGGGTATGGAGTGATGGTTCTAGAAAGATGTTTTAGTAGTCCTCACTATTTCTATAAAATAGTGTTTGAATAATTGTATTGAGGACTTATTTGAGTGTGGATATTGTCTAGAAGATAATATTTGTATTTAAACTCACAGTATGTGTTGTCGTATTTTGCACGACAATTGTATTATTAAAATTGTAGTTTGCTTTCTGTACCATGTATTTGGCAACTCAGAATGGGTGTTGTATACCTATTTTGGGGGCGTCACAACCATTACATGTTTACTTATCATAATATCAAATAATAACATCTTTCATCCTATTCTATTAAAAAGGCAACCTATTGGTTGTCCATAGCCTTTCCTTTATCTTTACCAGAACCTTCAGTCTGCTCGGTTATAGCTGCATTTATATGGTTCAACTAAGAATGAGCATGACTAGCTCAACAAGTATGACAATTTAAATTAAACAATAATCTTGAATCATATAAATGTATATCTTCAATAACTGAACAATAGTTATGAAGTACTATCGATAATTTAAAATAGCACTTCTCTTTTCTTTAAAACGTTACACAATGAACAACATTCATTAAACATTAATATTGGTCCAAGACCTTGAGCATTTCATTCTTTCTTTGAAAAAGGACAACCCAGCACCAAGTCCGTAAGTCCGGTATATCTTACGAGCACGTCTAGGTGATCAGCCTATAGTACTCTATGTTGTACAACACTACTTTATTTAAATGTATGTACATTTAAGGTTTGACAACCTCACGTACCTGTCATTTGACGACAAAAATTTGTTTATGCATACTCAGTCTTCCTTTGAAAACCATACCAAAATAGTTTGGCAAAACTTGACAACATTGACAATATTTCAATAGATTATAAGAAATCCATAAAACATCTTATATCTAGTCGAAGAAATTGCCTTCAACTTCATCATACAACAATTCATGCGTAAGGTACATTAATTACAAAGCTTGTCCAAAGAATTCAAACTAGGGTCAGAATACTTGCCTTCAGCATCTTCTATCATTAATACAAATTCCCTTTGTGTCTTTAAGGATTCTACAATACATGATCACATAACATACCATATTAGGTCGTATATAATCAAGTAAGGTTACTGCTATATCTTACCCTTCTTCTCAATCTAATTTTACTTTAGATTATTTAACATTGGTTACGGTTTATCGTATTACATTGTCTTTACGTTTATGTAATCATTTGCCAACATTTAGTTGAGTTCTAATTATACTTGAGGATGTCATTTTAAGTTTAATTCATACAATACTTTACTTCCCTTTTCTTTATACACTCAAGCCTTCTTCTCTACCTCCTCTCTAGTGCTAGCGCTGCGGCGCGGGTTTCCAGTGTCTAGGTCCTGGATTCGGCACTGCGGTGCGAGTCCCTTTGTTGTCTGTCGTGTTGTGGTGCCATTTTCTAGTGCTTGATGGTCTGGCCTAGCGCTGCGGCACCACTTTTTAAGCCTTGGGTCGTGCCGCGGCGCCGGCCCTGTACCACAGACAGTTGACAAATTTGATTTTTCTTATGAACTTCTCGGCCTCACAACTAATTCGTTATAAGTTAGAATTGGATCATTAAAAAGTCGTTAGCTCATAAATCACATACTCTGCAATGCCATTAGAAAATATTTCATTTTCAAATCTTTTAGCTCGGAATTCACCGATTAGTTCATTATTACGAAAACGATAAACGTTCTTGGATGTTCAAAGCTCGTTTCTTTGTTCCAAGTTGGAATTTGGTCATTTTTGAGTCTGCAACTCTATAATACCAATTAAGACTATGCTCCATAAAAAACCAACGTTACCGAGCTCAATACTAACTTTTGACTTTCATTTTGAGAATTTAACGATTTCGACGATTATCGTCTAATCTAGTAAATTTCTTTATAACTTCGTTACTTGAGATGTTTACATCGTTCAAAATGGATTCATTCCATCATTCTAACTTCCTAACTAAACATATTTCATTAAATCATATTTATGACAAATTCTTACAAGTATTTCATTAGTTCATAACTTATATAAGTATGAATTTCCTTACACATAACTTTTTAAGGTTTAAGTCCATTGATTATCATTCTTATCACTTCTTAACATACATGTTCTATCAATCCACACTCCTCTATCAAACTAATATTGAAGAGAGGGAAGATTAATGGTCTAAAGGTGCTTACCCTTATTGATCCAACTTGTTTCTTCTTTTCTACTTGAAATACAAAGACTAGCTTTTCTTGCTTTTTCTCTCAACTAAATAAGTTATAAGTTGTTAGTGATTTTAAAAAGACACAAATGATCTAGCAACTCTTCTTTATATAGAAATTCAAAAGTGATGGCATTATGGACTTTTGGTCATCCCACCTCCTTAATCACCTCTTTACTGTTCCTATCTTGGTCACCAAGTAAAACCACTTTACTTGGTCACCAAGATGGCTGGCCATGTGCTCCATGGGGACCACATGGGTTGTCCCATGGGTTTTTCTTATCCATTTACCCATCGGTTCGATCCACGGATCCAATTTTTACTTTGGGCTTTAGGTTTAAATACTTTGTGTAAACACTCAAAATTTTTTGCATACATGTTACTAACATTACAGGAGGGCAAAATTGTCTTTCAGAGATAACCCTAGAAGATAACTTAGTTCAATCCCAGAGACAACCTTGTGATGTTCAGTATTACCATCTCGGAGTTAACCCCGAGGCATCCAGCTTAGTCCCGGAAATACCACCGAAAGTTTCAACCTCAACCCCGGAAATAACACCAGGAGTTTCAGTTTCAACCTCAAAGATAACTCCGAGGAATGTAGTTCAAATACCGAAAATCACACAGGAGAAGACCGTGTCATCTCAGAGATAACCCCGAGATACTAAGTCTCAGTCTCAAAAACAACAACAGGAAAGACAACGTCAACCTCGGAGATAACCCTGAGGCATGCAGTGCCAATTGCAGTTTCAGAGATAACCCCAGAAATGCTTGTTTCAAACCCATGCAATCAGCTTCAAACACTCGACAATGGCCCCGAGGCACTCATTTCCCAAGTTAGGAGATAACCCCAGGAAGTCAGGCACATCTCAAAAACAACACTGAGGACGGTTAACACCTATAGTAGTACAATCTCAAAGATAACCCTGAGCAACGACTGCTAAATCAGCTCAAGCGGAGATAACCCTTGTGAAGGGCAGAACCATCATCTTGCCATCCCAATCCCACTTTGTGTCATCTCAACATTCATACATACATACACAGCAATGTCCTATAAGAAGCAAAGAACGTCAATCCCGAGTGACAACTACACAAGACAATACACCGGATAAAATTTGAAGCTTGAAGACCAAGGGCATGGTCCCATCTTCCTGACTTCGTATAACCTCTAATCCCATGTCATTGTGTAGCTCTCGACAACAGCATGCCGAAAAAGGTCTTATACACCTCAATCTGATACCCGGATTGAAGTTCTAAAATTTTAAGCGGATATCACGTTGCATGCATGCACGTACTTCGAGACGACGGGACTTGTGAAACTCGGGGCACCCCGGGCAGCCGCAGGTAAACTTGTGTCTGCCGCAGGTACACCTGCGGCTCCCCCCTCTATAAATAAAGGGCTTGGGGCAGCCATTTTGAGAAGAGAAAAGGCGAGGAAGCCCTGTCTAATTTGCTCTGTACGGACTATAAACTGAGTGCTTTCTCATTTTAAACACTTGTGAGCTCATATATTGTATTATTTTTACCAGCGGGAGCCGAGTGTTCATCCTTTTAAAGCTATTGAAGTCTTCTTTGGCAGTCCACTGTAAGCCTTCATTACACACATTAAAGCCTTTCTCCACTACTGTGCACACACAGTTCTTCACGTTGAGAGTCGTGTAGCGTGTGTATGCCCAGACTTTGATCCGTGGCATTTATTTCTATATATATATATATATATATATATATATATATATATATATATATACATCTCTGTCAGGCCTAGAGTTTACTTTGTGGCCTTTTACAGCTTTATTTACATTTTATCCCGCTTGGAGTTTACTTCAAGGCGGTTGATCGTTTTATTACTTTATTTATATTTTCAATCCCCCATGGAGGTGCTTCGTGGTGGTTGATTGATTTTTATTGCTTTATTTATATTTCTAATCCCCCATGGAGGTGTTTCGTGGTGGTTGATTAATTTTTATTGCTTTATTTACATTTCCAGTCTACCATGGAGGTGCTTCGGGGTGGTTGATTGATTTTTATTGCTTTATTTACATGTACACTCCCCCATGGAGGTGCTTTGTGGTGGTGGTTGATTGTATATATATATATATATATATATCGCTTTTATATATTTACATTTTCGATCCCCCATGGAGGTACTTCGTGGTGGTTGATCAAGTTTGTATATATATATTTACAGCTTTTATATATATAACTGCATACTACTTTCATATAAATTGCGGCATCATGTGAGCCTAGGAATCATGTGATCACAGATTTAGTCTACTGAATTTAGATTCGGTTCTCGTGATGGATATTTTCAATTGTAAGCAGCTTGTAAATTATACATAGTGTTCAAATGTCCTTAGATGACTCTCATGCCCACAAGGAGTTTGGCACTGCTTTGTACATTATTTTCTCGAAGATGCGTCGCATCTCAAAAATAAAAGCAATCAAGCCGAACACATTATAAAATGGAAGTATCAAAGGCCTCAATTACTATTGAGCATAAGGGTTTGAAAAACCTCTTTTTACAAAACATCATTACTATATCTTGTTTAAAACTGAATCTTTACACAAATTCAAACCCTTTGTATATAGGTGCGAACGAGGCATATCACTACTTCTAAATAATTGCACATTGACCCACACATACACACACATTTATATAACAGTTTAATTAAAAAGTGGCAGTCACCGTGGCAACACGGGTGTCGGGGGGTGGCTAACACCTTCCCTCCGCATAAGTAAATCCCCGGACCCTAATGAATCTCAGTTTTACAGACCCGTTAAGAAGTGTCACATCACTGGGTCAATGTGCAAACTTTTTCTCGATTGTATTGGTACAACCATTTAAAAAACTAACTGGTGACTCTTATAGTCAAATCGTCGACATATAAATATCGGACCTTTTCACAACTTGTTTTTCAAACAAATCTCACCTAACATGAGAACACCAAAGAACAAGAACAGAAAAGGGACAAATAAAATATCGACGTCGACACTTTGGGCCTAAAGTTGGGCTTGGACTACATTTCATTGGGCCTTAAAATCTTTCCAATTGGTCTTGCAACATTCCTACACAAATCTTACAATTCCAATGCAATAGGATTTAAGCGTTTAACGTAAAATCCTCGTATCCTTTACATATACTAGTTCATATAATCTTTCGTCATACACGTTATACTAACATTCGTATATACTTGCATAATACGTCGTATCATACTCGTATTCATTGCCTCGTATAATACTTGCTATTATACGATCATCATTAAACATGTCTTTACATTCCTTTTCCTTCTCAATTTAGTACGCAGGCGAAAAAATGTGTTTGCCATAACGAAAATATTATTACATGTCTGCCAGAGGTCCTTGAAGTTGAGGGATTCACTCATTGTCGTATGCAGCTGGAGTTGCTGACGATCGATACCATCACATGACTTCCCTATTTCGGGGAACACCTGACTGTGGGTTTTGAGGATGGATACCTGACTGGAGTCGAGTATGTGATTTCCACCAGGAGAGTTCCTCTCTTCACAGATGGAGGCTGGGAGCTCTATTTAGGATTGCGTGCTATTAGGAGCACCATAGGAGAGATTCATATACCGATCTTGCCTCCTGCCAGGCGTTATTGGCATGTATCGCAATCACCCGTCATTGATATCCCATTGTTAGGGGTTGACGGTTTTGCATTGTCAGAGGGTCCATGTACTCAGGAGACATTCCATCGGTGGTGGTCCCCTAGCACTATTGGAGCTCAGTCCCGCGCCAAATAGTTTATGGGGGATATGGTTCCAGGATCTTTGATGATGACGGATTGGATAGCTTGTGTCTGAGATCCGACCCATATGACCCAGATTGATAGTTTGACCCAACAGTTGGACCAGGCACATATATTTATTAGGCATTTGGGCAGAGACCCGATAGAGGAGGCTTCATTTGATCCTTCCAGCTCAGGCGCTGGCCCCTCAGGTGACCCATTCGATTTTGCCGGCGCAGATCCTCTTTTATATAGGCCTGATATCCCTGTTGATAGAGATCTAGTGACTCAGGAGGAATTACATCAGGTGGAGATGATTGATGATGTGGATATCGACACCATTATCTTCTTCTGATGTATATTCTCGTTATATCTTTTGATAGGCCTGTGTTAGATATTGGGTGGCTGTGCCCCATTCTCGCTATATCTTTTGATAGGACTTTGTTTGATATTGGGTGGCTGTGCCCCGTTTCCCTATATTTGTAGCTGTACAGAGATGATGTATTAGATGATGATATACTTAGGAACGTATGCACTATTTTTTTTCATTCCCTATATCATATGGCCATCTATTATCTATTATGCATGTATCATGTTATGCATATGTATGTATGTCTAGAGATATTTGGTATTGACTTCTGGATGGTCTTATGACACGGCCCGCACAAATGTCTTCTTCGACAGTTAGCCGCATAGATCATACCCCACCGTCAGTGGTGGCATCGGGTATGAGATCGTTGTATGATATCATGTCACCACCAGACAGGGTGACTGTAGATCATTTATTGCAGCATACCATGACCTTTTTGACTTTTCAGGTTCCCGCAGGATTTGTGGACGGGATGATAGAGCATTGGCTACTAGATAGGCAGGTATTCTGATTCGGCACCCATGAGTTGACTCCTACTCTGGAGTAGTATGCACGTTTGACGATGCTGCCTCTAGACAGACCTTGCATGCATCTGGCTTTGGGAGACATGAGTAGACGATTCATGACTCCCACATGATTGAGGCGTAGAGTGGTACAGGATGAGTTGACATCTGGCCACGTGATATCCCAGCGTTTTCTGTACGACAGATTTGGCTCGGAGGATAGCTATTCACGACATTCCGGGGATTTCACCACACCGGAGGCTCATTGGTGCTTAGCCAGAGTTGACGTACTGATGCTATGCGTACTATCATATGTGTATATGTCACGGTATATGGATGAGATAGATATAGGCATTATTATGGCCGTGAGAGTTCTCAAGGAGGGTCGTACCATTGTACCTATGATTGTAGTAGAGACCCTACAGTCGACATCATATTGTTCACGTATCCTACAGGAGTGTTCACAGGTAGTTCAGTCATGCTATAAGTGTGATTTATGTCACACTTGAGATCGATTAGCACTTTTAGACGGCATGGGTACTACTTCAGCCATGATGTAGCTATGTTATAGTCTTTTCCGCCAACAGAGTGTATAGATGCTCTGTCCTGGTCCACATTCTTGGCAGATATCAGAGATCCATTCAGCATATTGCCGTGTTCGGGGCTTAGCTCACCATACAGCTTCATTACTCATGCTCCGAACATGGACTATCTCCCTCTGGCTGGTTTGAGGGGAGTGACCACTTATCACCCATTGGTCGTGATGTCGCAGTTCGACCAGTTCCAGGATTTTCATCCTTTTGAGGGGGAGATAGGTCAGCGTTTAACTTCTCAGTATCTCTCAATAGAGGACTGATCTCGGATATACGCCTGCTGGGATCGGCGCGAGATAGCGACTATTTCTGTCAGTCATCCTGGTTATTCCGTAGAGTATTCCGCGTGGATGGAGACAGAGATTTTATAGACTGCAGCAGTATTTATAGTACCGAAGAGCGAGTTAGACGATGTAGAGCCCATGGAGGACATTGATACCTACATCGAGGAGGAGCCCACTGCTGGGTTGCCATCATTTCTTTCGAATTCTCCTAGTACTAGTACTATTGTGATTCAGCACTCGGCACAGTACTTAGAGCAGAGTCTTCATATGATGACCTTTGAGAGAGATCAGATTCGATCTATGATGTCGACTGCTCTTGATGGGAAGGAGGCCACTCTATTGGAGAGAGACGAGGCCTTGGCTCATAGAGGTGACGCCGCCGTTGAGCGGGATGAGGCTATATCAGCCAGAGATGCAGTGATAGTTGAGCGGGATATCGCCATACCTGCCCGGGATGTAGCCGTCACAGATAGTACTGCAGTGAGGTCCCTTACCACTGGCATGATCGCAGAGATGAGCACATATATTGATGATCATATGGTCACCATGCAGATGGCTATAGATCTGTTGAGTCATGGATATTCTCATACAAGAGACCACAACTTTACCTCCATCTTCTAAGAGGGATGTCATGTTGGGCTTGTTAGCTCGCATATACCCTGACTTGTAGATAATCTTGTATTTTCCTACACAGACTAGCTTAGCCATTTTGTCATGTATAGTTTACATTGTGTATATCAAACATCATTATATATATGACAAGGAAATATATTTTTGATCATTTCCCTTTTAGATATGCCTTGCTGCTTGCTTGATATTTTGCCTGCTGCTTCAGGGCTTGTGATGTATTCTGAATTCCTTCTTGGTGGATGGACATTGAGTTATCTCTGGATAGTTCAGAATGACTCATCGATCTGTATGTATCCCTACCATCTCTCGGTGTCTTGGGACTGGTTTCTGTATGAAAATGAGGAGAGGAGTGTGGCTTTCCTCTCTGAGATTGACCGCACCACAGATGGTCGCCAACACTTCTATTTAGGAGAAGCCTAGTTAATTCCATCTCTTATGGATTGGTGTTGTTCTTCGAGGTACAATCTCCGCTTAGATGGTCGCCGAATCTCCTATTTGGGAGGAGTTCAGGTAATTCCATCCCTTTGGTCTAAAGCCGAATGAAATGTAGTGGATTGAAGGATGATCCCAGTACCAACTGACAAGGGTTTGTATTTTGGCAGGGGGTGAGACCGCACCATGAATGGCTGCCTACGTACTCCTATTGAAGAGGAGATCAGGTCTGCGTAGTTCGAACCTGGTGTAAGAGGTTCAACGCTGTATGTGGCAGGAATGGTGTAGGAATGTTTTTGTTGTTTTTATTTTATTTCGACCGGGCCATATGAAATGGTTGCCTATGTACTCCTATTGAAGAGGAGATCAGGTCGACGTAGTTCGCCCCTCAGGGTGAGATGAAAAGCGTAATCCCATGTGCAGGTCAGAGTGTGGGGAAGAGAGAGTTTAATCCTGGGTTGAGGATAAACTGCAAGTGAAAAGATTGATCCCAGGTATGGGTAGCCAAACTGTATACGCAAGAGGTTCAATCCACGGTGGGATGACCTAAGTTGTAGGAACACAAAGGAGAAAGCCAGGCTGCTGGCTTGAAAGGTATGTTTCCCTGAGGGGCAAGTGTAGAAAAGTTGTTTGTGGTAAAGGTTTAAAGAACCGGAATGACTTGTGACCTGATGGTCTACCACCAGGATGCTTACTTGAGGGTAACTTCAGACATAGTACCTTTTCACGGCGTCTGAGTTGATGAGTTGCAGAAATTCATTGCCATCCATTTCTTGCAATCTGAGAGCGCCTCCTGTCAATACTTCCTTGACAATAAACGGGCCTTCCCAGTTAGGAGCGAATTTTCCCTTAGACTGATCTTGGTTGTCCAGTATTTTCTTCAAAACCAAGTCATGTTGTCTGAATTGCCGTAGTCGGACTTTTTTGTTATAGGATCGGGCGATCCTTTGCTGATATAACTGACCATGGAAGATAGTCGCAGTTTGCCTTTCATCTATTAGAGACAATTGGTGATACCTATCTTCTACCCATTGGTCTTCATCAAACTGAGCGTCTATCAATACTCTGAGGGATTCCATCTCAACTTCTATGGGGAGCACTGATTCCATCCCATAGATTAAGGCGTAGGGGGTTGCCCCAGTGGAAGTGCGCATTGAGGTTCTGTAGGCTAATAGAGTCAGAGGCAATTGGTCAGGCCAATTTTTGTGATTGGTGGACATCTTTTGCATAATCTTCTTGATGTTCTTGTTAGCCGCTTCAACAGCACCATTCATCTTCGGACGATAGATGACTGAGTTAAGATGTTAGATGTGAAATTTACTGCATAATTCCCCAATCATTTTGTTGTTGAGGTTCTTGGCATTGTCGGACACAATCAGCTCTGGTTGTCCATATCAACAAATGACATTGTTTCTGATGAAAGCAATGATGACTTCTTTAGTAACCCAGGGGAAGGAGGTTGCTTCTACCCACTTGGTGAAATAGTCGATCATGGTGAAGATAAATCGATTACCATTACTGGCTTTAGGCTCAATGGGCCCGATAATGTCCATTCCCCACATTGAGAAAGGCCAAGGTGAACTCATATTGTGAAGTTCCCGTGGAGGGGCGTGTATAGCATTCCCATAAATCTAGCACTGATAGCATCTCCTGACATGGTCATTGTAATCGGCTTTAAGAGATAGCCAATAATGTCCCATCCTGAGGACTTTCTTAACAAGGAGGGGGCCACTCATGTGTGGGCCACAGACTCTGCCATGGATTTCATCCATAAGCCTTTGGGCTTGATCTTTGTCTAAACATCTGAGGAGACCTAACCCTGCATCTCTTTTGTAGAATGCATCTCTACTCAGGTAGAATTTCATAGCAAATCGGTGGATCCGCCTTTTCTCAGTCAGGCTCGCCTCAGCGGGTGTAGATTCATCTCGTAGATATTCCTTGATATGCTGATACCAAGGATGTTGGATGCGAGGTAGCTCATCCAATATTTCTCCAACGTAATTCCCGTAGGCTGGGGCCTTGTGCAGGGAAATTGTGATGCTTGGCAAGTGTTCCTTGTCTGATATGCGAATCAAGGATGCCAAAGTTGCTAACGCATCTGCGAAATCATTCCTATTACGAGGAATGTGTAGAAAGGATATTTCTTCGAATACCAAAGCCATCATTAAAACCTGCCAATGGTAAGGCAGCAAATGTAGTTCCTTGGTTTGATAAATTTCGGTGAATTGTTTGATTACCAACTCCGAATCCCCAAGGATAGTTAACCGCCTGATGCCCATTAAATGGGCAAATTTTAGCCCCATAAGACAGCCTTCATACTCAGCCGTATTGTTGGTGCTGACAAACTACAATTTGACGGCGATGGGATACTGCTCCCCTGTATCAGATACAAGGAATGCTCCAGCTCCAGAACCTTCCATATTAACAGCTCCATCAAAATACATCTTCCACATTTGGTGTGTATTGTACTGATGGTGTTGCTGAATTGTCACTACTCCTTCATCGGGGAAATATGTCTCCAAGGGTTTGAAATCCCCTGATGGTGCGACGGCCAGTTGATCCGCAATTCCTAGACCTTTGATGGACTTTTGAGTCACATATACGATGTCAAATTGTTGTAGGATCAACTACCATCTAGACAGTCGACAATTCAGTATGGGTTTACTGAACACGTACTTGAGAGGATCCACGCGGGATATGAGATGGGTTGTGTGACCATGGAGATAATGCTGTAACCTCATGGCAGCCCATGCTAAAGCACAAAACGTCATTTTGATCAGAGTGTACTTGTGTTCACTGCTGCTGAATCTTTTGTTGAGGTAATAGATAGCTCGTTCTAGACCTCTATCGTACTTCTGTCCCAGCATGCGGCCCATGGCATTGTCACTTACGGACAGATACATAAACAGGGGAACATCATCCTTGGGTGGTACCAAGATGGGAGCTTTGATTAGCTGTTTCTTGGTTGAAAGGAAGGCATTCTGGCACTCCTCATTCCATTTCATGGAGGAGTTCTTCCTTAACAGCTTGAAGATTGGCTCACAGGTTGCTATGAGTTGGGAGATAAATCTGCTAATGAAATTGATTCTTCCCAAAAATCCCCGTATATCCTTTTCTGTTTGAGGAATGGGCATTTCAGTGATGACTTGGATTTTGGTAGGATCCAGCTCTATCCCTTTGTGGCTGACTAGAAATCCTAGCAACTTGCCTGATTTAACGCCAAAGGCGCACTTAGCGGGATTCAACTTCAAGTTGTACTTACGCAACCTGTTGAACAATTTCCTGAGATGGTCTATATGGTCATTCTCCTTCCGGGATTTGATAATAATGTCATCCACATAAATCTCAATCTCTTTATGCATTAAGTCGTGGAAAAGGGCCATCATAGCTCGTTGATAGGTAGCTCCAGCATTGATGAGGTCGAATGACAACCGTTTATAGTAAAAAGTTCCCCAAGGAGTGATGAAAGCAGTTTTTTCACGATCTTCCTCGACAACCATGATCTGGTGATACCCTATAAAGCAATCTACAAAGGAGTACATGTCGTATTCCGCAGTGTTGTCAATGAGAATGTGGAAAAATGGCACGGGAAAGCTATCCTTTAAGTAAGCTTTGTTCAAGTCCCGGTAGTCCACATAAACTCGCACCTTTCCTCCAAGTTTAGGTACGGGCACGATGTTGGATATCCACTCAGGATACGTAGACACCATTATGATGCCGGCTTGAAATTATTTCACAATTTCTTTTTTCACCTTTAAACTCCATTCAGGTTTCAATTGTCTGAGCTTTTGCTTGACTGGCTTGAATCCCTCTTTGATGGGAATGTGATGAAGGACAATGTCAGTGGACAAACACACCATATCTTCATGAGACCATGCAAACACATCCTGGAACTGGGTTAGTAGTGTAACCATGTCAGTCCGTTGGTTTGGGGTAAGGTTTAAACCAATCTGGATTAACTTAGGGTTTTCTAAGGTTCCGAGATTGAAAGGAGTAGTTTGATCAAGGTTGGGTTTAGGTTTGTCTTTGACCCATTCTTGAATTTCTGGAGGCACCTCAATGTCATATGGTATATCCACCAAGGATAAATTCATCTCTACATCAAAGGTACAATCCTTGTGGAGAAGAGGCACCATATCAGCAAGCACATGCACATCTAAATTCAGAGTCCTGAAACAATATATGCTTTAACTTAGTATATATGAAATGTGTTGATCATACACAATGTTAGCATATACTGGAAAAATAAACAACTAATAATGTACTGAAAAGTAAGTAGTTATTATATCTACAGGGCAGAAAGAGTTTCTGCCCGCTTTACCCTTGATGACCAATGCAAGGAATGCTGTTCCAATTGGCAAGAGTAAATTTCGGGTGAACCGCAGTGATAGAGGGATTATCATCATCTTCCCTATCCCGAATAATAGCCATTACGTCTAGGCAATTATCGTCTGGGGTATATCTGTTGGTATGCTCATCCTGAACGATGATGCGTATACCGGACATCATCCTGCTGACGTCTTGCTTGATTCTTCGTTCCTCTTCCTCCACTGCGGGATCTGGAACAAAGATTTCTTTCTCCTTCACCGGTACCAGCTTGGGAAATAACATTGCCATTATATTGGCTGGCACCTTTACGGGAGGTTGTGCGGACTCGGAGATTGAAGGCGAAACTAAACGCCGTACGTTTGAAGCTGCAGGAATCTGCTGATGCTTATGAGGATTCCTGTGACTAGAGCTGGCAGAATAGCCTAGTCCAGCTGTCCCAATTTGCTGGGTTAAGCGAATAGGGTATTTGACACCCTGGCAATCTTTACCCAACCCTTGTCCCGGTTTATGACCCAACGACATCATTTCTTGCATGTCCGACATTACCTCGGCAGAAATCTGGGGTTCGGACAATGACGTTCCAATAGCATGGTATTGGGTATTACTTATTTCCAAAGCATGAAAACTAATTGGCTCAACATCCTTATTGGCATTGATGAGCGGCATGTCCCCGTGCTGAGGAATCTCCGGTTCAGCGTTGACTGTGACTAGGCTAATATTGATGATGTATTTCAACTGTTGGTGAAGAGTGGAGGGGACTGCCCCTGCCATGTGAATCCATGGTCGTCCCAAAAGCAGGTTGTATCCCGAATCTATCTTAAGCATATGGAAAGATACGTAGAATGTATGAGGACCAATCTCAATTGGTAGCTCAACTACTCCGACCGAGTTACGGCGGGCTCCATCAAAAGCTTTGATGATGGTATGGCTACTCCGAATTAGATTGGGATTGATATTCATCTTCACCAAGGTAGCATATGGGCAGATATTCAGAGAGAAACCTCCATCTATTAAAACTCCCGCCACCATATATCCGGAGGACAAGACCGCAATGTGCAACAGTTTGCAATGACTGGTCCCTTCGGGCGGTATGTCATCATCAGTGAAGGATATCACATTGTTGTTGAAAATGTGATCAATCAGATGTTGAAATTTTTCCGTATCAACTGATGTCGGTAAATAGGCTTCTTCTAAAACCTTTAATAAGACCTTCCAGTGATTCTCAGAAGTCAAGACCAAGTCCAAGATTGATATCTGTTGTGGAGCTTCTTTCAAGCTTAAAACCACATTGGCTTCGTTATGACCCATAGTGCAGAGGAAATTTTCAATCTTCTCAATGGGTACTTTCCCCTTAGATTTGATGACATGCTTTATTACACGTTGGGGAAGATACAGTGGATTTTCCTTTGACACTACAGTAGTTGTATGTGAGGTGGATCCTTCACCTTCTCCATAATTCCACGGAAATGCGCGCAAGCTAACAATAGGATATTGTGCTATACACGGCAAGTTGATTAGCTCAGGAGCGGCCATTTTCAAAGGATTGTTGATTCCCTTGAGTTGAATCACTGGCATGACAAGTGATTTGTTAACCCCATCACTTTCAGTGCATATGACTGCTACTACACTCTTCCACTTAGTAGGACATGAATCCTCACTTGCCCGTAACACAGTATCGTTATCTGCCAGACGCAGTACGCCACTATCGATTAAATTTTGAATAAGGTGGCGCAGTGCCCACCATTCTTCTGTGCTGTGACCGCGAGATTGAGAATGATATTGACATACTCCATCAGAGTTGTATTGTCCCGAACGGGGATTGATTGGACGTAGAAGGGAGCTAATCCTTCCTTCATTGATTAACATATAAAGGATTTCCTTCATAGGTTGGCCCAAATATGTGAATTCCCTTTTGTTGGCAAAATCCCGACGGGCCTTAGCATTCGCTCTCTTCGTCACTTTGTCTTTCAGCATTTCATTTTCTAAAAGTGAAGAGGGAATATTCATGATAATAGGTAGGAGACTGGCATGCTCCTGGCTGATTAGCTGACGAGTCACTTGATGCTGATAAGTCACCAGTTCCGCCAATTGCTCAATTTATTTACAAAGAGCTTTCATCTTTCGTTCCATTGTGAATTAGAACTTGGCATAATCCCATTTATCATCACCATCTTTGGGGGTTTGGGAGGATTCACAGCTGAAATTGGAACTTTGTCCACTGCTCCAATTAATCATGTTGACCTCTTCTTCCTTGTGTTGAGGAAGAGGGTTGTATTGAACGTGAGGTTGATTGAGTTTGGTGACCACGATTTCCCCGTTGTCTATCAGGTCTTGGATTTTGTGTTTCAAGGCCCAACAATCCTGAGTATCATGTCCAGGTGCCCCGGCATGATAAGCACATTTTCGAGCAGCAGTAAAACCCCGACCATTAGGGTTGGCTGGTGGAAGAAGATGCATGATTTTCTTCTGTATTGTTAGAAGATTGAGAATGTTCTCGAGGGTGTCCCCTAAGGGTGTAAATACTCGAGGTCGTTTGAATTCTCCACCTTTTGGTACTGGAGGGTTCGCAGACTGTGCTTGAAAGGGAGTGTAATTTCTCCTCTGGATAGGCATGTTTTGACTGCCTTTTTGACCCTGTAGTATTAGGGAAACATCCTCTTCTTTCTTTTTATGGACCCTCCGGGGGTTGTTCCCATAATTTCCAGATTGGATGTGATCAGCAACCGCTTTGAGTGCAGCTAGGTCTTGAATCTTTCCAAATTTCAATCCCATTTCAGCCATTTTCCCATGTTTGACCATTTCAGAAAATGGTTTGCCGATGCCGGCTAAAACTCTTTCATAGAAAGTTGCTTCTTGTATGTCTATGAAAGTCATGACCATCTCTGATTCTGTCATGGAAGGACTAACTTAGGCAGCCAGGCATCTCCACCTCTGAGCATACTCTCTAAAAGACTCATTAGACTGTTTCTTGCTCTTAGTAATTTGATATCGATCAGGAGCCATTTGAGATTGAAAGTTGTATTGGGTGAGGAAAGTGTGTGCTAGCTCTTCCCAACTATGGATCTTTGAATTGTCTAATCTTGTGTACCACGAACGGGCTTCTCCAGTTAGACTTTTTTGGAACAGTTGCATTCTGAGTTTTTCATCCTCTGCATAAGATCCAAGTTCTCCAATAAACACCTTTAGATGTGTGTAAGGATCTCCTAACCCGTCATATTTTTCAAAGTCAGGAATCTTAAACTTTTTTGGATATTGAATACCAGGGAAAATACACAAATCAGCATATAAAACACTCCCATGTGTTCCAATTCCTTTGATAGTGCGAAGAGTATCTTCCATTTGGAGGACTTTCTTTTTGATGTCACCAGTGTCTGGGTCTCCAGTGGGATGGGCAGCATCATGAGTTTTGTTGGTCATATCCAACTGCAATTCAGGTATGGTAATGACCGGATTCCCTCCTTGTATGGAGGGTTCAGCATGTACGGGTATCTTGGGACCCTGATTAGACTGGTGTAATTCTTTGAGTAGAACAACAAAATCTGTATTCTGTTTGCTTAATCCATTGAATTCTTTGCGAAAAACTGAATTAAGTTCAGTCTGGTCGGATGACGACATGATTGACTGTAGGCATGTTGCCTTTTTGGACTTTGAACGGGTGATAGGTCCGATTGATTCCCTGCAAAAGACTTGCATAGTTTAGTCTTTAGGGTGGATAATAACATGATATACGATGTGTCCAGTTTAGGAATTTTATCCTGCAAAACGGATGTCAGCTGTTTATAGCATGTATGTGTACACATTTCTTCATATTTCTCATTACATGGAGACAAATATGGAAGATAATTACAAGTATTTGAAATGAGAGCATGAAGAGACTTTCCTCCGTTTTGGGTTTATCAGAGGCTGACCTATCTTAGGTTACTCTCACGGCTTTTTGGCATGAAGGTTCCCAAATCATCTCAATCTACTTGACGGGAAGTTAATCCGGTCTTTCAACTAGAGTGAATTTGGGTGGTGCCTTTCCTGAGCCTCGGAGAATTAGTCTTCTCGCGAGTCCAGTAATCAAACACCGACGGGATAGCCTCTTGGTGGAAGGACCACACAACATACATTCACATACATCGCGTCTCACCGTATGACATGATGACATGTGCGAAGCACTAATATCACAAGCAGATATGGTGCAAAGCACTAATATCATGAGCAGTATATAGTGCGAAGCACTAAGATCACAGACAGTTTATAGTGCGAAGCACTAAGTAAGGAAATGCATTCGTACACATTCATCATAAAATGTAAACGCAACATCCACACACAAGCAGATAATAATTTTGAAAAAATTGTAATAGCGGCTTAAGTCCTCTTACTGGAGTCCCTAGCAGAGTCGCCACCTGTCGACGTCGGGATTTTTAATTGTCCCTTTCCGTTACTTGTTCTTTGGTGTTCTCATTTTAGGTGAGATTTGTTTAAAAAAACAACTGAAAAAGGTCTGACATGTATAATGTCGACGATGGACTGTTAAGAGTCGCCAGTTAGTTTTTTAACTGGTTGTACAAATACAACCGAGAAAAGGTTTGCACATTGACCCAGTGATGTGACACTGCTAAACGGGTCGGTGAAACCGAGATTCATTAGGGTCCGAGAACTTGGTTATGCGGATGGAAGGTGTTAGGCACCCCCCGACATCCGTGTTACCACGGTGACCGCCTTTTTTCAAGAAACTGTTATCTGAATGTGTGTGTGTGATTCAATGTGCTGTTATTTGGAAGTAGTGCGAGGCCTCGTTCGCACCTATATACACAGGGTTTGAATTTATGTAAAAATTCAATTTTAGCAAGATATGGCAGTGATATTTTATAAAAGAGATTTTTCAAACCCTGATGCTCAATAGTAATTGAGACCTTTTACACTCCCATTTTATTCCGTATTCGGCTAGATTGATTTTATTTGACAGATGCGAGGCATCCGTACGAAAATAATGTACAAAAAGGTGTTGAATTCCTCGTGGGTATGTAAACCATATGAGGAAATCCAAACACCGCAGAATAATTTACAAGCTACTAACAGCTGAAAATGTCCATCACGGGAACCGAATCTAGATCCAATGGGATGAATCTGTGATCACATGATTCCTAGGCTCACATGATGCCGCAATTGATATAAACGCAGTAAGCAAGTGTATATATATATATATATATATATATATATATATATATATATATATATAAGCTGTAAATATATATATACAGACATGATCACCAACCACGAAGTATCTCCATGGGGGATCAGATATGTAAATAAAGCTGTAAAAGCTATCAACCGCCACGGGGGAAACTCCAGGCGGGATGAAATGTACAGAAAGCTGTAAAAACGATCAACCACCACGAAGTAAACTCCAGGTGGGACGAAATGTACAGAAAGCTGTAAGAACGGTCAACCACCACGAAGTAAACTCCAGGTGGGACGATATATATATATATATTAAAGCACGTAAACGCTCCGAATGTAAAATCTAGGCTCACCGAACAAAGTTCGATAGCGGTTCATATATATAATTATATATATAAGAAAGCCATTAAACGCACCAGACATAAGTCTAGGCTCATCGAACAGAGTTCGACATGCAGTTTATATATATAAATGTATATATATTCAAAAGCAATTAAACGCTCCAGACCGAAGTATAGGCTCAATCGAGGCATAACTCGATAATGTTAGGCCATATATATATATATATATATATATATATATATATATATATATATATATATATATATATATATATATATATCTGTGTGTGTGTGTGTATACAAACTAAAAATAAACCACGGACCGAAGTCTGGGCAAAAGTGTGCAACACGACTCTCAACGTGTAGAAGGGTGTGTGCAAAGATGAAGAGAAAAACTTTAAAGTGTGAAAGAAGGCTTACAGTGGGCTGCCAAAGAAGACTTCAATATCTTTAAAGTGGGTAAATACTGGCTTTTGTAGGTACAAAATAAGCTATATGTGAGCTCACAAGTGTTTAAAATGAGAAAGCACTCAGTCTAGGGTGAGTACATACCAAATTGGGCAGGGCTTCCTCGCCGTTTTCTCTTACAAAATGGCCACCCCAAGCCCTCTATTTATAGAGGGTGGAGCCGCAGGTGTAATAGAGGCAACCCGGGTAGGCCCGGGTTTTTCGGCTCGGGCCGTCTCGAAGTACGTGCACTCAGGCACTGTAATGTCCACTCGAACTTTCAGAAGTGCAATCCGGGCATCCGTTTGAGGTATACAGGACCTATTTCGGACCGCCGTTGTCGAGAGTTGTACGATGGCATGGGATTAGAGTTTGTGCGAAGTCATTGAAGATGGGACGGTGCCCTCCGGTCTTCAAGCTTCAACTTTCATCCGTTACCCCGCACAATAGTCACTCAGGATTGGTTAGTCTTATGGGACATTGTTGCGTAGCTATGTTGAGACGACGTGGCATGCCATCGTGTCGGTCAGATGACGATGTTGCCCCTCACCGGTGTTATCGCCGGATTGGGCTGATAAAGCAGGCGTTGCTCAGCTTCGCTGAGAGTGGACTGCTGCAATTTGTTGAAGGTCCTCATTGTCATCCTTGAGGTGTGTCTGTCTTCCCGATGTTATCGCCGGGCTGGTACAGTGGATCTCATTGTGAGCGTCGAGATTGAAGCTGGTTGCATTTGTAACAAGCATTTCCGGGGTTATCGCCGAAATTGCCTTCCTTGGGGTTATCACCAAGGTTGGTGGCTATTCTCATGGTTGGGACTGAGACTGGATACCTCGGGGTTATCTCCGAGATTAATCGGTCTTCTCCGGTGTGTGTTCCGGTATTGTATCTGCATGCCTCGGGGTTATCTCCGAGATTATTACTTCCAGATTGCGATCTGGGGTTGATGCTGAACTTCCGTTAGTATCCGGTACGGATATGGATCATTTTACAGGATCTGCTCTCCTGCAATGTTAGTGACAGGTGTACAAAAAATTTCGAGTGTCTACATTGAGTATATTTCAAAAATATTTAATATTTTTAGTATATAAAAGGTATTTAATTTATTTAATAATATTATTAAATAAATTATTTAAAAATAGCTTTAATTCATGAGAAATCATGAGAAATTATATTATGTCGTTAGAAAATATTTTAAGTTGTTTTTAATAACTTTTGATATTTTATGATGAATTTCATTAATATATTAATATTAGTGGTAATGGATTTATTTAATGAATATATTAAATAAATTATGGAAAAATAGCAATAATGTTTCAAAAATCATATAAAAATGATTGAAGTGTTATAAAAATATTTTAAGTTATAATATATAACTTTTGGTATTTTGTCATGAAAATATTAATATTTTAATATTAATATCAATTATCGGATAATGAATTTAATTGTTTAAAAATTATATAAATATAATTTTAAGGTATTAAAAATACTTTGATATATTATAAATATATTATAATATTATGTTATGATTTTTATTAATATTTAGTAATAAATAAATATTAATGATAAAGGAATTATGTGGTATTTAATTCATTTAAATACGATATTAATGATTGGAAAATCTTTTTAAATGATAATAATTTTGTGAAAATTATTACGAGCTTATGCAAAATATTTTGACTGTTAATAAATTATCTTAGATAATGGTCAAGTGTTTAAACAGAGTTTAATTGAACTTAAACTCGAAATTTTGTCCGACTAGACCGTCGTGATGCTAGAATTGTGTCGGGTTCAACTCAGACTGCAATAGTTTGACTTGATACCGAGTCCTATGTGTGTTGTAAACTGATAGGTTTATGTGATAATGTGTTTAGGTTATTTTATATATTATGATGATATTATTCTAACTTATATATCGATATTACTAATATTAGGTTTTCGGATAAAGCATTATAAATTGCGTAGCGATAATCAACGAACCAGACAAGTTTTACTTAACTCTACTAAGAGTTGTTTCATTCAGATATGCTTATGGATAATCATTACTAATTGATATTGTAGAATTGTACTCTGCATATATTGTATGTATAAGTCAGGTATGAAAGGCTGATCATCTTCATTACCAGTTGGTCTAGATATATATGTTCATGTTCAATACTTATTCAGTAAAAAGTTTGTTCGTGCTAATTCACAACTATATTGATGAATTATAGCGAACTTATTATTCAAACTCTTTCAATTATAATATATCTTCATTACCAGTTGGTCTAGATAATGTGTTAAGGTTATTTTATATCATTAATTAATAGTATTATACTATGATGATATTATTCTAATATTGGATATCAATATTATAAATATTAGGTCTTCGGATAAAGCTATAATGACTGTGTAGCTGTAGTCGGTGATTCAGACAAGTTCTCTAACTCGACCTCGAGTTGATATTATTCAAATACGCTTGTGGTTAATCATTGTTGATTATACCATGTCTGTTGATTATTCATTTGTACTCTGTGCATATTGCATGTGTTAATCAGGTATGAAAGGCTGAACACCTTCATTATCATCTAGTTCAGTTAATTTGTTCATGTTCATTGTTCGTTCAGCTATGAAAATTTGTTCATGCTATTTCACAATGCTTATATTGTTAAAAATCAGTCAGCTTATTGTTCAATTCTTTTAATCATGATATATCCTTAATTAAACTTAAACTTGTTGGGCAAACTTATTGCTCACCCTAACTATGTCATGATAAACATTACAGATTAAAACAAATACGTCGGATACAAGTGAAGCCAGTGACATTGTATGTCAGATGGAATATGGAATACATGTATTACGTGAAGGTTCTCGACCTTGGGGATAATGTGTAAGTTTAATGTATAAACAATTTATGTTTATATCTTTCGCAATAATTATAGAAATAGTATACCAGATTCATGGTGTTTGATACCGAATTTGGGAATATTATAGTTGGTATCAAAGCCATGGATTTGGGGCTATTACAATAATGTGTTTAGGTTATTTTATAACTGTGATGATATTATTCTAATTTATATATCGATATTATTAATATTAGGTATTCAGACAAAGCTATATAGATTGCATAGCAGTAGTCGGTGATAAAGGCAAGTTCCCTCTAACTCAACCCTGAGTTATGATTTTTCAAATATGCTTGTGGTTAATCATTGTTGATTATACCATGTCTATAATATATTGATTCGCATTTTGTGTATGTTGCATGTGTTCATCAGGTATGAAAGGCTGATCACCTTCATTACCATCTGGTCTAGTTGATTTGTTCATGTTCTTTATTGATAATTCATTCTTATCATCCTGATCGTTTAGTTATGAAACTTGATTCATGCTACTTTACAATTATTATATTGTTGAACGTTAGCCAGCTTATTATTCAATTCTTTCAATCATGATATATCCTTTATTGAACTTATACTTGCTGGGCAAACTTGTTACTCACCCTTGCTATATCATGATAAACATTGTAGATTAAGACGAATATGTCGGATACAGGTAAAGTCAAAGACAGTTCCAGCAATAATTTAGTGTACAGATAAAAACTTGTAATAGTATTATATGTTAATGACATTGTATGTCAGATAGAATATTGAATTCAGGTAATAAGTTAAGGTTATCAACCTTGGGGTTTTTGTTGTAAAGTTTAATGTGTAAACAATTTATGTTTATATCTTTCGCAATAGTTCTAGAATGAGTGTACCAGATTCGTGGTGCTTAGTACCCGGATTTGGTGTCTTTACATAGTATGTATGTCAGGGTATTATTTCATAACACTAAGACATCTTAACAACAAACAAAAAGCAATTTAATGGTTGGTCAAAATAACCGGCTCAACCTGTTCTTGAGATTTCTGAGTAACACTGAAATTAGAACTTCGTGGTCAGTCAACGACTTTTGACCACTTATATCTTGCAATATATGAATCTAATAAACCTGTTTTCTTTTCCAGATTTACAGGCTCTAACATTCGATTGTCAGACCTATTTTTCTAGAATTTCTAGTTTGCTTAAAACATAATTTTGATGCATCTAGATGTTATGAAAACATGGTCTATCAACTTAGCATACTTACTAACATGTTATTACACATATATAAATAACTAAACTACAAATTAAACATAGCAACAATGATCTAAGTTAAAATTAGGGTTTATACCTTTTTTGAGTAATTTTGATTTCTCGCTTCTGAATCTGATCTTGCTATCACCAAGGTTTGTATAGGTATGATATATGAGTGTATAGGCTTTGATATTTCTTGAGTTTGGCTTGAGATATGGCTGTTATTTATAGAATTGAGATATTACATTTTTTTGTCATTTTTCACCATCTTGCCTCCCTAAAGATCTGATGTTTGTTACTTGTGCTGCTTGGGGTGTGCAACCATGTCATGTGTTGCCTTGGGACTTGATGCGATGACTTGGATCCTACATGCGAGCTAGTTGTTGATCGATTTCGCAATCAATGAATACGTGCAAGTATACACGGTCAACAAGTAATAAAGTGATAAGAAAAGTATCGTTCCCACGAGGAATTATTTAATAAAAATCACCAAGTACTAATTCTTAACCAAATCAATTTTATTTAAACAACCATAAATTGTGATTTTTCTAATTAAGAAAATTAAATTAATTAATTAAATCTAGATTACTCTAAAATTAATTCAAATAAATAAAGATTAAGACTTCAATATCCCCAATTATAAACTATAAATCAATTATCCAATTATCCCAATTATTATGCCTACTGAATTGTTAATAGAAATTCTCAAATGCCAAAAGTCCTTTTCCAAGTGATCAATTGACTTCTATTTAATCCAGATTAATCTTGCTATATTCCTATGCAAAACAATTGAATTAAACTCGTTACAAACCCAATTCCTTATGCGTTACATATGGTGAAGAGATATTTCCATTCTATTCACAAACCTAATTATTCACCATGCAAATAACTAAGTCACATGTTATCATGCCCAGTTCTAACCCTAGAATTTCTCTTCCGATTCCTTCTAGAGTAACAAGGTAATTACTGATCAGATAATTAATCAATAAGCTCAAGACAAGATAAACAATTCACTTTGACATAAATAATTGGAATAAATCGAATAACTAATTCATAGACATAAAAGGTTCAATTGAAATCTCAATAAAAGAGTTAGTTCATAATTAATGAATTGAAACTAAGAATCCACAATTGAATAGACATTAAAAGATAAAAGTATGATAAGAGAAGAGAATAGAATCTGTTGTCAGCAAATCTGATGCTCCCCTCTTGCTCCTGCTCTTGATCTTCAATGATCTCCAATTTGCTTCAATCTCTAATGGCTAATTAAGAACTAGGGTTTAGATTCTAATCTAATAGAGTGTTTAATCTAGTCTAATCTATGTAATCCCCCCTTATTTTATGTCTTACATCATGTATTTATAGGTTACAAGTCTAATTTTTAGGTTAGGAACAAACCCAATCCTATTTGGAGTCAAAAAGGTGTCAAATTTCGCCCCAAAATGCGTCCAAGCCTTTCCACTGACTTCCCCAACGCCCCGGCGCTGGGCACGGCGCTGGGATTCTGCCCCCCAGCACCCCGGCGCTGGAATTACATAGAGAAATAGCGCCCCGGCGCTGGAAGTTTTTCTGGAATTTTCTGCTCCGACGTCCTTTGGGAAAATGGACATAACTTCTTCGTCCGAACTCCGATTTCGATGATTCAAGATGTTCCGGAAAGAGGAGAAGTAGATCCACAACTTTCATTCTTTAAGTGTTTCGAAATAAGGTCCGTAGAAATACTCAAATTGACTCTGAAGTGACTGCTGTGTAAATGGTAAGCCGAAAACGCGCATCTAGCCACCCCGAACGTCGATCCATGTAACTTTTGTCCCAATTCCTACAAAACAATATAAAACATGCATGAATAGACACAAACACATAAAAACATCCTAAAAGACTTGAGAACAATAATAAATTAAGCCCGAATGTATCCAATTCATGTGTATAAAACTCACTCATCAAATACCCCCAAACTTAAACATTTGCTTGTCCTCAAGCAAAAACACAAAAATGTTATACAATGCAATGTAATGAAACTAATCTATATGCCTACGAATCCAACAGTAATGACAAAAACAAGTCTATTCAACCGGCCTTAGAGAAATCAAGTAAACATGATAATACATCATATTAAAACAAATCAGTAATTTCCCAATCACTCATCAAATCTTAGACTGTTATCACTGATATAGTGCGTGTGTGCTCCAAAACAATGTTAACTAATATAAAATTAAATTTAACACATAATAGGTCTCTTTAAAGGCATCATACAGTGAAAACTCACAAAATTGACGAACAAGCTAGATCCAACTAAAGTTAAACATCCACCAAGTTCAAGAGTCCAATCCGGGATACTTATGCTTTACTTTTCATTATGGGGGTTTTTTTGCTCTTTTCCCATTTTATTGTTTTTTTTAACCATGACTGTGCAATGTCTCATTCCATTAGGCTAACAGTGTCACCCCTTAGCGAGCTTTCGACCAACGACTCCCAGACCATATAAGACCTTAGGGCGCTAGGTTTTAAGATACCCCTTCGGGCGTACTTACTCAAGTAACAAAGGCCCCGAAACAAAACTAGCCACGGTAATTTTTTTTTTCTTTCTTTCTTTTTTTTTTTATTTTAGCGAAGCTTATATATCCCAAATTTTCCCCCCAAACTTAAGTTTTTATCAAAATTTAGCCATCTCCGCCTATTCATGTCTTTCATTCATTCACATTAGTATTATCCTTAAGAAATTCATTATGTATCAATTTAAACTTAATCAGTCAACATAGCTGTTATTAACGTGCTAACCTTAATTATACCAGTTTCAAACAGAAAAAGATTCAATTCATAACAAGAAATCACATCAAAGTCTTAGCAGTCAATACTATACTTGTCTACTTAACTCCAGTCTCATCATTGGCCAAAATAGACTTTTACTATCTAACAGTTGGAATCATGCAAATATAAACTAACTGCAAAAAACATAGTAAACTAACTACTATTTTTGCAATTTTTAAAAAAAAAAATTTTAAAACAAAAAACTGAATGCAAAAACTAAATGTAAATAACCCGAAAATATAACGAACTACAATGTAAATAACTAACTATATGCAATACGACACTAAAATGCCCCCAAACTTAAACTAGACATTGTCCTCAATGGCTACAATAGAAAAAATTAAAGCAGAGGACTTCCCTGAAAATATAGCAATCTTCCTCTTTGTCCGCTAAGTTTGGAGAATAGGCTAAGCACATGGAACAAATTGGGCACCACACTTGAATTTGACTTGAATAACCTGTAAAACCATGATATAAGCACTTTTATTAAATCCTAAATAAATGAAAATTCAAAACTACTAATATAAAACTTAATAAAAACTAAAAATAAAAATTAAACTTGGGTTGCCTCCCAATAAGCGCTTGTTTTATAGTCTCAGCCTGACTTCTTTAATTCTCTATCCAATTCCCCTACGAAATTTGAGGAACCCTCCATCCATCGGAAATAATATAACTTTTGGTAGGTTCCCATTTGTAATGGCCATTGAATCTAAGTCACCTAGCATTCTCTTTTTAGATCGGATCCCCATTAAATATGACAAACAACTAGGTGCTTTCCCCATTGTGTCTGTGATCAGAGTGTGGAATGGAAGCTTGTCAAACACAATGGGCTCTTCCTCTATCTTCTCTTTTTCATCCCACCATGACTCCACAGTTGTACTAGCTCTTATGTCATAAAGAGCTTTGCCGACGACATGACTGCCAATTGGGCATGGTTTTGCAAAACTGCCCGGATTCTTGAACTTTGGTAGAGAAGGTACATGGGACACTAATGAAATCGATTCATCATCGTTGAATCTTACAGTTAAATCTTCGTTGATCTCCTTTTGTTTGTTCCCAATTATTTTCTCTCTTTCAACATCTATATCATTTGGCCCATCCGGTTGCAGATTTGGTTCGGACTCATCATCAGTTTCGTCATCCATGTCATAGAGCCAAGTGTATTGAGGATGGTTGTTCAACGCTTGTGCTATCTGCCCCAATTGATTTTCCAGATTCTTTATCGACGCACCTTGGCTTTTCATATTCAGTTCTATTTGATTCAATTTTTTGTCTTGTTCCTCGTTCCTTTTTTCAGAAGCTTTAATAAATTTTTCCAAGGCTTCCTCCAAATTTGAATGCTCTTCCTGTTGTAGTGGAGGTGGACACGACAAATTCGGTGGGTATGTTGGACTTGGAGCATAAAATTGATCTTGATTGTTACTCCATGAAAAATCCGGGTGATACCCCCAATCCTGATGATAATTGTTGGGATAGACATGACTATAGCTCCCTACAAACTTAGTTGATTTGGCATTTATGGCACATTGATATGTAGCATGACTCCCATCACATAACTCACAAACCATAGCTACTTGCTGCGTGGATGGTGGACTCCATGTCTCTATTTTCTTAGCTATTGCGGCCACCTGTGCTGCCAATGCAGAAAGTTTCTCGAGTCTGTCAATCTCCGCTCCCCTTGGTTGAGTCATGTTCGTGTATGGCCATTGATACGTAAAGTCATCCATAGTACCTAAAAAGAGAGAAATATAGGAAGAGAATTAAAAATAAAAATAAAAATGTTTAAATTAAGACTAAATTGATTGAAATTAATATTGGTAAATAATTATTAAATTAATTCCCCGGCAACGGCGCCAAAAACTTGTTGATCGATTTCGCAATCAATGAATACGTGCAAGTATACACGGTCAACAAGTAATAAAGTGATAAGAAAAGTATCGTTCCCACGAGGAATTATTTAATAAAAATCACCAAGTACTAATTCTTAACCAAATCAATTTTATTTAAACAACCATAAATTGTGATTTTTCTAATTAAGAAAACTAAATTAATCAATTAAATCTAGATTACTCTAAAATTAATTCAAATAAATAAAGATTAAGACTTCAATATCCCCAATTATAAACTATAAATCAATTATCCAATTATCCCAATTATTATGCCTACTGAATTGTTAATAGAAATTCTCAAATGCCAAAAGTCCTTTTCCAAGTGATCAATTAACTTCTATTTAATTCAGATTAATCTTGCTATATTCCTGTGCAAAACAATTGAATTAAACTCGTTACAAACCCAATTCCTTATGCGTTACATATGGTGAAGAGATATTTCCATTCTATTCACAAACCTAATTATTCACCATGCAAATAACTAAGTCACATGTTATCATGCCCAGTTCTAACCCTAGAATTTCTCTTCCGATTCCTTCTAGAGTAACAAGGTAATTACTGATCAGATAATTAATCAATAAGCTCAAGACAAGATAAACAATTCACTTTGACATAAATAATTGAAATAAATCGAATAACTAATTCATAGACATAAAAGGTTCAATTGAAATCTCAATAAAAGTGTTAGTTCATAATTAATGAATTGAAACCAAGAATCCATAATTGAATAGACATTAAAAGATAAAAGTATGATAAGAGAAGAGAATAGAATCTGTTGTCAGCAAATCTGATGCTCCCCTCTTGCTCCTGCTCTTGATCTTCAATGATCTCCAATTTGCTTCAATCTCTAATGGCTAATTAAGAACTAGGGTTTAGATTCTAATCTAATAGAGTGTTTAATCTAGTCTAATCTATGTAATCCCCCCCTATTTTATGTCTTACATCATGTATTTATAGGTTACAAGTCTAATTTTTAGGTTAGGAACAAACCCAATCCTATTTGGAGTCAAAAAGGTGTCAAATTTCGCCCCAAAACGCGTCCAAGCCTTTCCACTGACTTCCCCAACGCCCCGGCGCTGGGCACGGCGCTGGGATTCTGCCCCCCAGCGCCCCGGCGCTGGAATTACATAGAGAAATAGCGCCCCGGCGCTAGAAGTTTTTCTGGAATTTTCTGCTCCGACATCCTTTGGGAAAATGGCCATAACTTCTTCGTCCGAACTCCGATTTCGATGATTCAAGATGTTCCGGAAAGAGGAGAAGTAGATCTACAACTTTCATTCTTTAAGTTTTTCGAAATAAGGTCCGTAGAAATACTCAAATTGACTCTGAAGTGACTGCTGTGTAAATGGTAAGCCGAAAACGCGCATCTAGCCACCCCGAACGTCGATCCATGTAACTTTTGTCCCAATTCCTACAAAACAATATAAAACATGCATGAATAGACACAAACACATAAAAACATCCTAAAAGACTTGAGAATAATAATAAATTAAGCCAGAATGTATCCAATTCATGTGTATAAAACTCACTCATCACTAGTTCACCAACTTTAGTAGCTTAATTATGCCCTAATCCTCCTTAATCTTGATTAGAGTTTTGATTTTATGATTACGGTTGCTTAATGATATTTATTAATACCTAATTGAAGTTTAATAATCATGGTTAGGGTTTAGGATAACCTAACTAGGGTTTAATCTAACCAATTAGGGTTATGGTTTCATAATTAGTGTTAGGGTTTGAAAATCTAGGTTTAGGGTTTCTTGATTTTGATATTATTGTTCCTAACTTAGATTTTTACACAAATCCTAACAAGCACGACTAAGCGTTTTGTCAGTGTAATCACGACGAAGCAACTTGTCAAAATTTTTAGCACGACGTGTCAAACACATCAACTTTTGGGTAAAAATTTATTTGATCTTATTCTATAATAGTGCATATAATAACACAATACGCATTCAGAACGGAGATATTTTATTTAATAATACTGAATTTACATAACTGAGTCTTGTTAGGGTGTTGGGGTATCACATTATTTCCCACTAATAAGAATTTTGTCCTCAAAATTATAGTACAAGTTAAGTAAACAGGTGGGGATAGTTCTCTCACATTATTTCCCACTAATAAGAATAGGAAGTGTACTGATTTGGTAAGTGGTTTAACTATTACCCAAAAGGCATTGTGGCCCTCCTGTGTAGCTAGAAGGCCTGCCACGAAGTCCATTGTTATGTATTCCCACTTCCACTCAGGAATTGGTAAGGGTTGAAGTAAACCTCTCGGCTTTTGATGTTCAGCTTTAACCCTTTGATATGTGAGACATTTATTTACCCATTCTGCTATTTATCTTTTCATATTTGACCACCAAAAGTGTCAACTTAAGTCTTTGTACATTTTAGTACTACCAGTATGTATTGAAAATTTAGAATTATGGGCTTCATTTAAGATTTTGTCTTTTAATGTTTGATTTAACGGAACCTAAATTCTATCTTCATATCTTAGTATTACATCCTTGTCTATTCTAAATTTGGTATTCTTGATGTGAGTTATATCAAATTTACATTTTTGACACTCCTCGTCTTCTACCTTCATCTATTTAATTTTATCTAGTAGAGTCGAAACTCTCTCTAGAATGAATAACTTTTGGGTAGAGGTAGTTTGACATTTTACCTCAATTTCAAGTCTTTCAAAATCTTTTATTAACTCTTTATTGTTGGTTATTATATTTAACTTCTCTTGGTTCTTTCTACTAAAGGCATCTGCCACTACATTGACTTTTTCGGGATGATATGTGATTTCACAGTCAAAATCCTTTATCAGTTCCTGTCATCTTATCTGCCTTAGGTTTAACTCCTTTTGTGTAAAAATATATTTCAGACTTTTGTGATCTGTATATATTTCACACTTCTCCCGGTACAAGTAATGCATCCAAATTTTTAGGGCAAATACTACCGCGGCTAACTCTCTTCTCATAATCTTTGAGTTGCCATGATGCATAAGCAATCACTTTCCCATGTTGCATCAACACACACCCTAAACCTTTGTGTGACGCATCACTAAATACTGCAAGACCTCCTGTATCATCTAGTAAGGACAACATTGGAACCATGCTAAGTCGTTTTTTCAACTATTAGAAGCTTTCTTCACATTTATCTGTCCTGACGTATTTCACCGTCTTTGGAGTTAAATTGGTTAGTGGGGTTGCTATTTTTGAAAAATCTTTTATGAAACATCAATAATAACCCGCTAAACCGAGAAAACTTCTTACTTCTGTTGGAGTTGTTGGTTGTTCCCAATTCACAACCGTTTTGATCTTAGTTGGATCTACTGAAATTCCATTCTTGTCAATTACATGACCTAAAAAATGAACTTTTCCTAACCAGAATTCACACTTGGAAAACTTTACGTAAAGTTGTTCCTTTCGTAGTATCTCTAATTCGATTCGTAAGTATTCGGCATGCTATTCCCATGTTTTCGAGTATACCAGAATATCATCGATAAACACTAAAACAAATTTGTCTAAGCGTGGTTTAAACACTTGATTCATCAAGTTTATAAATGATGTCGGTGCATTTATTAATCCAAAGGACATCACAAGAAACTTATAATGTCCATAGTGTGTCCTAAACTCTGTCTTCGACACATCTTCTTTTCTTTCCTTTAACTGATGATAACCTGTCTGTAGGTCAATTTTTGAAAAGTGTTCAGCCCCTTTTAATTGGTCAAACAAATCATCAATTCATGGTAAATGATACTTATTCTTTATGGTTAATTTACTTAATTCTCTATAGTCGATACATAACATCATGGTTCCATCCTTCTTCTTTACAAATAATACTAGTGCTCCCCAAGGTGAAACACTAGGTTGTATGTACTTTTTATCTAAGAGTTCTTGTAGTTGTACCAGTAACTCTTTCAGTTCTACAGGTGCCATCCTGTATGGTGCCTTAGAAACTGGTGCCGTACCCGGTGCAAGGTCAGTAAAAAACTCGATTTCCCTATCTGGAGGAAGACTTGGTAAGTCATTTGGGAACACATTGGAAAACTCCTTAACTATAGGCATTTGATCTAGTTTTACTCATTCCTTTCGAGTATCAACTATGAAGGCCAAATAACCTGAACAACCTTTTCTAAGTAATCTTTCTGCCTGAGTTATGCTCAGACATCGAGAATTCTTAGGTGAACAACTTCCGTTGAACACTACGTTTGACTTTGATGCAGCCAATAGGTTTATACGTTTTTATGGCAATCAATCGTCGCGTTATGATTAACTAACCAATTCATCCCTAGGATTACATCGAATTCCCCTAACTATGTTGGAATAAGGTTCACCAGCAATTTGTGCCCCATTTTATGCACGCTACAATTCCTATATATAGGTTTAATAGGAATCTTCTCGTTATTTATAATTTCTACACAGAATGTGTTGGTCGAAATCTAAAAATGCTCACACGCAAGTGCGTGTGGTCAACAAGTAATATAATGATAAGAAAAGAATCGTTCCCACGGAGAATAGTAAGAAATTAATTCTAAAAATTACCAGTTTTATATTAACCCAATTTTATTAAACTATCCAAATTAATGATTATAACTATCAAAAACTAAAATATTAAAAATACCAATCAATCAACACAACCTAAAAACGGTAATTTCAAGAAAATAATGGAGAATTAGGCTTACAACTTCACTTTAAGTCTCACTCCACTTATTGTACCTTATTCCAGTTTAATTCACTATCCCAATTTATTAATCAAGAAAACTTAGGTAGAATTATCCATCTCTCGATGCACTAATACCGTATTAACTTAAATCTATAAATTTGATAGAATTAAGCCAAACACCCTAATTAACTAATTCACTATATTTCTATGAGAATTAAAATCAAATAAGGTTTGATTTTAAGTTCTCTACACGATTACATGCGATGCTAGGTATATCTGTATCCTATCATTCATCAAGATTCCATTAAAACACAGAATTCAAGAACACATGCCAAGGTGACAAAGTCTAGATTCGTACATCATCTCTCGAATTCATATAAATCCACACAGAATTGGTGATCAAGCCATTCATAAATTAAAGCACAAATCACAATAGATAAACTGAATTGATAGATTATTAAACTGAATTCGAGGAATAATAATCAACGTTCAACAATAAAGATCCATCATAAGCCTAAAAAGTAATTTAGCTCATCATGAATGAAATAAAAACTGAAATCATAAAAGAATCCATCATCCCCATTACAGTAATTGAAATAAAAAGGTAGAATAGATACAAAACCACCCTTCTTCTTGCTCCAATTCGTAATCTTCGTGATTCTGACCTACCTTGCATTCCTCCAATGTTCTTCACTCAAATTAGGGCTTAAGCTTGTTAATTGATTGATTGTTATTCTTTCTCGTTGTGTACTTGCTATTTTTTTCATAAGAAATGTATTTCGTTCATAAAATCCACGCGGATCGAAGTCCCAAGTCATGCCAACTTGCTCCTCTTCACGCTGCTACAGAATTCTAAACAAACTAAAACTCTCTCTCTCTCCCGTACCCCCGCCCCCGGTGGTGGTTTTTGTTATATAAAGGTCTGCCCCGGTAGGGGTGTTTCTGTAGTTGGGCGTGTACCCTCGCCCCGATGGGGGTTTCCTTTATATTTATGCCCTCCCCGACAGGGGGTGTTTCTGTATCTGAGCTTTTTGCCCATTCTGATGCCCAGTCCTACCATGAAGCCACCATTATGCCACGAATGCTACGCCACGCCACCTAAACATAAACAAGTAAAAAATGAACATAAATATACAGGATCAACATAGTTTAAGTCCGAATTAGAGGCCGATTCATAGGTATAAAACCCGCTCATCAAACTCTCCCAAACTTAAACCCGTGCTAGTCCTCGAGCACAAAACAAAATAAAAATGCAATGATAATTTTTAGAGTTTATGCCCTAGAGTCCAATTATTTGATATAATTGCTTAACATTTTTGATATTATATTTAATTGAATAAATGAATTATTTTATTATGGTTTTATATACTGCGTTATATAAATGTTAGCATAATAAAAGTCCTTAGAATAATGATACAAATTATATAGCTTCAAGTATATGACTTGAACATGAGATTATATAATTACAAATAGTATCATGCTCTTAAATGTCCCTAGTCGAGTATCATTATTAATGGGATAACAATGATACATCGAAACTAGTATGTGGATTGACTGATGACCAAATCTCATTGGTCATAAATATATGAGATATTGAGTCAATGCATAGGTACATGTTAGAGAACAATGTACTGGATAGACCCACCATAGGAATTCTACATGGAGAATTATGCAAAGTCTCATTAGCGATACTCATAGTGACAATGATGTAATGATCCTCCGACCTGAAATCACTATATTTCTATACGGGAATTTATGAACTTTGATATCATCAAAAGTCACCTTTAATAGGGTAGACAATAAAGGTGATTATTGGGTATATCATGAATCGTGTGAGGAATATGAGTGATCTAGATGGAATTTTACCCTCATATATATTAGAGGTGATATCCATAGGCTTTTTGATTGAGTAGGACTATGAAATGCATGGCCATGCTCAAATAGTGATTTGTTTCATATAGTCTACTCATTGATCAAGAAAACTCAGATTAAATTATTAAGAGTATGACACATTTCATGACTCGAGTTTAATATAGGATGTCAAAGTTTAAAGGATTAAATTACATTAAAACATTGGTCACGAAAAGGTTGCATCAAATCATCGATCTTATTATTACTTGGGTAACAGTGATGCATTACTAGATGCTACTCACTGTTTATAATTTTATAATATGATTTTAAAATTAGTGCCAACGTAATAATAACCTATAGGGTCACACACATAGAACGTAATTAAAAAGGGAATTAATTTAAATTGTAAGGATTTAAATATGTTAATATAATTGATAGTATGTAAATCACGAATTTAAATTAATAGGATAATTTGTATATATGTATATTAATTAAGTAAGACTTAATTAAGATATAATATATATAAATTCAGATTTTTTTAGATTAGGTTTTTGATTAATTCATTTTTGACTGCTATATATATGATGTATCAGCCGTTTTAGGGAGGACATCATTAACCTAAAAACCCTAGCCGCTCTTAGAGAGAGACTATAGAGAAGTTTCAAAAATCCATATCCTTGGTGGCTAGTACCGTGACTCTCTTTACTGCAGATCGTGTGACGATTCGCAGGATATTCGTGTGGATACCGTAGAGACGCAGTTCCGTTGAAGATTCAAAGCTGTTACAGAATTTTCTATAATCGGTATAATATCTAAACCACTGAATTAATATGTTTTCACATGGATCCTGTTTTAAGGTTTCGGAATTGTCTTTGAAAATCTTAAATTCCGCTGTATTTTATGTGCCGAAATCCCTACAGTGGTATCCTAGCTACTTGCGAAAATGATTAATTTAGATTACGTGTTTTAATTGTATTCGATATATATGATATATGGTGATGCATGTTTGCAAATTTGAAATTGAATATATGATATTCTGCGTATATGCATATTTTGGAATTATGAATTATATCTGTAATATATATGCATGTATATGATTCTATGTTAATCGTATCTTAGAAGGTGGAATAACAATAGAACTTATGTTCTAATTGGATTAGAAGCATGAAGATTCGGTTTAATATGATTAATGGAAACTGAGTCCCCCCCTTGGACCCCCCCCCCCGTCGTAGCGCACGATGGTCGTGACCCTAATAATTTATATATAGTTTTCTTTAATTATATATACACTGTTATGTGCTTTTGTGATATGCATGGTGCACAATTATGGCCCGTTTGACCCATAAGTTAGTGTTTTTGGTTTTTAAAATACGGCTTGCATGTCGTGGCTTTCTATAAATTCTGATGTAACATTCTCTTCTCATCTAAATCCCCTCGAATGTAAATTGAGGTTTCTTTATGTAATGTAATAATCGATAACAAGATGAAGATGACAAGATGAAGAACACGATGGAAATATGATGATGGAGAGGAGGCACATGCATGAGGAAGTTCCAAGGAAGCTACCATTTTGAAGATCTTTGACCACCTTAGATTGACAGTGGATTGGGCCATAAATGTGACACATTTTTGAACTTTATTTATGCTTGTATATGATATGATACGATAAATAATGTGCATGCTTAATAAGATTAAAATTGGTGAGATCTACATTAATTAATAAAATCCCTCATTAAATTATTAAGTCTAAATCAGATGCCTTCTAATGAATAACACTCATCAAGACCTTGATCGATGGATGTAGATTTGCCCAAGCAAAGTACCCTATTTATCTTGGTAAGATGCGATAGGATAATTGTGATATCCAAACTGTTAAAATCATTGGGCCCAACGTAACTAAGTTATCTCAATAGGATTGTGGACTTAGAGGAATGAAGTTTGGTAGGTACCATTAGATGGTCTAGAAACAAATGTTGTTTACCAAACTATCCAAGAGTTATATATGATATAATTGACAAGGGGTTGTCTACCTAAATAATTGTGTTTTGAGAGATTAGCCAAAGCTAACTTAAGGCATAATGAAATATGGATCTTGGCTTAGTAGAAAGATTTAATAGAAAATGCTTTTCGAATTAATAGTGAGGGCTATTAATTTTAATAAAATAGTGGGAGGGATATTTTGAATGTACTATTAACAATTACATAATATCAAAAACTCTGCAATTTGACTTATTATTTTTGCACTTATTAATTGTAGATATCAATGGGAAACAACAACAACACAAATAGCCTTTCACTACGATCAGTCCTTGAGAAGAAAAAGCTGAGTGGAATTAATTTCCTAGACTTGCATAGGAACTTGATGATTATCCTCAAACAAGAATGCAAGCTATATGTCATTTAAAAGCCCATTCGTGCAGCACCAACTAATACTGCATGACGTGTAGAGCATGATGCTTACAAGAAGCATCAATATGATGCTTTGGACGTGAGTTGTCTCATACTAGCAACTATGAACACTGAGCTTCAGAAGCAACATGAGTTAATGGACGATTATGAGATGATCGAGCATCTCAAGAAATTGTTCGAAGGGCATGCTCAACAGGAGATGTATGATACAAGCAAAGCGTTGTATCACTGCAAGATGGGTGAACGTGATCCAGTTGGTCCGCATGTGCTAAAAATGATTGGGTATATTGAGTATCTTGATAGGTTGGGTTTTCCGATTACTCCGGAAGCCCAAACTAATCTTGTTTTGCAATCTTTGAACAACAACTACTCTCAATTTGTTATGAATTAACTCATGAATGAAATTTATAAATCACTTACTGAGTTGTTGAGCATGTTAAGAACTGTCGAGAACAACATGAAAAAGGAAGGACCTACTCCCATAATGATGGTGCAAAAGGGGAATGATAAGGGAAATTGGAAAGGCAAGAAGAAGATATGATCTAAATCTAGTGCCAAACCCAATTCCAAAACCAAACCGGCTTTAAAACCAAAAGGCGGGGTGGCTAAAGAAGGTGATTATCACTTTTATGGAAAACCTGGACACTGGAAGAGGAATTGCCATGCTTATTTATAAGAAGTGAAGAAAAAGAAAGGAAGTGTGACTTCTGATTTAGGTATATATGTTATAGAAGTCAACTTTTCCACTTCTACATCATGGGTATTGGATACTGGATGTGGTTCTCACATTTGTGTTAATGTGTAGGAACTTTGAAGGAGTAAAACTTTGGTAAAAGGAGAGGTTGACCTACGCATTAGGAATGGAGCAAAAGTTACTGTACTAGCTGTAGGATCTTATCATTTATCTTTATCCATTAGGCTAGTATTAGAATTAAAGGATTGTTATTATGTTCCTGCTATGAGCAAAAATATTATTTCTGTTTCTTATTTAGACAAGAAAGGTTTTTCATTTATAATAAAGAACAACCGTTGTTCATTTTACTTAAATGAAATATACAATGGTGTTGCACAATTGTTTAATGATATTTATATTCTAGAATTAGAAATGCCTATCTATAACATAAATACAAAACGATTTAAATCAAATGATTTAAATCTGACATATCTTTGGCACTGTCATTTAGGCCATATAAATGAGAAACGCATATCCAAACTCCACGAGGATGGGTTTTTGGATTCATTTGATTTTGAATCATATGAGAAATGTATGTCTTGTTTATTAGGCAAGATGACTAAAGCCCCTTTCACTGGACACAGTGAACGGGCTAGCGATGTATTGGGACTTATACATAGTGATGTATGTGGACCATGAGTTCGTTAGCAAGAGGTAGGTTTTATTACTTCATTGCATTTATTGATGACTTCAGTAAATATGGATATTTGTATCTTATGAGACACAAATCCGAATCCTTTGAAAAGTTCAAGGAATTCAAGAATGAAGTTCAAAACCAATTTGGCAAAAGCATAAAAGCCCTTCGATCCGATCAAGAAGGTCAATACTTAAGCCAAGACTTTGATGACCTTCTAAAGGAGTGTGGAATTATATCACAGCTCACTCCACCTAGAACACCACAATGGAATGGTGTATCTGAGAGGAGAAATCGCACCTTGTTGGACATTGCACGATCAATGATGATTCATGCAGATCTTCCAATAAGCTTCTGGGGTCATGCCCTAGAGATAGATGCATTCACACTTAATCGTGTTCCTACAAAGACGATTCAGAAGACACCATATGAGATGTGGGCTGGGAAACGTCCTAGTATGTCGTTCATAAAGATTTGGGGTTGCGAGACATTTGTAAAACGTCTGGATTCTAAAAAGCTCGGACCCAAATTTGACAAATGTAATTTTGTGGGATACCCAAAGGAAACAAAAGGGTATTATTTTTGTAAGAACCCAAATTTTTAGAAATTATTAAAATAAGAATTTAGTAAATAAAATTCTTAAGTAATGAGATGGGTTCGAACAAAAATATATAATTGTGTTACGAGGTATGTGGTATTTGTGATGCCCCCAAATTTGGGTATCTTCCAACCCGACATATGGTGCTACACGGTGCTACAGTTCACATATACATTCAATTGAAATACCTCAAAAGAATGAATATGTCTTATATATATTCCAAAAAAATATTACCATCCCAGGTTCATTATAACCATTACATGTTTGCTTGTCATAATATCAAATAATAACATCATTCATCCTATTCTATTACAAAGGTAACCTATTGGTTGGCCTTGGCCTTTCCTTTATCTTTACCGGAACCTTCAGTCCGCTCGGTGTTAGCTGTATTTATATGGTTCAACCAAGAATGAGCATGACTAGCTCAGCAAGTATGACAATTTCAATAAAATAATAAGCTTGAATCATATAAATGTATATCTTCAATAATTGAACAATAGTTACGAAGTATTATCGATAATTCAAAATAACACTTATCTTTTCTTTAAAATGTTACACAACGAACAACATTCATTAAACATTAATATTGGTCCAAGACCTTGAGCATTTCATTCTTTCTTTGAAAAAGGATAACCCGACACCAAGTCCGTAAGTCCGGTATATCTTACGAGTATGTCTAGGTGATAAGCCTATAGTAGTCTATGTTGTACAACACTACTTTCTATAAACGTATGTACGTTTAAGGTTTGGCAACCTCACGAGCCTGTCGTTTGACGATAAAACATTTATTTATGCATACTAAGTCTTCCTTTGAAAACCATACCAAAATAGTTTGGCAAAACTTGACAAAATTGACATTATTTCGATAGATTATAAGAAATCCATAAAACATCTTAAGTCTAGCCAAAGGAATTGGCTTCGATTTCATCATACAACAATTCATGCGTCAGGTACATGTATTACAAAGCTTATCCAAAGAAATCAGACAAGGGTTATAATACTTGCCTTAAGCGTCTTCTATCGTTAAAACAAATTCCCTTTGTGTCTTTAAGGATTCTACAATACATGATCACATAACACACCACATTAGGTCGTATATAATCAAGTAAGGTTATTTCTATATCTTACCCTTCTTCTCAATTTAATTTGACTTTAGAATGTTTAACATTAGTTATGGTTTATCGTATTACATTGTCTTTACGTTTATGTAATCATTTGCCAACATTTAGTTGAGTTCTAATTATACTTGAGGATGTCATTTCAAGTTTAATTCATCCTATACTTTACTTCCCTTTTCTTTATACACTCAATCCTTCTTCTCTGCCTACTCTCTAGTGTTGGCGCTGCTGCATCGGCTAACCTTATACAACTTGCGCTACGGCGCGGGTTTCTAATGTTTAGGTCCTAGACTAGGCACTGCGGTGCGAGTCCCTTTATTTTCTGCCACACTGTGATGCTATTTTCAAGTGCTTGATGGTCTGGCCTGGCGCTGTGGCGGCACGTTTTAAGCCTTGGGCCGACCTACGGCACCGACCCTGTGCCACAGACAGTTGATAGCTTTGATTTTTCTTATGAACTTCTCGGCCTCATAACTTATTCGTTATGAGTTCGAATTGGCTCATTTAAAAGTCGTTAGCTCACAAATCACATACTCTATGATGCCATTAGAAAATATTTTATTTTCGAATCTTTTAGCTTGAAATTCACGAATTAGTTCATTATTACGAAAATGATAAACGTTCTTGGACGTTCAAAGCTCGTTTCTTCGTTCGTAGTCAGAATTTGGTCATTTTTGAGTCTGTAACTCTTGAATGCCAATTGAGCCTATGCTCCATCAAAAACCAATATTTCTGAGCTCAATGCTAACTTTTGACTTTCGTTTCGAGAATTTAACGATTTTGACGATTATCATCTAATCTCGTAAATTTTGCTATAACTTCGTTACTTGTGATTTTTACATCGTTCAAAATGGATTCATTCCATCATTCTAACATCCTAACCAAACATATTTCATTAAATCATATTTATGACAAATTCTTACAAGATTTTCATTAGTTCATAACTTATATAAGTATGGATTTCCTTACACATAACTTATTAAGGTTTAAGTCCATTGATTATCATTCTTATCACTTCTTAACATACATGTTCTATCAATCCACACTTCTCTATCAAACTAATATTGAAGAGAGGGAATATTAATGGTCTAAAGGTGCTTACCCTTGTTGATCCAACTTGGTTTTTCTTCTTTTTTACTTAAAATACAAAGACTAGCTTTTCTTACTTTTTCTCTCAACTAAATAAGTTATAAATTGTTGGTGATTTGAACAAGACACAAATGATCTAGCAACTCTTCTTCATATAGAAATTCCAAAGTGAGGGCACTATGGACTTTAGGTCATCCCACTTCCTTAATCACATCCTTACTATTCCTATCTTGGTCACCAAGTAAAACCACTTTACTCGGTCACCAAGATGGCTAGCCATGGGCTCCATGGGGCCCACATGGGTTGCCCCATGGGTTTTTCTTACCCATTTACCCATTTGTTCGATCCACTGATCCAATTCTTACTTTGGTCTTTAGGTTTAAATACTTTGGGCCTAAAGTTGGGCTTGCACTATATTTCATTGGGCCTTAACATCTTTCCAGTTGGGCTTGCAACATTCTTACACAAATCTTACAATTCCAATGCAATAGGATTTAAGCGTTTAACGTAAAATCCTCGTATCCTTTATGTATACTAGTTCATATAATCTTTCGTCATACACGTTATACTAACATTCGTATATACTTGCATAATACATCGTATAATACTCGTATTCATTGCCTCGTATACTACTTGCTATTATATGATCATCTTTAAACAAGTCTTTACATTCATTTTCCTTCTCAATTTAGTCCGCAGGCGAAAAACTGCGTTTACCATAACAGAAATATTATTACATATTCCATCCTCTCTTATTATTCTATCGTTACGTATTTCTCGAAAATTTAAAAATAATTCCCGAGCAGAAATCCATGAATAATATTTTTCGAAAAATTTCTCGGAAAGCTTTTATTTTTGTATTGGAAATTCAAATATTATAATTCCTTCGCGTAGCCAAAATACTACGACATTCTAATATATTTAGGTTATAGAACAACCTTAATCTTATTAACATATAATAATAACATATAATATAATTTTAGTCATTATTTAATTAAATAAAATTATTTTATAATAAATCTGAATTTCTCGGTCTTTACATCATTCCCCCCTTATAATGATTATGTCCCCAGAATCTCGTCTTACATTAAATAAATAATTGAGGGTAAGTTTTCTTTATCTTTTCCTTAAGTTCCAACGTTGCTTCTTCGGCGTCGTAGTTCTTCCATAACACCTTTACCGAAAGTATAACTTTGTTCCTCAGAACTTGCGCTTTTCTATCAATGATTTGAATAGGCACTTCATCATACGTCAAGTCCTTCTCAATATGAATAGGTTCATATTCTATCACGTACTTATAATCTGGTTTATAAGGACGTAACACAATTACATGGAACACATTATGTATCCTTTCTAGGTCTGGAGGTAATGCTACCACGTAGGCTACCTCTCCTACCCTTTTTAATATTTCGAAAGATCCTATAAATCTTGGACTTAACTTTCCTTTCTTTCCAAAGCGTATCTTTACTTTCCATGGAGATACCTTCAGAAATATATACGAGCCTACTTCAAATTCTTTATTCACTCGATGTGAATCCGCATATTTCTTTTATCTGTCTTGCGTTACTACAAGACGCATCCGTATCAGCTTCACTATATCCGCTGTCTACTGCAGCAGTTTAGGTGATAGCATTCAGCGTTCTCCCACTTCATCCCAACACAATGGTGTTCTGCACTTCCTTCCATATAGAGCTTCGTAAGGCGGCATGCATATGCTCATATGATAATTGTTGTTATACGCAAACTCTACCAACAGTAGATGATCATCCCAACTACCCTTGAAATACATGACGCAAGATCTCAGCATATCTTCTAACATTTGAATTGTCCTCTCGCTCTGCCCATCAGTTTGTGGATGATAAGTCGTACTCAACTTCAGTTGCGTTCCTATCTGTTCTTGCAGACTCCTCCAAAAGCTATACGTGAATCGTGAATCACGATCTGACACAATCGAAACTGGGACTCCATGTCTAGAAATGACTTCCTTAACATAAAGTTTGGCTAACTGGTCTAAGTTATACTTAACCCTTATTGGCAAAAAGTGAACCGACTTCATCAACTGGTCCACTATCACCCAAATCGCATCATACCCCTTTTGAATAATTGGAAGTCCCACCAAAAAGTCCATCGTTATATGCTCCCACTTCCATTCTAGAATCTCCAATGACTGTAACAAGCCGCTTGGTCTTTGATGTTCAGCCTTAACCATTTGACAAGTTAAGCACCTACTCACGTATTCTGCTATCTCCCTCTTCATGTTTGGCCACCAAAAACTTTGTCGAAGGTCTTGATACATCTTGATACTACCAGGATGAATCGAGTACCTAGAACTATGAGCCTCTTGTAACACTTGCTCCTTTTATTCTGTCTCATATAGAACCCAAATTCTTCCTTCAAATCTTAATAATCCCTCATTATCAAGACTATACTTCATTCCTTTTTCCACGGTTAATCGCTTCTTCATCTGGTCACATTCCTCAGTTCGGAGTTGTACCTCCTTGACTCTCTCTACAATGGTAGATTGAATCTTTACTGTAAATAGTCTCTGACCTCCTTCACTCGGTAACTTCACTTCCAACTCTATCATAGTCATCTCTATTATTAACTCAGTTCGAGCTGTTAACATAGACAACTTTTCCCAACCCTTCCTACTTAAGGCCTCAACCACTACATTGGCTTTTCCGAGGTGATACATGATTTCACAGTCGTAGTCTTTTATTAACTCTAGCCATCTCCTTTGTCTCATATTCAACTCCTTTTGTATGAAGATATATTTTAGACTCTTATGGTTCGTGTATATCTCACATTTCTCCCCGTATAAGTAATGCCTCCATATCTTCAAGGTAAACACTACGGCTGCCAGTTCCAGATCATAACTAGGATAAACTTTCTCATAATCCTTCAACTGCCGTGATGCATACGCAATGACCTTGCTATACTGCATGAGCACGCAACCAAGTCCTCTATGCGAATCATCACTATAAACTATAAAATTTCCTCCAATGCTTGCTAAAAAATTCTGGAATTGGTCTTTGTACTACTCCTTGTGTATCCTTCATTCGTTGTTTGTAATGCACTATATATTTCCCACGAGTTCTGACTGACATCCCTCAATAAATAGAGTCTATGAGCCATCCCAATGCTAACAAACCATGTTCCAGCAGAGTTATAAGCGAAACAGGACTGACAAAATTCGCTACCCCCCGCCCCGGCAGGCTAGTCCCTTGTTAGTTGACTGTCCCATTTTCCATATTTGCTTCATTTATTCTCCAAATGTCTCCTTTTCTTATCTACTTGCCACAAACCACCCTGCATATAAAAGAACACGAAACGAGTAAAAACGAACATGAAAACAAGAAAGTGACAACAATTAAGCTTGAAATGAACATCGATTCGTGGATATAAAATTCACTTATCAAAATCCCCCAAACTTAAACTGTGCTAGTCCTCGAGTACAAAACAACTACATGATATGCAATGCAATGATATGTAATGTAACTAACTAAATGATTACGAATCCAACAATATTGTAGAATCAAACTTATTCCTTCGGCCTCAGAACAATTAAGCACATACTACAATACTTCATAATAAAAACCATCAATACTTTCTCATCAATTCCTCGAATCTTATACATATCATCGCTAATATCGTGTGTGTGTGTGTGTGTGATCAATATCCATGCCCACTGATTTAAATTCAAATTCCACATATAACCAATCTCTTATTAGGATTCATACAGAATAAACTCAAAAAATTCAAAAACAAACAAGCTCCAACTCAAATCAAACAACTAACAATAGCAGGGATCCGAATAGGGTATTCATGCTTTCTTTTTCCAATAACGGGGGCTCTTTGCCTTTATTTTCCGTCTTTTATTTATTTTTCTTTTTCTGTCTTTTTTTTGATGACTGTGCAATGCCTTATTCCATTAGGCTAACAGTGCTACCCCTTATCGACCTTTCAACCAACGACTCCCAGACCATAAAAGACCTTAGGGCGCTAGGTGTTAAGACACCACTACGGGCGTACTTGCTCAAGTAACGAAGGCCCCGAAATAAGACTAGTCACGATCTATATTATTTTTTTTTCTGAAGCTTATATACCCTAGTCTTTCCCCCAAACTTAGGTTCTTGCCTAATTTATTATTTTCACTGCTTATTATTGTCATTCTCTCATTTACACTAGTAATATCCTTTAGAAACTGTTTATGTATTAATTTAAATTCATCAGTCAACACTAAAGTTATTACGTATTATCCTTTTTATACTAGTTTCAAACAAAAACACGATCCGAGTCATGATTGAAAACTACATCACAGTTCTACAACTCAGTGCTGTATTTGTCTGCTTAATCTCATTTTCATCATTGGTCATAATAAAATGAACCACAATTTTTTTTTAATACTGATGGTAGATATAATCATGAATGCAAACGTACATAAATAAAAACTAAATATGCAACTAAGCTACTATGTGAATGCATGAATACATAAATATGCAACAATTGATCAACCTAGATATAATAACAAACTACTATGCAAGCCTGTCTTAATGAATATGCAAACATGAAATGCAAACATGAATGTAAATCCCCAAACTTGACAGTTACAATGCCCTCATTGTAATGATATAGCGATAAAAACATGAGGACTTCCCTGTAATCTCCTCAAGCCTGGGATGGTGGTGTGGTGTTCTTCTTCATCAAAGTCACTTGGTGGAAATTGTGGCATTGGGGCCGGCTGTTGATATAAAAATTGTGCAGCTGGATTAAAGCTATGGAGTGTCGTATTCAGGGATGCGAATGACAGGTTCATTGCATCAAACATATGGTCTTGTCTTACAGCGAGCCGCCTCATCTCCCTTCTTAATGCTTTGTTGTGCTCCTCCATTTGTCGTAAAAATTTAAGAAACTGAGGGCTAGATATGGCGTCGAAAGATGGTGTCGCCTCAGTTCTCTGTTCTCCCATAGTCTCATTCTCATCATGCGAGGTATCTTCAGCGTCAGCTTCGTCCTCCGAAGCTAATGGAAATACAAAACCTAAACTTTAGGGATGTGATTCACCTCCGGTCCACACCGAATATCGTGCTATCATTCTTGAATCTAGCAGCTGCAGTTAGGGTTGGTTCATCATCAGACCATCGAACTCCTGCTTGGCGACACAACCCATAAATGAGATATGGGTGTGGCAAGCCGCCCAAAAAATTGCCCCGTAGGCATCGGCGAATAGAAAAATTGATTATTGCTCCGACGTCGATGATGAAGTCTTGCACAATTGCAAATAGAAGCAGTGCCTTTTACTTGGTCACGTCCGAGGTGTGCGTGGATGGCAACAGTTTTGCACATAAGAAGGCGTACCAAATTTTCCCATACCGACTGAGCTGTTTGCTATGAAACACCGTGCCTCCTTTCTGACCCTTTATCCACGTTGTTCCCGGCTTAGTCATTTCTTTACTAACCTCCTCAAAGTCAAGATCAAAATCCCTCAAGTGAGCATATTGGCACTGTCGAGGCACCCGTAAGTGATAATATGTGTTAATAGGATCGACACTGAACGGGACCAAACGACCCTACACAAATGTGTTGAAAGGTGCCTTGTCCTCGGCGTTAGCATAGAACTCTTTGACTACGTTGACAGCAGCGGCCTTGGGCTCCTCAGTGAACTTGGTCCACCCTTTTTGATAGATCTGTTGCATCATTTTGCCATCGTGAGCATCCGATGCCAGCCCCCACTCCGGTATAAGAGCCTTTGTGACCATGTAGTCGTATCGGTCGGCGGCGGCGACGCTTTTGAACTTGCGACGGTCGAAGTTTCGTGATGGAGGAGTTGGCCTTGAACTTTCTTCCCGTTGTCGTTTGGATGTTGGTTGAGATGCCATCGAATCCGAATGTCTGAACTCACTGTCAACACACTACCTTCCCCTCACACTTGGTTCACACAAATTCTCAAACACTTGGTGTGCACAGAAGTTCCTTCTCCCAAACTTGTCTATTATTATGGTAAATATGGGTGGAAAAGATGAAGAATTTGTAATAGTGGTACTTACTCGCAGGTGCACACTTACTTCTCCCAATAGGAACCCTAATTCGTGGCTTTACGATATGTAGTTGAAAGGTTGTGAGGAAATTTGGTTGAGAGAGTGTGAATATATAGAGATTGTGGTGGGGAGTTATGTGGTAGTGGGTTGGAGTAATGGAAGTAATAGAGTAGAGGGAATCGTGGGTTAAGAAGTGGTAATGTAAGGATGTTAGAGTTGTAGTCTAGGAGAAGGAGGGTAGTGGGAATCGTGTTATGTAACTGCCGAAAGTGACTGCCCAGGTTCAAGGACCCCCGCCTCGGTGAGGGGTTCACGGCCAATACAGCCCACCCTGGCGGGCTAGTTCCCTGACTTTGGTTTTATGAATTCAAATTTGGCATTGAAAAATGAGCTCTGTTTTCTTCTTTTCTTCCATGTTGCTGCTATACTCACTATTGACACGTCCTACAACTATAAAACACATACGTGAGTAGATTGTTGATCAATTTGAGCATGATTGAGAGATTTTCAAGAATCATAGAAAGAAATAACTACCTAATGAAATTATTATTTCCTAACTATTATTCTTAGATATAATCTAAATAGTACGAATAACAATAAAAATAAATTTTAAAAAAAATGATTGGGTTGCCTCCCAATTAGTGCTTTAATTTAAGTCATTTAGCCTCACTACTCCCTGTTTCATCCCGGATCAGTTGGGCTATCCGTGACATGATGTTTATTTGTCGCATAACACCAACAATGTTGCATTGCGTGTCGGTTCACTTGAATGTTGGGTGATGCATTTGAAGTTCTATCCTAAATTAACGCCTTACGACCACTGTCCTCTTTACACTCCCGGAACTTCACACGTGTAGATTTTTCGATCCACTCGTACTCTTCCTTGTCAGTCGGGATTGGGATTTCCTTGAACACCTTCACCTTTACTACTTGATCAAACACTTGCATAATTAGTTCTCCATTAGGCACGTCAATAAGTGTTCGTCCAGTTGCCAAGAATGGTCGTCCCAAAATGATAGGCATGTTCTTATCTTCCTCAAAATCTAATACCAAAAAATTAGCCGAAAAAATCAATGAATTGGCCTTGACCAATACATCTTCAACTATTCCTAATGCGTATGTTAATAATCTATTTGTAAGTTGTAGACTAATGTTGGTTAGTTTTGCGTCATTTAATCCCAGCTTCCGATAAATGGACAACATCATAAGATTTATACTCGCTCCTAGATCGCACAGAGCTCTCCCAACATCTTGATTCCCAATTACACACGGAATTGTGAAACACCCTAGATCTTTTAATTTAGGAGGAAGCTTTTTCTGCAGTATTGTACTGCATTCTTCAGTCAATGCCACTGTCTCGAAATCCTGGAGCTTGCGTTTCTTCAACAGTATGTCTTTCATGAACTTAATGTAACGCGGCATCTGCTCAAGTGCTTCGGCAAATGGTATATTAATATATAACTGTTTGAATATATCCATAAACCTAGAAAACTGGTTCTTTAACTTGTCACTTTCTATCCTGTGAGGGAAGGGTGCAACTGGTGTAACTTTAATTTGTTTATCTTGCTTTACTTTTTCCACCGCTTTCTCTGCAGATTTCTTTTCTAATTCCTTCCCTTCATCCTCACGTTCCTCTCCTGTACTGGCTTTCTTATCCAAGTTAGAAACGAACTCCTTACCACTCCTCAGAGTAATAGCATTACACTACTCGTGATTTCCCTTTGGATTTTTTTCTGTGTCACTCGGCAGCGTTCCTTGAGGCCTGTTTTTTAAAGCCAAAGCTATCTGTCACATCTAATTTTCTAAATTCTTGATAGCTATTGCTTGGTTTTTCATGGCTTATTCGTTGGTCGTTATATACTTCGAGAACATCTCCTCTAATTCTGATTTCCTCTCTTCATGTTGAGCTGGTTGTTGTTGATTTTAAAATCCTGGGGGATACGACGGTCGTGGAGCTTGCTGGTTTTGATTATTATTCCATGACACATTTGGATGATTCCTATTCCCCTGATTGTATGCATTCTGATACGTATTATGTGGAATTCTGTTATAGCTACTCAAAAATTGTACTAATTTTGGATTGATTGCGCATTGATCCGTAAGATGTTCACCCGCGCATAACTCACAAATAACTGCAACTTGCGGTGTCTGTACCCCTGTCCAAGCATCAAACTTCTTAGAAAGTGCTGAAATCTATGATGTTATTGTCGTCACTCCACCCACCTCTAACACTCTAGCAACTATAGGTTGTGTCATTCTTGTCGTGGGCCACTGATGGTTGTTAGAAGCCATTGTCTCTGTTAGCTGGTATTCCTCCTCATAGTTCTTTGCCATAAAAGCTCCCCCCGACGCTGCATCAATACTGGTCCTGAGATTCCCATGTAATTCATTTTAAAATGTATTCATCTTCAACCACTTAGGCAATCCATGATGTGGGCATTTTCTGAGCAATTCCTTCTATCTCTCCCATGCCTCATACAATGACTCCCCATGTTGTTGATCAAACATGGTAATCACATTCCACGTCTTTGTAGTTTTCGCTGGCGGGAAGAATTTTGCTTGATATTTCTGGGCCAATTCATCCCATGTCGTTATCGAACCTGCTGGTAGAGAGTGTAACAAACTCTTTGCCTTATCCCGCAGAGTGAATGGGAACAAGCGAAGTCTAACTGCTTCATCTGACACCCTATTGTACTTGAGAGTGTCGCATATTTCCAGAAAACTGATCAAGTGCTCGTCAGGATCGTCATTTGCAAGTCCCCCAAATTGAACCGAATTTTGGATCATTTGAATCGTCCCAGGCTTAATCTCAAATGTATTTGCAGCTATACCAGGCCTGGTGATACTCAACTACAATTCAGTCACCTTGGGTGTAGCAAAATCCCTTAACGCTTTTTGATCTTCAGCTGCCATTGCCTCCTCTTTTTGAAAATTTTCAAAGTCTTCCCTTGTTTCCTTGATCCACTTAATTTAACCTGTGAAACCGTCTCTCAATGTCATCCTCAGAAGGAAGCAAGTCTGGATTTTTGGACCGAGTTTGTATAAACTACTTCAAAAACCTAAAATATAAGGAACAAAACAAAAAAAAATTGTTTAAGTAAAACAGGACTAATTAAACTGATATTGTAAAAATATTAAGATCTATACTAAATTATTCCCGGCAACGGCGCCAAAAACTTGTTGGGTAAAATTTATATACGCGCAACACGTAAGTATACGTGGTCAACAAGTAATATAGTAATGGGGAGAGTATCGTTCCCACAGAGACAATTTAGTAAGAAACTTAACCTTATAATTACCAATTTCCTATTAATCCTAATTTTATTAAACTATTCAATTCAATGATTTAAAATTATAGAAACTAAATTAAGAAACAAATAGTCTACCTCAAAACAATCACAAATATCAAAACCTGGAATTTCAAACAATTAATGGAGAATTAGACTTATGATTTCACCCTAAGCTTCACTCTGATTTTTACACCTTTATTCCAATTCAAATCACTATCCCAGTTCATTAATCAAGAACACGAATGTAGTACTAGCCACCTCTCGATGCACTAATACCTTATTAACTTAAATCCACAAATTAGATAGAAACAAGTTAAACACCTTAATCAACTAACTCACTATATCTCTACGTGAATTATAATTTAAGAAGGTTTAAGATTAAGTTCTCTATCCGATTACATGCGATGTCAAGCATATCTCTACCTTAACATTCATCAAGAATCCGCTATTCACAAAATTAATGAACACATGCTATATTAATTACGTCTAGATCTGTATATCCTCTCTCGATTCCATACAAATCCGCAACGAATTGTTGATCAGGCAATTCATAAATTCAAGCTCAAATTAATATAGATAAACTGGAAAATAGCTTATTAAACTGGAAATCAACGTTTACAAAATCATCGTTTCACTTAAGGATCCACCATAAGCCTAAAAAGTGAATTAGTTCATCATAAATGAAATAACAACTGAATAATTCAAAGATAACATTCTTTTAATTACAAATAAAAGACTAAGAAGAAGAATAGTGAAAAACACCCTTCACGTAGCCTAAATCTGCAATCGTCTCGAAAATCTCTTCAAAATCTTCCTCCAATGCTTGCTAAAAAATTCTGGAATTGGTCTTCGTACTATGCCTTGTGTGTCCTTCATTCGTTGTTTGTAATGCATTATATATCTCCTTCGAGTTCTGACCGACATCCCTCAATAAATAGAGTCCATGAGCCATCCCAATGCTAACAAACCATGTTTAGCAGAGTTATAAGCGAAACAGGACTGTCAAAATTCGCTACCCCACCCCCCCCCGCCCTGGCGGGGATATACAAGGCAAATAGGCCCACCCCGGCAGGCTAGTCCCTTGTTAGTTGAATGTCCCATTTTCCATATTTGCTTCATTTATGCTCCAAATGTCTCCTTTTCTTATCTACTTGCCACAACAACCACCCTGCACATAAAAGAACATGAAACGAGTAAAAACGAACACGAAAATAAGAAAGTGACAACAATTAAGCTTGAAATAAACATCGATTCGTGGATATAAAATTCAGTTATCAAAATCCCCCAAACTTAAACTACGCTAGTCCTCGATCACAAAACAACTACATGGTATGCAATGCAATGATATGTAATGTAACTAACTAAATGATTATGAATCCAACAGTATCGCAGAATCAAACTTATTCCTTCGGCCTCAGAACAATTAAGCACAAACTACAATACTTCATAATAAAAACCATCAATAATTTCTCATCAATTCCTTGAATCTTATACGTATCATCACTAATATCGTGTGTGTGTGTGTGTGATCAACATCCATGCCCACTGATTTAAATTCAAATTCCACATATAACCAATCTCTTATTAGGATTCATATAGAATAAACTAAAAAAATTCAAAAACAAACAAGTTCCAACTCAAATCAAACAATTAACAAGAGTAGGGATCCGAATAGGGTATTCATGCTTTCTTTTTCTAATAACGGGGGCTCTTTGCCTTTATTTTCCGTCTTCTATTTATTTTTCTTTTTCTGTCTTTTTTTTTATGACTGTGCAATGCCTTATTCCATTAGGCTAACAGTGCTACCCCTTATCGAGCTTTCAACCAACGACTCCCAGACCCTAAAAGACCTTAGTGCGCTAGGTGTTAAGACACCCCTACGGGCATACTTGCACAAGTAACAAAGGCCCCGAAACAAGAATATTCACGATCTATATTATTATTTTTTTCTGAAGCTTATATACGCTAGTCTTTCCCCCAAACTTAGGTTCTTGCCTAATTTATTATTTTCACTGCTTATTATTGTCGTTCTCTCATTTACACTAGCAATATCCTTTAGAAACTATTTATGTATTAATTTAAATTCATCAGTCAACACAAAAGTTATTACGTGTTATCCTTTTTATACCAGTTTCAAACAAGAACAAGATTCGAGTCATGATTGAAAACTACATCACAGTTCTACAACTCAGTGCTGTATTTGTCTACTTAATCTCATTTTTATCATTGGTCATAATAAAATGAACCACAAATTTTTTTTAATACTGATGGTAGACATAATCATGAATGCAAACGTACATAAATCAAAACTAAATATGCAATTAAGCTACTATGCGAATGCATGAATACATAAATATGCAACAATTGATCAACCTATATATAATAACAAACTACTATGCAAGCCTATCTTAATGAATATGCAAACACGAAATGCAAACATGAATGTAAATCCCCCAAACTTGACAGTTACAATGCCCTAATTGTAATGATATAGCGATAAAAACATAAGGACTTCCCTGTAATCTCTTCAAGCCTGGGGTGGTGGTGTGGTGTTCTTCTTCATCGGAGTCACTTGGTGGAAATTGTGGCATTGGGGCCGGCTGTTGATATAAAAATTGTGCAGCTGGATTAAAGCTATGGAGTGTCGTGTTCAGGGATGCGAATGACATGTTCATTGCATCAAACATATGGTCTTGTCTTACTGCGAGCCGCCTTATCTCCCTTCTTGATGCTTTGATGTGCTCCTCCATTTGTCATTGAAATTCAAAAAACTGAGGGCTAGATATGGCATCGAAAGATGGTGTCGCCTCAGTTCCCTGCTCTCCCATAGTTTCGTCATCATCATGCGAGGTATCTTCATCGTCAGCTTCGTCTTGCGAAGCTAATGGAAATACAAAACCTAAACCTTAGGGATGTGATTCACCTCAGGTCCACACCGAATATAGTGCTATCATTCTTGAATCTAGCAGCTACAGCGGTATTAGGGTTGGTTCATCATCAGACCATCGAACTCCTGCTTGGCGACACAACCCACAAATGAGATATGGGTGTGGCAAGCCGCCCAAAAAATTGCCCCGTAGGCATCGGCGAATAGAAAAATTGATTATTACTCCGACGTCGATGATGAAGTCTTGCACAATTGCAAATAGAAGCAGTGCCTTTTACTTGGTCACGTCCGAGGTGTGCGTGGATGGCAACAGTTTTGCACATAAAAAGGCGTACCAAATTTTCCCATACCGACTGAGCTGTTTGCTATGAAACACCGTGCCTCCTTTCTGACCCTTTATCCACGTTGTTCCCGGCTTAGTCATTTCTTTAATAACCTCCTCAAAGTCAAGATCAAAATCCCTCAAGTGAGCATATTGGCACTGTCGAGGCACCCGTAACTGATAATATGTGTTGATGGCATCGGCACTGAACGGGACCAAACGACCCTGAACAAATGTGTTGAAAGGTGCCTTGTCCTCGGCGTTAGCATAGAACTCTTTGACTACGTTGACAGTAGCGGCCTCGGGCTCCTCAGTGAACTTGGTCCACCCTTTTTGATAGATCTGTTGCATCATTTCGTCGTCGTGAGCATCCGGTGCCAGCCCCCGCTCCGGTATAAGAGCCTTTGTGACCATGTAGTCGTATCGGTCGGCGACGGCGACACTTTTGAACTTGCGACGGTCGAAGTTTCGTGATGGTGGAGTTGGCCTTGAACTTTCTCCCCGTTGTCGTTTGGATGTTGGTTGAGATGCCATCGAATCCGAATGTCTGAACTCACTGTTAACACACTACCTTACCCTCACACTTGGTGTGCACAGAAGTTCCTTCTCCCAAACTTGTCTATTATTGTGGTAAATATTGTGGCGCCCCCAAAATAAGTATACAACACCCATTTTGAGTCGCCAAATACATGGTACAAAATGCAAATTACAACTTCAATAATACAATTATCATGCAAAATACGACAACACATACTGTGAGTTTAAATACAAATATTGTCTTCTAGACAATATCCACACTCAAATAAGTTATCATTATAATTATTCAAACACTATTTTACAGAAATAGTGAGGACTGCTAAAACATCTTTCTAGAACCATCACTCCATACCCCGACTAGATCATGCTATATTCTCACCTCCTAAGAAGAAAAATGGAACAAAAAGGAAAAGGGTGAGCTCAACTAGCCCAGTAAAGAATATTATGACTAAGATAATATACAACAAATTATCATTAGTATTCAACATGGAAAAATCTGATAGAATATAATCGACAACAAGTTTTAGATCAACAACTGCAGCGGAAACAGCAAACCATTAGAAGAGTCAAGTAGAGAATGAATTCTACTATCTTTTAAGATTTAAAAATCCATCATCAATATTTTATCCCTGTAACATCAATTAATAATCATCTTTAACCAAATATTCATCTTTGCACTACAGGGCAAAGATATTCATTTGTATCACCAGTCGGTCATGTTCATCTCAACACCTGTTCATCTTTGCACTACGGGCCAAAGATATTCATCAGTTAATCATTCATATTTGCACTACAGGCCAAAGATATTCAATAATATCACCATTTAGGACTAAGGATGATGAAAAATATCTTTAAAAAAATGAATCCAGTGAGACAGAAGGACCAATAGTAGGGATTCGTATAACAGTTTATCCAAGATCAATAATACTTCATAATAATCAATTGTGAAGCAGAATTCAAAAATACATATCAAAATATGGATACACTCAAAGATAGTAACCATAATAGATATCTTGGACAAAAAGGGAAAATTTTATTTTTTTGTGAATAGTGTCGTATTCGTGAATAGTACCGTATACGTGAATAGTAATGTATACGTGAATAGTAACCCCGACACAAAAAGTTCTAAATTTGATAAAAAGTTCATATCAGTATTTCGACATAATGATATTGAAGAAAATATCATTTTAGAAGAAGATAATATCCCTTACCTCAAAATATCAGTACTTCTGGTCGGAATACCGGTATAAGGCTGAAAGAAACTTGCTCTGATGAATAGAAACTCTCAAAGTATCTAAATACTCACAAAATACACTCAATAATCTAGAGAGAGAAAGAGAGAAAACTTATTTTCTGGTGTGACTTTCAATTCTAACTTAGCCCTCTATTTATAGGAAAATATTAGCACGCCGAAGCAGACTTAACCTACAACCTGATGGCTTTACCTGCTACTATTTATGCCTACCACATTTGAATAAAAATCTCAGCATATTTCTTCACCAACCAAGAGTGGGGCCCACCAATTCTAGAAATTTTCACCAAAATGATAAACTCCGAAAATTCAACAATTTCTGAACCAATCATCTCGTAAAATTCATAATAAATCATACATTCATTTTTAATGGTTCAAAATTTGTGGACATATACTCAACTTATATATGTATAACATATCCAAAAATTACCACGATCCAACGGTCGGATTAAAAATTATAACCCCCATAAAATATCTCAAAAACCCTAATTTTTAATACCTTCATTCCGACAAAAATACTGATAAAAACGTCAACATTAACTCCTTCATTTTTAACCACAAAAACATATCCCTCATTTATATCCATATAAAATAAATATTTCCTTATCATATGAATCAATAATTAATTATTCACAAATAATATTACAGAATCACATTTATGACAACCAGGCCGTTCCCAAGAAAGAGGGGGCTTTCCAATAAGAATTTCTCCTTATTGGCGCGCAATTAGATGACCAAACCTCTCCTTAGACACAATTTCTAGACATTTCCAATAATGTTATCTAATAATATTATTCAAATAATATGAATTATTGATCTGATAATGGGAAATACTGTGCAGTGACAATTATTGAAACAACAATAATATAAAATATCAATGTAGTAATTATTGAATCAATAAAATAAAATATTGAACAGTAACTACTGTAACAATTATTGAGTAGTGCCTTCCTTGGTAAGAATTAATAATTGGTGCAATACCGTGTGCTACTGTATTTTAACCACCAGGTATTCCAACAGTATTAACGGTAACAACTACGCCGTTAATTATAAACAACTTATACTTGTCGTTTTCTTCATCCAATCACTTTTCGTTATGGGTCCCACACAAGGCTGCGCCGTCGTATGAATATTCCCCGACAGCAAGAATATTCCACGACCAAACGAATATTCACCGACCAAAAATAAATATTTTACAACCACTTGTTTTTTTTTGAAATATTTGCGCATTTTACCCCATAACTAACCAAATTAATCAAATCAACCCTTTCTATTCCAAAATAATAAATAGAAGAAATTTAATTTCATTTATTAATAAGTTGGGGTCTTACAACCTCCCCTCCTTATGAAATTTCGTCCTCGAAATTGACGTACGTACCTGGTGTTTCGAAAAGGTGAGGATACCTCGCTTTCATTTCTGATTCCAACTCCCAGGTCATTTCTTCAAAAGCATGGTTTCTCCACAAAACCTTACCTTGTGGTATAACCTTCGTGCGTAGAACATGCTCTTTCCTATCCAAGATCTTAACAGGTACCTCCTCGTACGTTAAATCTTCGGCTATCTCGTCTGGTTCTAACTCAATTATGTGGTTCGGGTCTTTCACATATTTACGAAGCACGGATATGTGAAAAACATTATGAACACGAGACATGCTTGGAGGTAATGCGAGTCTATAGGCCACATTTCCTATTCGGTCAAGAATCTCAAATGGACCGACAAATCGTGGACTGAGCTTTCCTCTCTTCCCAAATCTTGTAACTCCTTTCTATGGTGCAACAGGTAACAACACATGATCCCCAATATTGAATTTTACATCCTTTCGATGAAGATCCGCATAACTCTTTTGCCGATCCTGTGCCGTTTGTATACGTTGTCGAATTGTTTGGATCTTCTATGTAGTTATGCGTACCAATTCTGGTCCCAACAATGTTGCTTCACCCACCTCGTCCCAACATACTAGAGAACGACACTTTCGTCCATATAAGGCTTCAAATGGAGCCATACCTATACTTGCCTGATAACTGTTGTTGTAGGAGAATTCCACTAGTGGCAAGTACTTATCCCAACTTCCTTTGAAATCTAGAACACATAGTCTTAATAGATCTTCAAGGGTTTGAATAGTCCTCTCTGATTGCCCGTCCGTTTAAGGATGGTATGCTGAACTAAATCGTAAATCCGTGCCCATAGCTTTCTGCAAGCTAACCTAAAATCGTGAAGTGAATCTTGGGTCACGATCTGAAACTATGGATACTGGCATGCCATGAAATCTCACAATCTCATTCACGTACATACTAGCAAGACGTTCAAGGGAATAAGTCTCACGTATAGGCAAGAAATGGGCAGACTTGGTTAATCTACCAACAATGACCCAAATCGCATCTATGCCTTGAGAAACCTTGGGAAGACCTGTAACGAAATCTATGGTAATGTGTTATCACTTCCATTTCGGGATCTCAAGTGGTTGCAATGGACCCTTTGGCACTTGATGCTCCGCCTTTACACGTTGACAAGTTAAACACCTCGAGATAAACTCCGCGATCTCTCTTTTCATATTGCTCCACCAAAATGTATGTCGAAGATCGTGATACATTTTGGTACTCCCAAGATGGATTGCAAACGGTGTGTTGTGTGCCTCCATCATTATTCTATGCTTCAATTCAAAATCGTTCGGAACACAAAGTCTGGAGTTGACTTGAAGTATTCCTTCTTCATCGATTCTTGCTTCTGGAATAGTACCTTCTTGCACTTTCTTCTTCATACGCATCAGCTCTATGTCCGTAGTTTGAGCGGCTTTAACTTTATCAATTTAAGTCGGTTCTACTCGTATATTTGATATCATCATGTGGGTACTTGGAGCCTTCATCTCTATCTCCATCCTTTGCAAATCATACAAAATGGGCCTTTGTGTTAACACCATTGCACTCTTACCCGCGTATGATCTTCTACTCAATGCATCAGCTACTACGTTCGCTTTTCCAGAATGATATTGGATGGTATGATCGTAATCTTTTAACAGCTCAAGCCAACGTCGTTGCCGCATGTTGAGTTCCTTTTGGGTGAAGAAATATTTTGAGGCTTTTATGATCCGTATAGATCTCCACTTTCTCCCCATACAGGTAGTGTCTCCAAATCTTCAACGCAAAAACGACTGCTGCCAACTCCAAATCATGAGTAGGATAATTCCTCTCATATTCTTTGAGTTGTCGCGAGGCATAGGATATGACTTTTCCATGTTGCATGAGAACACATCCTAACCCTTTGCCTGAAGCATCGCTGTAGATAACAAATCCATCTGAACCAGAGGGTATTGTCAGAACAGGTGTCGAAATGAGTCTCCTCTTGAGTTCTTGAAAACTCTTCTCACAATTCTCGCTACAACCGAATTTTGTATCCTTCCGAGTCAGCTGAGTTAACGGAGTAGCGATTCTAGAAAATCCTTCCACGAATCTTCGATAATACCCAGCTAAGCCCAGAAAGCTACGTACTTCGGTCACCGACTTCGGTTGCTCCCAACTTTGTATGGCTTCAATCTTTGACGGGTCGACAGATACTCCATTTTTTGACACCACATGCCCAAGGAATGCTACTTCCTCAAGCCATAACTCGCATTTTTTTAATTTGGCGTATAGCTTGTTTTCACGAAGCCTTTGCAGTACCAGCTTCAAATGACGCTCATGATCTTCACGGCTTTTGGAATAGATGAGGATGTCATCAATAAAGATAACAACGAACTGATCTAAATATTATTTGAATATACGGTTCATCATATCCATGAAAGTAGCGGGAGCATTAGTCAATCCAAAAGACGTGACTAAGAATTCATAATGTCCGTACCGAGTTCTGAAGGCAGTCTTTGGAATATCCTCAGTTTTAATCTTCAGCTGATGATATCCAGAACGAAGATCGATCTTTGAAAAGAATTGTGCTCCTTGCAACTGGTCAAACAGGTCATCAATGCGAGTTAGTGGATACCTATTCTTGATGGTGACATGGTTCAATTCCCTATAGTCGATACAAAGTCGCATACTCTCGTCTTTTTTCTTTACGAATAAAACAGGAGCACTACAAGGAGATGTACTAGGACGAATAAAACTGATGTCTAATAACTCCTGTAATTGGACTTTTAACTCCTGAAGTTCAATAGGAGCCATTGGATATGGGGTTTTAGAAATGGGCTTTGTACCGGGTTCAAGGTCAATAAAGAATTCAACCTCACGTTCTGGGGGTAAACTAGGAAGTTCTTCAGGAAATACATCGAGAAATTCTCTAACAATAGAAATATTATTCAAATCTGACTTGTCTTTGTTCAAATCCATAACATGGGCTAAGAAAGCTTGACATCCGTTTTTCAATAAACGAATAGCTTTGTGGCTTGATATGACAGTGACTGATTTTAGTGGTTTAGTAGTTTGAATTCGTATGACAGGTTGGTTAGGAATATGAAAACTAACAACCTTACGAAAACAATCAATTTTAGCATAATGAGTGGTTAACCAATTAATTCCTAAAATCACATCAAAAGTAAGTATATTTAAAGAGATAAGATCAACAGGTAATGTGATAGTGCCAACTTGGATCATGCAAGATTTATAAACTGTAGATGTAACTAAGGTTTCACCCAACGGAGTTTCAACAGATAAATCAAAGTCCAATTTCTCCGGAGTCAAGTTTAAACGTTGAGCACAAGTAGGAGAGATAAAAGAATGGGTAGAACTGGTATCTAATAAGGTATAAACTTCGCAAGAGTTTATGATTAGCTTACCCGTGATCACCTCGTTCGGGTTCCTCACGTTTTGGCCAGTCACGACAAACGCTCTTCCAGGAACCGCTGATTTTGACTTATCCGGGACAGCCCTTGGAGTCACCATCCCCGTTGAACTTGGTTTTGCTACAGAACAATCCCGAGCTATGTGGCCTTCCTTTCCACAGTTGTAACATACCTTGGATTGTTGTGCACAGTTTTGGCTGATATGTCCCTCTTTCCCGCATTTGTAACATCTAACTAGCGGTCGTTCTCCTCCCCTAGAATTTGTTATTGGTGCTGGTGCAGCTGCTGATGTCTTCCCGTCATTATTGAATCTCCTCTTTCTGAAACTTCCACTTGACTCACCTCTCCTATTATCATGGCCACGATGACCACCCAAGTGGTTACCACCTTTGTTCGTATTTTTGCCCCCTCGTTTGTTATCATCGCTCTGATGACTGCTGTCACCGGTATGACCCTGGTTGTGGTCCCTCGGTTGCACATACTCATTATCTCGCTCTAATAATTGAGCCCTGTTTACAACATCTGAATATAAAAAAAATTTATGAGAGATAAGATATTGTCGAATCTCGGGTTTTAGACCTCTTAGAAACATCCTTGTCATTCGTTCCTCATTTTCGACCAAATGAGGTGCAAACCTGGATAACTCTGCAAACTTCGCCTCGTACTGGGACACCGTCATGTTGTTTTGTTTCAGTCTGATAAACTCCACCTCCTTCATATGACGAATACTTTCAGGAAAGTACTTGTCATTGAACAGTTTCTGAAATGTTTCCCAGGACATGTTGAGTGCGTCAGGCTGGGTACGCTTCACAGACTCCCACCAGTAGTCTGCCTCACCGCGGAACATAAAGGTGGCGAATGGAACCTTCTGTTCCTCCGTGCATCCCAAGACATCGAATATCTTGGTAATTTGCTTGACCCACATTTCCGCCATGATCGGATCTGGCTTTCTCTTAAATTCTGGTGGTCCCAATTCTTTGAACTGCTTAGCTGTGACAAATCGCGCATTGTTATCATTTCCACCCGTATTCTGCACACGAGTCTCCCTCGTCTGATTTTACATGAACTGCAAAAAGCTCGTAAACATTCCATCATTCATAGTTTGCTCGGTAACGTTGTTTACGGGAGGAATATTGCCTTCCTGTTGCACGTTCCCCTAGGTAGTGATCAAAGGTGTCTCCACGGTCAGATTTACTCCATTATTAACGTTCTCAGCTGCCATTCTTAAATACTGCCACAAAACAAGGGTTAATAGTCATGTCATATATTATCCTTATACTCTGACCGACCAAATAAACACTAAATAAACTTAGTCAGGTCATACTAGCGAAGGAATTCCCCGTCTCTCCCCTCCTAGTTCTTGTCTCACATCTCAGCCAGGGATCATATCCCTAAGCTCTGATACCAACTGTGACGCCCCCAAAATAGGTATACAACAGTCATTATGAGTCGCCGAATACATGGTACAAAAAGTAAACTACAACTTCAATAATACAATTATAGTGCAAAATACGACAACACATACTGTGAGTTTAAATACAAATATTGTCTTTTAGACAATATCCACACTCAAATAAGTCCTCATTACAATTATTCAAACACTATTTTACAGAAATAGTGAGGACTGCTAAAACGTCTTTCTAGAACCATCACTCCATACCCCGACTAGATCCTGCTATATTCTCACCTCCTGAGAAGAAAAATGGAACAAAAAGGAAAAGGGTGAGCTCAACTAGCCCAGTAAAGAATATTATGACTAAGATAATATACAATAAATTATCATTAGTATTCAACAGGGAAAAATATGATAGAATATAATCGACAACAAGTTTTAGATCAACAACTGCAGCGGAAACAACAAACCATTAGAAGAGTCAAGTAGAGAATGAATTCTACTATCTTCTAAGATTTAAAAGTCCATCATCAATATTTTATCCCTGTAACATCAATTAATAATCATCTTTAACCAAATATTCATCTTTGCACTACAGGCCAAAGATATTCATTTGTATCACCAGTCGGTCAAGTTCATCTCAACACTTGTTCATCTTTGCACTACGGGCCAAAGATATTCATCAGTTAATCATTCATCTTTGCACTACAGGCCAAAGATATTTAGTAATATAATCATTTAGGACTGAGGATGATGAAAAATATCTTAAAGAAAATGAATCCAATGAGACAGAAGGACAAATAGTAAGGATTCGTATAACAGTTTATCCAAGATCAATAATACTTCATAATAATCAATTGTGAAGCAGAATTCAAAAACAAAGATCAAAATATGGTTACAATCAAAGATAGTAACCATAATAGATATCTTGGACAAAAAGGGAAAATTTTATTTTTTGGTGAATAGTGTCGTATTCGTGAATAGTGTCGTATACGTGAATAGTAACGTATACGTGAATATTAACCCCGACATAAAAAGTTTTAAATTTGATAAAAAATTCATATCAATATTTCGGCATAATGATATTGAAGAAAATATCATTTAAGAAGAAGATAATATCCATTACCTCAAAATATCAGTACTTCTGGTCGGAATACCGGTATAAGGCTGAAAGAAACTTGCTCTGATGAATAGAAACTCTCAAAGTATCTAAATACTCACAAAATACACTCAATAATATAGAGAGAGAAAGAGAGAAAACTTGTTTCTGGTGTGACTTTCAATTCTAACTTAGCCCTCTATTTATAGGAAAATATTAGCACGCCGAAGCAGACTTAACCTACAACCTGATGGCTTTACCTGCTACTATTCATGCCTACCACATTTGAATAAAAATCTCAGCATATTTTTTCACCAACCAAGAGTGGGGCCCACCAATTCTAGAAATTTTCACCAAAATGATAAACTCCGAAAATTCAATAATTTCTGAACTAATCATCTCGTAAAATTCATAATAAATCATAATTCATTTTTAATGGTTCAAAATTTGTGGACATATACTCAACTTATATATGTATAACATATCCAAAAATTACCACGATCCAACGGTCGGATTAAAAATTATAACCCCCATAAAATATCTCAAAAACCTTAATTTTTAATACCTCTATTCCGACAAAAATACTGATAAAAACGTCAACATTAACTCCTTCATTTTTAACCACAAAAATATATCCCTCACTTATATCCACATAAAATAAATATTTCCTTATCATATGAATCAATAATTAATTATTCACAAATAATATTACAGAATCACATTTATGACAACCAGGCCGTTCCCAGGAAAGAGGGGGCTTTCCAATAAAAATTTCTCCTTATTGGCGCTCAATTAGATGACCAAACCTCTCCTTAGACAGAATTTCTAGACATTGCCAATAATGTTATCTATTAATATTATTCAAATAATATGAATTATTGATCTGATAATGGGAAATACTGTGCAGTGACAATTATTGAAACAACAATAATATAAAATATCAATGCAATAATTATTGAATCAATAAAATAAAATATTGAACAGTAACTACTGTAACAATTATTGAGTAGTGCCTTCCTTCGTAAGAATCAATAATTGGTGCAATACCGTGTGCTATTGTATTTTAACCACCAGGTATTCCAACAGTATTAACGGTAACAACTACGCCGTTAATTATAAACAACTTATACTTGTCGTTTTCTTCATCCAATTGCTTTCCGTTATGGGGCCCACACAAGGCTGCGCCGTCGTACGAATATTCCCCGACAGCAAGAATATTCCACGACCAAACGAATATTCACCGACCAAAAATGAATATTTTATAACCACTTGTTTTTTTTTAAATATTTGCACATTTTACCCATAACTAACCACATTAATAAAATCAACTATTTCTATTCCAAAATAATAAATAGAGGAAATTTAATTTTATTTATTAATAAGTTGGGGTCTTACAAATATGGGTGGAGAAGACGAAGAATTTGTAATAGTGGTACTTATTCACAGGTGCACACTTACTTCTCCCAATAGGAACCCTAATTCGTGGCTTTGCGATATGTAGTTGAAAGGTTGTGAGGAAATTGGGTTGAGAGAGTGTGAATATATAGAGATTTTGGTGGGGAGTTATGTGGTAGTGGGTTGGAGTAATGGAAGTAATAGAGTAGAGGGAATCATGGGTTAAGAAGTGGTAATGTAAGGATGTTAAAGTTGTAGTCTAGGAGAAGTAGAGTAGTGGGAATCGTGTTATGTAACTGCCGAAAGTGACTGCCCAGGTTCAAGGACCCCCGCCTTGCGAGGGGTTCAAGGCTAATACAGCCTACCCCGGCGGGCTAGTTCCCTGACTTTGGTTTTGTGACTTCAAATTTGGCATTGCAAAATGAGCTCTGTTTTCTTCTTTTCTTCCATGTTGCTGCTATTACTCACTATTGACACGTCCTACAACTATAAAACACATACGTGAGTAGATTGTTGATCAATTTGAGCATGATTGAGAGATTTTCAAGAATCATAGAAAGAAATAACTACCTAATGAAATTATTATTTCCTAACTATTATTCTTGGATATAATCTAAATAGTACGAATAACAATAAAAATAAATTAAAATAAAAAAAATGATTGGGTTGCCTCCCAATTAGTGCTTTAATTTAAGTCATTCAGCCTCACTATTCCGTGTTTCATCCCGGATCAGTTGGGGTATCCGCGACATGATGTTTATTTATCGCATAACACCAACATTGTTGCATTGCGTGTCGGTTCACTTGAATGTTGGGTGATGCATTTGAAGTTATATCCTCAATTAACGCCTTACGACCACTATCCTCTTTACACTCCCGGAACTTCACACGTGTAGATTTCTCGATCCACTCGCACTCTTCCTTGTCAGTCATCCTTGAACACCATCACGTTTACTACTTGATCAAACACTTGCATAATTAGTTCTCCATTAGGCACGTCAATAAGTGTTCGTCCAGTTGCCGGGAATGGTCGTCCCAAAATGATAGGCATGTTCTTATCTTCCTCAAAATCTAATACCAAAAAATCAGCCGGAAAAATCAATGAATCGACCTTGACCAATACATCTTCAATAAGTATTCGTACTTGTCGGAGGCACCGGCACTCGCGAACTTACGTATGTCAAAAGGTCGAGTGAGTGGTGAAGAACTAGACCATGAACCCTCGCCCCGTTGTCGTTTGGATTGTGTTTTTGGTGCCATGGCAATTAATTTGATCCAAAATTCCCCCAACCTTTCTCTTGCACAATTTATTTAATAATTAGTGTGCACTCTACCATAATACCCCAAACTGACAATCTAGAGTTTCAAAGTGTGATGACAAAGTGTGCAACTAGCTTACCCACCGATTTCCCCTTTTGTTGATGATGAATTTGCTATATTTGCACTAAATTTGAAGTTTCCCCCAAACTTGATCCTTGCAAACCCAATTGAAGAGAAGCCTTAGGTTTATGAAGAAAAAAATTTGAAATTTGATGAGGAAGTGGTGTGAGATTGATGGAGTTAGTGCTTATATTTATTGAGAGGGATATGGGTGTTTAAATTTGTGGGTTAATTGAGATGGTTATAGCAAATTCGTGGGTTTATAAGAGTGGGAGGTTCGGTTATGGGAGAAAAGAAAGGAAGAAGTCCGTTTGCAGTAGTGGGGAAAGTGGGGAGTTTTGGTTATGCTGCAGAATATGATCTGTTCAAGTCCTGTATCCTGGCCGCGGTGGGGGGTATTTATAGTGAAAGGGCCCGCCACGGCGGGGGGTATTATGTTTCTAACTTAAGACCCCCGCCACGACGGGGGGTATTATGTTTCTAACTTAAGACCCCCGCCCCGGTGGGGGTGTATTCTGCATATGCCTTTATTTTTTCAACTTCCTCTCATCAATAGCATGTCCAATAACTTTCGAAATACCTAAAACAAATTGAAATCATAAACATAAGATAACATCACGAAAGTTGAGCATGTAAGGTCAAATTTACTAAAAATCATGCCTTAACTAACTATCTATTGTAACGTAGTGAACTGATTGATACTAGAATTACACATTAACTACAAATTGATTATCATAACATAAAAAGTACTATAAATGAAAGTAAAATTGGGTTGCCTCCCAATGAGCGCTTGTTTTTGAGTCTTTCAGCCTGACTACTCCTTGTGTTATCCTGGATTGGTGTTGGGTAAAATCTATATACCCACAACACGAAAGTATACGTGGTCAACAAGTAATATAGTAATGAATAGAGTATCGTTCCCATAGAGACAATTTAGTAAGAAACTTAACCTTACAATTACCAATTTCCTATTAATCCTAATTTTATTAAACTATTCAATTCAATGATTTAAAATTATAGAAACTAAATTAAGAAACAAATAGTCTACCTTAAAACAATCACAAATATCAAAACCTTGAATTTCAAACAATTAATTGAGAATTAGACTTATGATTTCACCCTAAGCTTCACTCTGATTTTTACACCTTTATTCCAATTCAAATCACTATCCCAGTTCATTAATCAAGAACACGAATGTAGTACTAGCCACCTCTCGATGCACTAATACCTTATTAACTTAAATTCACAAATTAGATAGAAACAAGTTAAACACCTTAATCAACTAACTCACTATATCTCAACGTGAATTATAATTTAAGAAGGTTTAAGATTAAGTTCTCTATCTGATTACATGCGATGTCAAGCATATCTCTTCCTTAACATTCATCAAGAATCTGCTATTCACAAAATTCATGAATACATGCTATATTAACTACGTCTAGATCCGTATATCCTCTCTCGATTCCATTCAAATCTGTAACGAATTGTTGATCAGGCAATTCATAAATTCAAGCTCAAATTAATATAGATAAACTAGAAAATAGCTTATTGAACTGGAAATTAGAGTTTACAAAATCATCGTTTCACTTAAGGATCCATCATAAACCTAAAAAGTGAATTAGTTCATCACAAATGAAATAACAACTGAATAATTCAAAGATAACATTCTTTCAATTACAAATAAAAGACTAAGAAGAAGAATAGTGAAAAGCACCCTTCACGTAGCCTAAATCTGCAATCGTCTAGAAAATCTCTTCAAAATCTTCCTCCAATGCTTGCTATAAAATTCTGGAATTGATCTTCGTATTATGCCTTGTGTGTCCTTCATTCGTTGTTTGTAATGCACTATATATCTCCCTCGAGTTCTGACCGACATCCCTCAACAAATAGACTCCATGAGCCATCCCAATGCTAACAAACCATGTTCTAGCAGAGTTAAAAGCGAAACAGGACTGTCAGAATTCGCTAAGCCTCGCCCCGGCGGGGGTATACAAGGCAAATAGGCCTGCCCCGGCGGGCTAGTCCCATGTTAGTTGACTGTGCCATTTTTTATATTTGCTTCATTTATGCTCCAAATGTCTCCTTTTCTTATCTACTTGCCACAACAACCACCCTGCATATAAAAGAACACGAAACGAGTAAAAACGAACATGAAAATAAGAAACTGACAACAATTAAGCTTGAAATGAACATCGATTCGTGGATATAAAATCCACTTATCAATTGGTTGGAATCTTCTCAATATGTTATTTATGTAGCACACAACACCAGCAATGATTTATTCCATGTCAGTTCAACTGCATTTTTATGATTGAATTTGACTTTATATCCTCGATTAAAGGTTTTAGACCACCGACCTCTTTGCAATATTTGTACTTTACATGTGTAGACACCTTGTTCACATCCATTTCCTCCTTATCAGTAGGAATTAGAATTTCCCTAAATACTTTCACTGTAACTACCTGATCGAACACTTTCATGATTAGTTCTCTGTTAGGCACATCAATCAGTGTTCATCCAGTTGCAAGGAATGGACGTCCTAAGATGATAGGGATATTCTTATCTTCTTCAAAGTATAGCACCACAAAGTCAGCTGGGAAGATCAAAGTATCCACTTTTACCAACACATCTTCAACTATACCCAATGGATATGTTAATGATCTATCCACAAGCTATAGACTGATATTTATCAGTTTTGCTTCTTTTAACCCTAGCTTTTTATATATCGATATTGGCATGAGGTTTATGCTTGCACCTAGATCACATAGGGCTCTCCCCGCATATTGATTGCCAATCACACACGGAATTATGAAGCTCCCCGGATCTTTTAATTTAGGAGGAAGCTTTTTCAGCAGAATTGCACTGCATTCTTCAGTGAGTGCCACTATTTTGAATTCCTTGAGCCTGCATTTCTTTGAAAGTATCTATTTCATAAACTTGACATAATGTGGCATCTGCTCAAGTGCTTCGGCGAATGGAATGTTGATGTGCAATTGCTTAAATATATCCATAAACCTTGAAAATTGATCCTTTAGCTTTTGACTTTCCAACCTTTGGGGAAAAGGTACCGGTGGTGTGATTATCTTCTATTTATCTACCTTCGGCTTTTCCAAAAAAATTTCCTCAGTTTTCCATGTCAAATCATTCTCTTCATTCTCACAAACCTCTTCTGTACTTGCTTACCCATCACAGTTGGCACCCAAGGCTTTACCACTCCTTAGTGTAATCGCATTACATTGCTCGTGATTTCATTTCAGATTCTTTTTTGTATCGCTCGGCAACGTCCCTTGAGGCCTATTGTTCAAAGCCAATTCAAGCTATCCCATCTGATTCTCTAAGTTCTTTATCGGTCCCGCTTGTGTTTTCATGGCCGCCTCATTTCCTGCTATATACTTCAACAGTAGCTCTTCTAAATCTGACTTTTTCTCAAGCTGTGGAGCTATCTGTTGATTTTGATTTTAAAACCCTGGGGGATAGGATGGTCGTGGACCTTGCTGATTTTGGTTGTTACTCCACGAGAAGTTATGATGATTTCTATTCCCCGGATTGTAGGCATTTTGATACATATTCTGCGAAATACTATTGTAGCTGCCCACAAACTGTACCGATGCTGGTTTAATGACACACTGATATGTAGGATGTTCCCCCGTACATAACTCACAAACATATGCAACCTGCTATATTTGTGCACCTATCAGAGAATCTATTTTCTTCGATAACGCTGAAATTTATGCCGCTAACGCTGTTACCTCGTCTACCTCTAACACCCCAGCTACCTTAGACTGTGTCATTCTCACTATAGGCAACTGGTAGTTATTAGCTGCCATTGTTTCTATTAGCTCATACGCCTCCTCGTAGCTCTTAGCCATAACCGTTCCACCTGAAGCTGTATCTATGCTTGTCCTGAGATTCCAATTCAACCTATTGTAGAACGTATTCATCTACAGCCATTTCGGTAGTCCATGATGTGAGAACTTTTTGGGTAATTCTTTGTACCTTTCCCATGCCTCATATAATGACTCCCCATGTTGCTGCTCCAACATAGTGATCTCGTTTCTTATCTTTGCAGTCTTAGCCGGTGGGAAAAACTTAGCCAAGAACTTCTAAGTAAGGTCGTTCCATGTAGTAATCGACCCTGGCGGTAGAGAGTGTAACCAACCTTTTGCCTTGCCCCGTAGTATTAATGGGAACAAGTGAAGCCTGACTGCATCATCCGACACCCTATTGTATCTGAAGGTGTCACATATTTCCAAAAAGCTAACCAAGTGCTCATTAGGATCGCTGTTGGCTAATCCCCCAAACTGCACTAGGTTTTGTATCATCTGTATGGTCTCAGGCTTGATTTCAAAAGTATTTGCAGCAATCACCAACCTGGTGATATTCGACTGAAGCTCAGTCACCTTGGGAGTAGCATAATCCCTCAATGCTTTTTGATCTTCTACAACCATTATTTCTTCCTTATCAAGATTTTTCTTAGTGTCCTTAATCCACTTACTCAACCTCTGAAACCTTTTCTCGATGTCGTCCTCGTAAGGAAGCAAGTCTAGCTTCTTAGACCGAGTTTGCATACATTAAATCCGAAAATGTGCAATAACAAAGAACAAAACAAAAAAAAATTGTTTAAGTAAAACTGAACTAATTAAACTGATATTGAAAAATATTAAAATCAATATTGTTCCCTAGAAATGGCGACAAAACTTGTTGGTTGAAATCTAAATACGTTCACACGCAAGTGCACGTGGTCAACAAGTAATATAACGATAAGAAAAGAATCGTTCCCACAGAGAATTGTAAGAAATTAATTCTAACAATTACCAGTTTTATAATAACACAATTTTATTAAACTATCCAAATTAATGATTATAACAATCAAAAACTAAAATACTAAAATTACCAATCAATCAACACAACCTAAAACCCGTAATTTCAAGTAAATAATGGAGAATTAGGCTTACAACTTCACTTTAAGTCTCACTCCGATTATTACACCTTATTCAAATTTAATTCGATATCCAAGTTTATTAATCAAGAACACTTGGGTAGAATTAGCCATCTCTCGATGCACTAATACCGTATTAACTTAAATCGACAAATTTGATAGAATTAAGCCAAACACCTTAATTACCTAATTTACAATATCTCTATGTGAATTAAAATTAAATAAGGTTTAAATTCAAGTTCTCTACACGATTACATGTGATGCTAGGTATATCTCTATCCTATCATTCATCAAGATTTCATTAAAACACAGAATTCAAGAACACACGAGAAGGTGACTAAATCTAGATTTATACATCATCTCTCGAACTCATATAAATCCACACAGAATTGGTGATCAAGCAATTCAGAAATTAAAGCACAAATCACAATAGATAAACTGAATTGAGAGATTATTAAACTAAATTCAAGGCATAATAATCATCGTTCAACAATAAAGATCCATCATAAGCCTAAAAGTAATTTAGTTCATCATGAATGAAATAAAAACTGAAATCATAAAAGAATCCTTCATCCCCATTACAGTAATTGAATTAAAGAAGTAGAATAGATACAAAACCGCCCTTCTGAAAGTAGTATGCACACAAGCCAATCATGTTTGATGATAAAACATATACTTTGTAACAATTTTATTCATTTATTAATAAAAAGTATTAATTTATTAAATATTTTTAATTATCTACATGATGTTGTTTTATAATATATGATAAATCCATAGTTTTAAGCAATGCTTTTAGAATAATGATGATGATCATTCTAATGAGATCTAAATTCTTAGAAAGCTTAAAACTAAAATAGTCCCCAATCGTTGGATTACTAAATTGGGGATTAGTGAATCCGGATAGATTGGTACATACGTTGCTTGCTCATTGGATGAGGATGATTGATCTCATGATCATTTGTATGGAGACACTAAAGCAAGTATGTAGGTGCTTATTAGAGAATAAGTTCACTTAACGTGGCTCGCTAAGGAATACCTAATGGAGTTTTACTTACCTGTCAATAGGAATTTCTGTAGTGATAGTAGTACAAGTGATCCTTCGAATTGAGATCATCATAGTATCTTGTGTATGATGAATTGTACTTTGACTTATTCCTTAAGGCCCTTAGGGTATATCAAAGGGTATACTTGGGTATAATAAGTTGTACATGGAGATAATATATGATCAATAAAGAATCTACTACTTCTAGTAAAAGAAGAGAAATGTCATGTGTGATTCGATAAATGACAACCCAGTAGTCCTTGGCCAAGGCAGAATAAAATTAGAAAGGAGTTTCTAATTTACATTATTTAGAGTTGTGCATTTAAGAGTCGAAATACATATAATTAAATAAAATAAGACTTGACAGTAATTTCATGTCTTATATTTAATTAGGACATTGTACGGTGGAAGGATTGAATTGTACGGTAACTATTTACTCAAAGGTTTTTTTATGATTAATGTTGAAATATATATTATCTAGAAAGTCGTTGATATCTAGGGATGCTTATCCCTATTGTAGAATAAATATTATTTATTTAAATAAATTAATTGTTTAATTTATTTATTTAAATAAGATTAGAATTGTTCTAATTTATTTATTCACAACCAGTTTAATATGGAGAACCTAAAGGGTCACACCATAAAAGGAAGAATAAGTATTTAAGAAGTTAATGGCATAATCGTAATAATATGTTAAGTATATTTAATTTAATCTATGGTGATAGAATAAATTAAATAGCTTAATATTTATTATTTAATATTTTAGAAATATTAAATATAAATTAATAAAAGGAGTCTTATTAATATTATTACAATTATTATTATTTTAATTTCTAAAAGAGTTTAGGAAGTAACTTAATATAATTACTCTCATTTATTCCTAATAGGATTAGGAGGAAAAATTAGTTAAAGGAGATTAATTAATTATCCCTAATAAGATTAGGCAGTCCATTTAATTAAAAGAGTTTAATTAAATAAATAATACCTTATTTTTAATTAAATAGGGTTACGTGATATCTTTATAAGATGAGTCTTATATCAGATACCAAGATAGGCAATTTCAATAACTTGGAGAGTACGTTCTTTTTCTATAGAGATAGAAAACTAGGGTTTAGCCAAATACCCATCTTCCTTGGTGGATCACCTATAGAGGCCAAACACTTGGGTGGCGAACGTTGATCAAAGGAAGGAACAAAACTCGGTGGATTCAAGTTGAACGCGAAAAAGATTGAAGGTGAACTTGTACCTGAGGAAGCTCGAATCTTCAAGGGTATGATTCTTGTTATTCATATTTTCGTTTAATTAATAATTGTGCATAAAGGATGATCCGGGTATATGGTTTGTAAAATTTTAAAACTCTATTTTATCACGTTTCTGCTGACTTTGTGCAATTTGATTGCGTTCATGAATATTACAAACCTAGCAGTGGCATCAGAGCCAAATTTTTATGCGAATTATTAATTATCTAATTTGATATATATATATATATATATATATATATATATATATATATATATATATGTGTGTGTGTGTGTGTGTGTGTGTGTGTGTGTGTGTTTAGAACAATTTAATTGGGTATAATTTTAATATATAAATTTATTTTATAAAAAAAAAACATTCGCGAACCCAATTTTTTTTTTGAAAAACGTTTTGGCGAAACCTGTGTGGGTTACTTATCTGATTCAGGACTTATATATATATATATATATATATATATATATATTATAGTTAACTTGGTTAGGTAGATTGTTTCATATATATAATAACCAACCTGATTCACGTGAATCCCTTCACGTAATAATGATTTCGTCATCCAGTATTCTTTCAAAAGCTTTGTATGTTATTATTATTATTATTATTATTATTATTATTATTATTATTATTATTATTATTATTATTATTATATATTAATCTTATTATTTTATAATTAAACTAAAATGTTTATTTTAATTTTAAAATCAAAGGTTAATTTTAATCTTAAAATAAAAAAATTATTTTAATTTTAAAATTAGATTTCATGCTAACTAATTAGAGTTGAAATTGGATTTCATGATAACTAATTAGAGTTGAAATTGGATTCCATGTTTTTTAAAATAAAGGAGTTTATTTGTGAATAGGAAAGTGAATCTATGTTTCTTTAAATAAAAAAGTTTATTTAAATATGAAATAAGATTTCATATTATTCAAAATAAAGGAGTTTATTTGTGAATATGAAAAAAAATCCATGTTTCCTTTAATAAATGATTTTTTTTTACTTGGAATTGGATTCCATAATTAAAATAAATGAGTTTATTTTGATTAAAGATTTTGATTAAAATAAAATAGTTTATTTTATTCAAAATTGGATAAATTAAAATAAAAGAGGTTTATTTTGATTTAAATTTGGATTAAAATAAAGGAGTTTATTTTGATTCAAAATTAGATTTTATACTAACTAAATTTGTTCATTAAATGATATCAATATATATATTGAATGTTTATTATTCATGAGATGAATGTTATTTATTGATGCATAGAATGATGTGTATGATAATAAATGAAATTGATTATGGACTATTGACCAATGTGATTGAATTTTATTTTAGTTGGATGCATAAATGTATGAGTTTAATTAAATGGGATATGCGTACCGCCTCTCCTCTAATTTTTTCTTAATATAAATTCTATCTCCCTCCTATGTACTTCCCCTTGACTACTGATCAAGATTTCTATTTATTTTAAATAGTTTTGTAATAGGAATAGTTAGAATTAATTATGAAGAATTGGAGATCAAGGAGCAAGGAGCGCGTGAAGACCCGTTTGTAATGGAGCTCAGGTTTAAATATAATAGTTATATTTAAATACTAATTCTTGCACCCATAGGGTTTGACCTTTTAATTCACTTGGTGACTCTAGTGAACCAAACTAGAATAAAAGTCCATAATCAATCTACGTAGAATATAGTATTTTATATGTGCATGCTTATACTATATATATTATATATTGTGCAAACATGCTTCGCATGTTCATTAATATGATGCGTATTATATATATATATATATATATATATATATATATATATATATATATATATATATGTGTGTGTGTGTGTGTGTGTGTGTGTGTGTGTGTGTGTGTGTGTGTGTGTGTGTGTGTGTGTGTGTGTGTGTGCATGTACGCTAAACAAGATGAGACAAATTAATTACATGCAAACCCCTCAATTTTTTTTATATTAAGACCTAAGCGTTTAAAGATATTTAGAATATCGATCGCCGCCTTCTGACATGATAAAAATACTAGAGTATCAATTAATTATTATAAGTTTGTTGTGTCACCACAAGGCTTATCTTAATTCTTTGAGATGTTAATTTTATCACATTTCATGCTTATAAAGAAAATTGGACAATATTATTTTGTTGTGTCGCCACAAGGATAATATTTTTCTTTTTTGAATATATGGAGTGCTAGGTTGGACTTAACTTAAATTATTTTAGTTCAGATGTGCACACACTTGACCATTATGATTTAAGAGACAAAATACAAGGAGTTACATAGTTGATGTAATTGACAAGAGTTGTCTACCTATTTATTTATATATAGTTTGTTATGTCACCATAAGGCAATATACATTTGAAATGGGATCCTTATTCTCACTAGCAAATCTTTAATTAGATTTTGTTGAACTATATAAGTGAAGGTACTATAGTTTGATAAAAATAGTGGGAGATACTAATTTAAAACAATACCTAATTTATTTTGGTAATTAATAAAAGAATGTATGCTAAAATGTTGTTAAGAACAAATTCATTTACAGAATTTTACAATGCCTAAATTACTATCACTGCGAAGCATATTAGATGCTATTTAACTGGACCGAATTAAACGGATTGGTTAAGGAATTTGAGAATAGTTCTCACGGCTGAAAAGTTATCTTATGTCCTTAATACGCATTTCCCTACAATTGTTGTAGACAATGCCTCTGAGGAAGATATTGCTACTTTTATAAAGTGGCAAGATGATGCACAGTTGGCTCAGTGCATCATGCCCGCAACCATGTGTAACGATCTTCAGCGTCAGCATTAAACTATGGATGCTCTTACTATACTCCTGCACGTCAAGTAGTTGATGGTGAGGAAAGTAGGACTAATTGATATTAGATATCTAAGGAGCTCTTCCGATCTAGAATGACAGATGACACTATAGTACAGACAAAAGTCCTTAACATGATCAATTTGATTGAACAATTAGGACAACGTGTTTTGTGATGGATGGATAGTTGAGCCAATATTTGATCTTACACTCACTCCCAAACTCCTTTCACAATTGTTGTGAATTTTTTATATGAACAAGCTAGATATCAGCTTCGCTGATTTGCTTAACATGTTGAAAAATATTAAGAGTCACTTTCCAACCAAGAAATACCATGTATTACTGATAAGGGCCAAAGGATCTTCTAAAAAGAAGAACGATTCTAGGAAGGTAAATAGAAAAGGCAAAAACAAAGGATAATAAGAATAAAACTGATACGGATAGCAAAGGAGTTTGCTTCCACTGCAATAAGCCTGGACACTGGAAAGAAACTGCAAGACACATTTTGCAGAGGATAACTAGAAGAAGCTTAGTGAAGTTTCGGTTACAAAAATAATTTTGTTCATGATTTTAAATAAATTTTTCTTTAAAGTCAAGGTACTACTTGGGTATTGGATACGTACTTTGGTTATCATAAATATAGATTTATGAAGGGACCAAGCAGAAGTAGAAAGCTAAACAAAGATAAGTTATCCTATGCATAAGAAATGAAGCAAAGGTTGTTGCATTAGCCATAAGAACTTATATTTTAGCACTGCCTACAGACAAATCTATTAAGTTAATAAGTTGTTATTGTATTCCAGTTCTCGTTAAAAATATTATTTCTATTTTATTGTTGGACAATAAAATCTTTGGTATTATATTTAAGAACAAATGTTGTTCTATTTATAATAATAATGTTTTGTATAGAACTAGAATATTACTTAATGGTTTTAGTATACATGACTTACGTTAAAATATTTTTGCATATTGAATAAATTAGTATAAGAAAATGAGATGATCATTCAAAGAGTTGAATGTGTGTATTTGTTGAAATGCAAGTGTGAATTATTTGAAAGGTTCAAAGAATTCAGAAGTGAAACAAATTGGCAAAGTATTAAGATTCTTTGATTAGATCAAGGAATAAATACTTGTGTAATAATTTTCTAGATTATCTCAAATGATTTTCTCACAGTGAACACCTCCTGATACGCAATAATTGATTGATGTATCTGAAAGGAAAAATAGTACCTTGTTAGACATGGTGCGGTCCATAATAATTTTACCGACATTCTAGTATCCTTCTTGGATAATGTCCTAGAAATGGTTGTATATCTACGAAAAGGTAACCTCAAAATTCAGCCCCAAGACTCCATAAAAGTTATGGACATGGAGGATTCCTAATCTTAAGTATGTGAAGATAAGGGGTTGTCCCATCTTATGTGAAAAATGTTTCAAAGGGATAACTTTGGGACAAGATTTGACAAGTACTGATTTGTGGGACATCCTAAAGTAAGTTTAGGAAATATGTTTCTGTGACACCCCCAAATCCGGTACTTCTATTTCCATAGGATTTGGTATTCACGATACAACATCATCCATCTATCTACCCATAAATAAATGCAAACCATGCAATAGATAGAAATAATAATAAATCTCCCCTTCTGGGGTTACATCAACTACATAATAAATAAATCTCAGGTTACTCTAACCTTAAACATCTGTGCAGAATCATAAACAAATAAGTCTTAAATAACATCATTAACTTAAGTCTTAAACAAAATACATCATCATATAAAACAACAAGTTTTCATCACTTGTTAACATTGCCCTTGCCTTTACTAGTGGAAGGTTCGTCTGCTCTTTCGTTCTTAACTGCAATGTTATTATTACGCAAGAGTGAAAACGATTTCTCACAAGTATAATAATGAAAACAACAATATAATAACATGCGAGGAAAAATAATAACTTCCAATATAAAAGCTCAACTTTTGAATCAATAATGAATAACAAGAATCAAACAAATTTCTGAGGGTCATAAGACCTTGAACTATGTCCTAAGTTGTCAAGGGTTATACTTGAAACCTTTAACAGTCATAAGACTATGGACCTTTCTTCTCGTACTTAGGGGGATCAACCCTTAGTACCATACTGTGCACAATATCTTAACTCTAAAGCGTAAATAATCCCCTATACAGGGTTGTTCATCTCAGTTTGACATCAGAGTCCGCACCAAAGGAAGTTTGATTTGGATAATTCATCAAGGGTTCTGAAATTTAGAACGCTCATCAACTATGGACTAGTCGAATCAATAAGGGTTCACTAGTCTAACAAGGTTTAACAATAATTGATAACTTAATTGAATAGAATCTCAAAAGGTATACAATAGAATAAGTATTGTATAACATCATCATGCTTGAAAGATTTATAAACTTTAATATACAAAACAGAATTAATCGATAATAATGAGAACTTGCTCAATGTAGAAAGGTGAATTAATCAACTTATATAACAATAATAAGTAGGGTTAGGAAAACTTGCCTCGTGCGTAGATTACACTTTAACTAAACTCGTTCTTTGATTTAAATCCTACATATCAATTACGTTCACAATACCAGTCAATTACAACGTACTAAACAACATAAATTATTCTTTGTCTAATCTCAAATTTATGACTATACTTAGTCAATTACTACACTTATTGTCAAAATTAGATTTCACGAACAATAAGCTAACTATGCATTCGGTCATTCAATTTACACGTAATTGTGTTATGGACGTGTTAAGAATTTATTTTACCATCTCATTATATGTCTAACAAGTTTTTATGTTCATTACTATAAGTTACTAACACATTGCTAGACTTAAACATTAAAAAAAACATTTTCTGGACATTCTAGCAAGTGGCGCTGCGGCGCCACTTTTGTACTGAGTCTTGGCGCTGCGCCCTGGTACTTGGTGCTGCGGTGCGGTGGCGCTGCGGCGCAAGAAATGAACTGGGAGTTGGCGTCGCGGCGCGAACCCCAGACTCTGAATTTTCTATTCACGAAGAACACAGAATTCAGCGAAATCAACACTTCTTAAACACTAATTCCACCATATTACACATACCCACGTGTTATAATTCATACATAATCATTACCCAACAATTATAGAATTATTTTAACCCATTAAAACATATAATTACAGAATTAAAATATGAAAATTGTACTGTTCTTGATGTTCTTGAAGTATTGAACATAAATTCCTAAAATTCAACGTCACGGATTCGTTAGAAAGCCAAATCCGTTCATTTAAAGTTTGGTCTCTTCGTATTAACATGCATAATAAAATACGAGTGTAAAATTTAGGGATAATATATGATCAACACATGAAATATCACATATAAGGCCATAAGGCCAAAACCCAAACTCTGTAATTTTGCAGCAGTCATATACGACGTAAAATTATGAACTGATGATAAAGAATTATATACAATATATATTAAAACACATTAAAACAACATCTTAACACTTATATTCACATAACTCTTACAATTTCAATTACAGAGACTTTACAGAAGACTTTGCAGGATATATGAAAGCCATTTTTATAAAAACTTAACAACGTAAATTAAAACTTTGGAGAGGATAAGATTACCCTTAAAACAATTTCTCTGACTTTCACGTACTTCTAAAATACCACAATAATTCACACAACCTCTCTCTATTTCACTAAAAATCTCTCTGAATTCTCTCTTAGTTAACTGATAAAAATAATACGTCTTCTCAATAAGATTGATTAATAAAGAAGAATGCGTACGCGAGTGGAGGTAAGTTACCCATCGTGGTTAAACTGCTATAACTCCCTTTAAAGCCTTGTTTGGCTGGCAACATGAATAATTCTTCTAATTATTTTAATTAACCTTTTATACTATAGTTTTAAATCATGTCACACCCCTTGTAAAAAATAATTCCAATATTTTATTTAATTTATTTTAAATAAAATATAATAATTTCTCATAAATTCACATAGTCACATAATTTAAATTTTTATTGATTAATAATATTAAATTATTAAATCTCTAATTAATTATTACATTAAATAAATAACATTAGGGTTATAAAATATTTCTTTTAATTCAATAAGCTCACAAAATCACATACTTTGATAATAAAATTCTCCACATTAATTTAATAAATGTAACACATATAATTAAATTAATCTACCACAATTTTATCAATTAATTATTTAATCTAATAATTAAATCATCGAAAATATTTATTCACTTCAATAAATATTAAGAATTAAATTACAAAAATCTCGTTCGTCACATTTTTCTCCCCTTAAAAGGATTCTGTCCCCAGAATCACGACTCAATAAATTCGACCCATTACAATCTCCCCTCCTTACAAAGATTCTGTCCCCAGAATCGCTTACACATAATTTAAGTAAATAAATGAGGGTAATTCTTCATCATATTCTCTTCGAGTTCCCACGTAGCTTCTTCAGCGTTGTGGTTCCTCCAAATTACCTTAACAGAAGGTATTACTTTATTTCTCAGAACTTATTCTTTTCGGTCGACAATTTGAACATGGATTTCTTCGTAAGACAAGTCTTTTTCAAAATGTAGGGATTCGTATTCAATTACATGCTTGTAATCGGGTTTGTAGGGTCATAGGACTGAGACATGGAAAACGTTATGGACATTCTCTAGAGTTGGAGGTAAGGCTACCTCATACGTGACTTCTCCGATTCTTTATAGTACTTCAAAGGGTCCAATGAATCTTGGGCTTAATTTCTCTTTCTTTCTGAATCTGATATTTCCCTTCCAGGGAGATACCTTTAAGAACACATAACTACCCGATTCAAACTCAACATTCTTACGGTGTGGATCGGCGTATTACTTCTGCCTATCTTGAGCTGCTACCAATCGTGTTCGGATTACTTTGACTATTTCTGCTGTCTGTTGTACTAATTCTGGCCTTAACAACTGTCTTTCGCCAACTTCATCCCAGTATAGCGGTGTTCTGCACTTTCTGCCGTATAACGATTCATAAGGTGGCATTCCAATACTAGTGTGGTAACTGTTGTTGTAACCGAACTCTACGAGCGGTAGATGATCATCCCAATTTCCTTTAAAGTCCATTATACAAGCTCTTAACATATCTTCCAATGTCTGAATTGTTCTTTCACTCTGTCCATCTGTCTGAGGGTGATATGCCGTACTCATTCGCAACTGTGTACCCATGCATTCTTGTAGACGTTTCCAGAAGTTCGATGTAAACGCGGATCCCTATCAGAAACATTTGACACCGGCACTCCGTGCCTCGAAACAATCTCTTTTACATATAACTTTGCCAACTGATCTAAGTTGAATCTAATTTTTATCGGTAGGAAGTGTTCAGATTTCGTCAGTCGCTCAACAATAACCTATACTGCGTCGTAGCCTTTCTGAGTCGTCGGAAGGCCAACCACGAAGTCCATTGTAATATGTTCCAATTTCCATTCTGGGATCTCTAGCGGTTGTAGCAACCCACTCGGTCTCTGATGTTCTGCTTTCACTTTTTGATAGATCAGACACTTGGGAATACATTCTATAACATCACGTTTCAAATTAGGCCACCAGAAATGTTGTCGAAGATCTTGATACGTCTTGGTACTACCAGGGTGAATCGAATATTGTGAGCTATGAGCCTCGCTCAAAATGTCTTTCTTAATGTCTGTTACTGGCGGTACACAAATTCTGTTCTCGAATCTCAGTATTCCTTCCTTATCTATCTTAAATCTCGGTTCGGTTCCTTCGGATATCTTCCTTATCACCTTTTTGCATTCATCGTCCTGAAGTTGAGCCTCCTTAACTTTATCCAGTAGGGTTGTACCAGATGGCATCTGAAATAGCTTCTCATCAATTTCCATAGGATTCTTCACTTCTAGTTCTAACTTCTCCATGGCCAAAATTAACTCCTCCTATTCGGTCAACATCATCAGCTTCTCCCGACCCTTTCTACTTAAGGCGTCGGCAACCACGTTTGCCTTACCCGGATGGTATAAAATCTCACAGTCGTAGTCTTTAATTAACTCTAACCACCTTCTTTGGCACATATTCAATTTTTTCTGTGTAAAAATATATTTCAGACTCTTGTGGTCTATATATATTTCACACTTCTCCTCGTAGAGATAGTGCCTCCAGATTTTCAAAGCGAAAACTACTACAGCTAACTCCAAGTCGTGGGTCGGATACCCCTTCTCGTAATCTTTCAATTGTCGCGATGCATACGCAATGACTCTACCGTTCTGTATAAGCACACAACCAAGTCCCTTATGCGACGCATCACTATAAATCACAAAATTTCATGTACCGTCCGTAAGGGATAACACAGGTGCTGAACTTAACCTCTTCTTCAATTCTTGAAAGCTTTCCTCGCACTTCTCCGTCCAAACAAATTTCATAGCTTTTCGAGTCAAATTCGTTAACGGAGTTACGATCTAGGAAAAGTCTTAAATAAACCTTCTGTAATAACCTGCCAATCCAAGAAAACTTCTTACTTCCGACGGCGTCTTCGGCTGATCACAGTTGATCACGGCTTCGACTTTGGATGGATATACTGAAATGCTGTCTTTATCGATCACGTGACCAAGAAATTGCACCCGCTCGTTCCAAAATTTGCATTTCGAAAACTTGGCATACAACGTCTCCCTTCTCAACACTTCCAACGTTAATCTCAAATGCTCTTCATGTCCTTCCTTGGTTTTTGAATATACCAAAATATCATCTATAAATGCTATTACAAATTTGTCCAAAAACGGCTTGAACACACCATTCATTAGTCCCATAAATGCTGCAGGAGCATTTGTTAGACCAAACGACATTACTAAAAATTTGTAGTGACCATATCGTGTTCTGAACGCTGTCTTCGGTACATCCTCTCGTCTCACCTTCAGTTGATGATAACCACTCCTCAAGTCTATCTTTGAAAAGTATCTTGCTCCCTTTAATTGATCAAACAGATCATCAATCCTCGGTAATGGATATCTATTCTTAATCGTAACCTTATTCAGTTCTCTATAATCGATGCAAAGCCGCATTGTCCCATCCTTCTTCTTTACAAATAAAGTCGGCGCTCCCCACGGTGATACGCTTGGTTGTATATACTTTTTTTCCAGTAATTCTTGTAGTTGGACCATCAATTCTTTCATCTCTACCGGTGCCATTCGGTACGGTGCCTTCGATATTGGAGTCGTTCTTGGAGCCAAATCGATCACGAATTCAACTACTCTATCTGGAGGAAGTCCCCGCAAATCGTCAGGAAATACGTCTGCGAAATCTCTCACTACTGGTATCTCATCTATTTTTGGATTCTCTTTACAACTATCGACTATGTAAGCTAGATATCCTACACAGCCTTGTCTTAACAACCTCCTGGCCTGCATCATCGTCAGACAACTCGCTTGTCTAGGCGACTTGCTACCATAAAATACAACCTTTGACGGAGTCATAAGGTTAATACGCTTCTTTTGGCAGTCAATTACAGCTCCATAATTGGATAACCAGTCCATTCCCAAGATAACATCAAATTCCCCAAGTCGAATAGGGATAAGATCTACATTCATGATATTACCCTTAATATCCACGCTACAGTTCTTATGCACGTACTTAACATGGATTATTTCTCTATTCGTAATTTTTATGTTCATGGGGTATTCTAACTTGTCCTTAGGTAATTCTAAATTCTTAGCAAAGTCATCAGATATAAATGAGCAAGTAGCACCTGAATCAAATAATACGTAAGCATTAACTCTATTGGTAGGAATGATACCTGACACCACATCGCAAGACTGCACTGCGTACTGCACTGTCATGTTGAATGTCCTGGCAGTTGGTCGATTGGTTGCAGTTGGTGCTGCGATAGTCAGAGTGCTTCCACCGGTATTTCCTCTATTTCCTCTTGAACTCGTTCCTCCAGATCCCTTCTTGGGACAGTCCCTTGCCAGATGATCCTTTGAGCCACAAGTGAAATATGCACCCTTCTTTGGGTTTGGACAGTTTGGTGCTATATGGCCTTCCTGACCACAATTGTAGCACACACGCTTCCCTTTCATGCAAACTCCCAAATGTGCTTTTCCGCAGGTTGAGCACGCTTTGATCTTTTTCTTCTGCCCTCCTTGCTGACTTCCAGCCGACGAGTTATTAGACCACTTCCTCTTCTGATTATGGCTACCCCCAGTGCTACTCCCACCAGCCTTGTTATTTACTTCACTCTCATTCTTCTTCTTCTTTTTATCCTGATTATACTTCGTTACTGCATCGCTTCCACCCTCAGCGAGTATGGCTTTCTCTAGTACCCCGGTGGATGTCTTCAACTGAAACATCGACACCTTACTATACAACCACGGCTTCAGTCCTTGTTCGAATCTTCTTGCTTTTCTCTCATCCGTGTGCACTTGATACGTGGCAAACCTTGCCAATTCATTAAATCTAGCTGGATATCTGATACAAACATATTCCCTTGCTTCAATTCCAGAAACTGAACCTCCAATTGGTTCTGCGAGGTAGTCGGGAAATACATCTCAAAAAACATCTCCTTGAACCTCTCCCGGGTAATCATACCTTCTCCTCCACGAATTTTGTTTGCTTGCCACCAAAAACTAGCTTCAGATTTCAGCATAAACGTTGCAAATGCGGTCTTCTGGTCCTCTCTGACTATTGTGACCTCAAAAACCTTCTCCATCTCCATAACCCAAGTGTAAGCTTCGATCGGGTTCATGGAACCTTTAAACTCTGGTGGTCCCACCGCCTTAAAATCTTTGAACGAAGTATTCGGTGGAGCTTGAGGTTGATTATTCATTGCTCCAGCTAGCAAGTTAACCAATTGCTGAACGGGGTTAGCATTGGTGTCGTTGTTATTATTCGTTGACTCTTCCTGAGCTGGTTGACGGTTTTGTCTTCTTCTCGGCAGCATATTTCTATTAAGAATATACGCTTATTAGGTCTTTATTAAATTCTCTAAATAGTTAAGGCTTAACTCAACAATTTAACATAATCACTTAACACATTATCTCAAACAACTTGATATACTTATTCAAATTAAAAGTTTTAACATCAAACGATAGCATCACTGCTATTTACATCAAGTATCCCGAGATAAAGAATCTACAGGATTTAAAACATCAAAATATTCATTTGTTTATAATCACATCGGAATTTACATCATTAAATACCAAATAGTTTCACATAATTAACTAATACTATCACTGTCTGTTAAGGCTCCGAATAGCCTTGCTACGCTCCTCTTCTATGATGCGAGACATCGTCCTGCGATCCAGCATGTACGATGGTAGACCTTCAAACTGGATTGGGTACCTCAAAACTCGATCCTGAGCTTCATCCATTGCGTTATTAAGTGTAGAGTATGTCTCTCCAAGCTTAGCCTTCTTCGCACGGTGATCGTCTTCTACAAGATCAGTACGACGTGACTCTCCCAGCCCTCATCTGCTATGGCAAGCCTCTCTGAGCTTTCCTTCAGTTCCTTCTTTAACTTCTCTATTTCTTCAGACTTCTCTTCATTTTGACCCTTCTCGTGGACCAAATCTCATTCTACATTTCCCAAACGTGTGTGAAGAGTCACAATCTCCCTATCCCTCTGCTCAATAGTAATCTGCTGACTAACCGCCCGCTCAGTCAAATCCTGAACAATATCCTACAACTCTATGTTACGATCAAATGACGCGTCGTACATCTCAGCATCAATGGAGTTCGGTGGGAACTCCTCTTCTTCCTCTTCCTCCTCTGGATCAGTCTCAGGCTCATGCTCCTGACCAACAACAGTGATCAATGGAGATGGCTCCCTCCGAATCAACTGCTCCCTGACAACATGAATATCTCGGGGCTCCTCCTCAATAGGCACTCGAGGTTCCTCCTCCCCAGCTCGACTATCTCTTCCAACATCTGACATCCTGACAACATAGTTTTAAGTTTTAGTTACTAAGTCATACTAGTGAGCACATAATTTAACACATAAACATATAAAGTCTTTTATTATCTTTAATGAATTAAGAAATTCATTTCTTAGAACTCGATAAGAGTTTACCACCACTATGTTCTCGATCTCCTACAAGACTACTACCTAAGGTTGTTCCCCCACCTAAGGTTCATAATCTACAACATTGATACCAACATGTGACACCCCCAAATTCGGTACTTCCATTTCTACAGGATTTGGTATTCACGATACAACATCATCCATCTATCTACCCATAAATAAATGCAAACCATGCAATAGGTAGAAATAATAATAAATCTCCCCTTATGGGGTTACATCAACTACATCATAAATAAATCCCAGGTTACTCTAACCTTAAACATCTGTGCGGAATCATAAATAAATAAGTCTTAAACAACATCATTAACTTAAGTCTTAAACAAAATACATCATCATATAAAACAACAAGTCTTCATCACTTCTTAACCTTGCCCTTGCCTTTTCTAGTGGAAGGTTCGTCTGCTCTTTCGTTCTTAACTGCAATGTTATTATTACGCAAGAGTGAGCACGATTACCCACAAGTATAATAATGAAAACAACAATATAATAATATGCGAGGAAAAATAATAACTTCGAATATAAAAGCTCAACTTTTGAATTAAGAATGAATAACAAGAATCAAACGAATTTCTGAGGGTCATAAGACCTTGAACTATGTCCTAGGTTCTCAAGGGTTACACTTGAAACCTTTAACAGTCATAAGACTATGGACCTTTCTTCTCGTACTTAGGGGGATCAGCCCTTAGTTCCATACTGTACACAATATCTTAACGTTAAAGCGTAAATAATCCCCTATACAGGGTTGTTCATCTCAGTTTGACATAGGAGTCCGCACCAAAGGAAGTTTGATTTGGATAATTCATCAAGGGTTCTAAAATTTATAACGCTCATTAACTATGGACTAGTCGAATCAATAAGGGTTCACTAGTCTAACAAGGTTTAACAATAATTGATAACTTAATTGAATAGAATCTCAAAAGGTATACAATAGAAAAAGTATTGTATAACAGCATCATGCTTGAAAGATGTTACGTCATTTAGTTTTTATAAAAAATGGCTTTCATTCATTCTGTAAGTCTCTGTGAATTGGGAAATGGTGTTGTTATAAGAATATGTGTAATAATACGAGTAGCATAACATGTTATATATATATATATATATATATATATATATATATATATATATATATATATATATATATATATATATGTATTGCATGATTCCATATCATAAGTTTCGTAATATGATGACTTGTTATTTCAAAATTTATAGACTTTGGGTTTTGGCTATATGACCCTTATACGTAAATTTAATGTGTCAAACATAAATGATTTTGTAAAATTTATACTCTTATTTGATTATGCATGTTGATACGAAGAAACCAAACCTTAAATAAACGGATTCGGTGTTATAACGAATCCGTAGTATTAAATTTCATGATTTATTTTCAAAACCTTCAAGAACATCAAAGTCAGTGAAATTCACATATTTTAATTCTATAATTATGTGTTTAATGGGTTAAATTCATTCTGTAATTGATGGGGTAACGATTATGTATGAATTATATCATGTGGGTATGTCTAAATTCGTGCAGAAATGGATAGAAATTGGCATGTTCTGCGATTTTTCGCGAAATGCCATTTCTGCAACTGGTACGCCGCGCCACAGCGCTGGATGCCTGCCTATTTCTAGCGTCGCAGTGCCACCGCGCCACAGCGCCATGTATCCGGCCGCAACGCTATGGCGCTGTAGCTCCAAGACCTAGTATAAAAGTAGCGCCGCAACGCTACTCTCCAGAATGTACAGGAATGGAATTTTTAAAATAATTAAGTCTAGCAATGTGTTAGTAACTTAATTATTGAACATGTAAAAATGTTAAAAGTATAATGAGGTGATAAAATAGATGTTTAACATGTAAATAACATAATTTCATGTGGATTGAATTATTGAATACATAATTAGTTTGTTATTTATGAAGTGTAAATTATGTGACAATGAATGTGATATATTGACTAAGTATAGTCATAACCAAAGTTAGGCAAAAAGAATGAAGTTACTATGATTAGTTACGTTATAATTGACGGGTATTGTGAATGTAAATGATATGTAGGATTAAATTCAAAGAACGAGTTTAGTTAAAGTGTAATCTACGCACGAGGCAAGTTTCCTACCCCTACTTGTTATCATTGTTCAAGTTTATTATTTACCTTAAGTAAATTCTCATTACTATTATTCAAGTTCGAATTGTTATATTAAAGATTGATTATCCTTTCACAGTATGAATTTGTTATACAATAATTGTCCTATTGTATACTTCTTGAGATTATTATTCAAATTGAATATCATTATTGTTGAACCTTGTTAGACTATTGAACCTTATTGATTCGACTAGTCCATAGTTGATGAACGTTCTAAATTTCAGAACCCTTATTGAATTATCCAAACCAAACTTCCTTTGGCGCGGACTTGAATATCAAACTGAGATGAACAACCATGTATAGGGGATTATTTACGCTTTAGTGTTAAAATATTGTGCACAGTATGGTACTAAGGGCTGATCCCCCTAAGTATGAGAAGAGAGTCCATAGTCTTATAACTGTTAAAAGTTTCAAGAATAAACACTTGACAACCTAGGACATAGTTTAAGGTCTTATGACCCTCAGAATTTCTTTTGATTCTTGTTATTCATTCTTGATTCAAAAGTTAAGCTTTATTTCAGAAGTCTTTGATCCACTCGCATGTTATTATATTGTTACTTTTATTATTATACTTGTGGGCAATGGTGCTCACTCATGCGTAATAATAACATTGCAGTTAAGAACGAAAGAGCAGACGAACCTTCCATTAGTAAAGGCAAGGGCAAGCTTAGCAAGTAATGAAGATTGTTTATTTATATGGTTATGTAATGATAAGTAGAATTGATGTTACTTAAGACTTATTTGTTTATATTTCCGAACAGATGATTTAAGGTTAGAGTAACCTGGGATTTATTTTTTATGTAGTTGATGTAACCCCATAAGGGGAGATTTATTATTATTTCTATCTATTGCATGGTTTGCATTTATTTATGGGTAGATAGATGGATGATGTTTGTATAGTGAACACCAAATCTTGTGGAAATGGAAGTACCAGATTTGGGGGTGTCACAAGATAGAACACTAAAAGGAGAGCAAAAAAATTGATACTGAGATGGGGTTACCTCCCCACCAAGTGCTTGTTTATAGTCGTTGGCCTAACTCTTCTTATTTACTCTTAATCTGACTCAAATGCGAAGTCGACCATTTCATGCCGCCTATTTGTCAATTCCTTGATGTTCATGGCGGACATGGATGATTGGCCACCGCACCACTTCATATCATCCGTCGGCACTAAGAATCGTTCACCACTAGAATTATCCACTACTTCACCTTTCTCATCAAACTGTAATCTTTCTTTGTACGCTAGTGGGCCCTCTAGGGTTTGAACAACCTTGAGTGTGGGTTCCAACTCCTCATTAGTCTTGACAATACACCCACTCAGGATCCTTTCTTTTCCTACCTCAGAATCCATAGATTGGTCAATACTCACTTCGACATCTCCCTCAACAACTTCGTGACACTCATTGCCTTGTCCTTACGTATCCACCGTACAATGCTCTTCACCCTCTTCGTTGCGATAAGTAACAATATGCAGACTTCTTTGCGGTGGATTTATGATAACCTTGACTAGTTATCCCATCTGACTCTCGTGGCTTCACAATGAGGCGTCTTGGTTCGCCATTCGAACCTCATTTTTATCTATGAAGTTGGTAAGAAGCTCCTCAAGGAAAGGCTCTTATCCAACTGAGATATAACCTCATACTACAGCGGAGACTGATATTCACATTCTGTCTGATTGGGAAAATCTGGATCATAATATTGCTCATGACTATTGTCCCATGAGTTTGGATAACCTTGATAGTCTAGATGATAGTAAGTCAGTTCATCGTCAGCTCGTTCCTAACAGTAGGCGTTCTGAGTGGACTAACACTCAAGATTGTCAGAAAACCTTAAGAGATTTGCAATTTGATCTTGCAAACGCTAAAGTCCTTCTTTCGATCTTGGTTGTGCCATCCTTTCAAAAGGCCATTGATAACAATGATCATCGATAGCCTAAAAGCTTAAAAGCAAAAGAAAGATCAAACAAATAAATAATAAATATATACGTTCCAATTAAGACTAAATTGATTAAAATCAATATTGGACAATACTAGAATAAATAATTCTCCGGCAACGGCACCAAAAACTTGTTGGTCAGATTACCGATCCTTAAACACGCGCAAGTATACGCAGTCTAATAAGTAATACACTGATAAGATCAGTCGTCGATCCCACGAGGAATTATCACTAATATTTACCAAATACCGACTTTATATCGCTTCAGTCTTATTCGAACAACAAAATAAAAGATGTGTAATTAAACTAGTTAAATCTAATTATCAAAGCAAGTAAATAGCTAATGACTGGTATCTAAGGCGGTAAAAGCTAAGATCATAACTTCACCCCACACTAGCATTTTGTCAAACACTTGGTGTGCTATATGTTTCATCAAACTTCCTAACTTTCTCTCTTTGGTCTTAGTAGCCACAACGGACTATTGACAGAGAACACACAAGTGTTCATACACCTCTTTCGAGGTATGTATAAACCAATCCTCTCTAGATCCACCCGATAGGGAATAAAACATAAATGAACATCCAAGCTAGGTAATAATCATATACATTCCTATGCGAATTAACCATAACAAGGAATTAAAGCATAGGCTCTCAATTAGATCGCACATGGCACAAAGGTATATTCCTATCCTATACACAAATTATGCAGTAGAATCAAGTGGACAAATCATAATCACATGCCAATATATCAAGGAATACATCTACAATCCATTTTCCAATTTCTTATAGATTACAAAAATCATTACTAATTACTTATCAAGAATTATTAAGCATAAATATATTGATCCAAACTATATAGTGCCAACAAACGAGATAAGATATTCAATTCAAATTAACAAAGGCTTCCATTATAACCTTAGAGCCAATAATTAGTTTGTAGACACTCAAAATTTTGCATTCTTGTTACTAACCGTGCATGAGGGTAAAATCATCTTCCAGAGATAACCCTGGAAGTCAAATCAGTTCTAGTCCTAGAGACAACCCCGGGTTACTCAGTCTTTTCCATCTCGGAGACAACCCCGAGATATTTAGTTCCAGTCCTGGAGACAACCCCGGGAATTTCAGTTTTCAACCTCAGAGACAACCCCGAGGAATGCAATTCCAGTTCTGGAGATAACACCGGAGAAGTTAGTTCAATCTCGGAGATAACCCCGAGATACTCAGTTCCAACCCTGGAGACAACCTCAGAAGTTTCAGTTCCAACCTCGGAGATAACCCCTAGGAATGCAGTTGTAGTTCTAGAGATAACCCCGCAAAAGCTCATTTCAATCCCCAATAATCAGCCTAAACCACGGTGATAGCCCAGAGGCACTCAGTCCCAAACTCAGAGATAACCCCGGGAGTCAAGCATACCTCACAGATAACCCTGAGGACATTCAGCACTTGCAGTAGCCCAATCTCAGTGATAACCCTGAGCAACGACTTCTAAATCAGCCTAGAACTAGAGATAACCCCGGTGAGGGGCAAAATCATCATTTTGCCACCTAGATCCCACATTCATGCCATCTCAACAACATTTCAACCCACACACTACACAGAAGTGTCCTACAACAACCATAGCTCCAATCCCGAGTGACTACTACATAAGATAGCATACCAGATATAATTTGAAGACTTAAAGACTTGAGCATGGACCCATCTTCCTGACTTCATACAACCTCTAATCCCATGTCATTGTGTAGCTCTCGACAATAGCATTATGAAAAGGTATTATACGCCTCCATCGGATGCCCGGATTGAAAGTTATGAAGGTTCGAGCGGACAATGCGTTGCACGAGTACATGTACTTCGAGACGGCAGGGCTCACAGAGCCAAGGGCACCCCGGGCAGTCACAGGTACATCTGCGGCTGTCGCAGGTACAACTGCGGCTCCCCCCTCTATAAATAGAGGGCTTGGGGTGGCCATTTGTGAGAAAAAAAGGCGAGCAAGCCCTATCCATTTTTCTCTGTATACACTATAAACTGAGTGCTTTCTCATTTCAAACACTTGTGACCTTATATATTGCTACATTTTATCAGTGGAAACCAAGTGTCCATTCATTTAAAGCTATTTGAAGTCTTCTTTGGCAGCCCACTATAAGCCTTCTTACATTTCTTAAAGCCTTTTCTCCACTTTTGTTCGCACACAGTTATTCACGTTGAGATTCGTGTTGTGTGCGTACGCTCGGACCGTCGGTCCGTGGCTTTTATTACTTATATATATATATATATATATATATATATATATATATATATATATATATATATATATATTATCGAGTTATCTCGATTGAGCCTGAATATAATATTCGGAGCGTTTATTGCTTCTCTCTCTCTCTCTCTCTCTCTCTATATATATATATATATATATATATATATATGAATGATCAACCGCCACGGAGTAAACTCTAGACAGGACTAAATGAAAATATATATAAAGACAATCAACTGCCACGAAGTAAACTCTAGGCGGGACTGAATGTATATATATATATATATATATATATATATATATGTATGTTGGTTTTTGAATTTATGATGTTTTGATTGATGACTAATTTAAGTGTGCATGGTTCATGGTGTATTATTATATTATTAAATATGCATGGATTATGGGTTATTATATTATAATTGACATGCATTAGTTATGGGTATTGCATGATCTATTATCACTGATTTATTTCCGTTGGTAAGTTGGAATGTTTTTAAAATTATGGAAGATTTGTTTTGGAGGATATCAAGGAAGTTTTGGATTGGAGTTTATTAAGGTTTGTTGGTATAACTGATATTATCAAGGAAGATTTGTTGCTAGCCCAAATGGGCTCCTCTGTTCATCAGTATATCTCGTGGGTGATAATTTATTTAAGGAAGTTTGTTTGTATTTGGAATTTGAAATTCTATTTCAAGCATTTAAATTTTATCTGATTTGATATCCTTTGTTAGCTCCTTAAATTAAGTAATCATATCTTTATTCCATGATTAATGCTAACTATTTTCTTCTAGCCGTTTGTTCCTTTCTCTATAAATCCTGCACGACATTGGAAGTAGAGACAGAAGAAGAGCAACACAAGCATATACCATTCAGACTCAGAAAGCTCTTAAGTCAACTTTTGTTACAGCCTTTATATTTCATCACTCTTATTTTATTGTGGGCTGATAATATTCTTGTAATCACAAAGTTTGTATTCCGAGTACAAGTGTAGTTGATAGTAGTAATTCTGTTCAAAGGAAGCTTCAAAGGTCTCAGTGGTGAGAAAGGTTGCAGAGGTGTCCATCAGTGAAAAGCTTATTTATAACAGGGAGTTCCTTTTATTGTATTTAATTGAATATTAAGTTTAATAAAAAGAGTTTCCAATCCTAGTTGGGATTGGACGTGGTTTAGGCCACTAGATTAGAGGATAGGGGCTGAACCACGTAAAAATCTTGGTGTGATTTTTACTTCTATTTATCTCTTTAATTATCATTCACGTTCTGCACTTTTTGTTATTCACGCCACTAATCCAGACACTAAAGAAGACAGGTCTAGCTGTCTGATAATAAAAAACAAAGAACATAAGCTAAAGCAGACACTAAAGCAGACAGGCGTAGCTGTTTGAATTATACCTATAGCATAAAGTGTTAGAGTTTATGCCCTAGATGCCAATTATTTGATATAATTGCTTAACATTTGATATTATTGTTGATTGAATAAATAAATGATTTTATTATGGTTTTAATTACTGCGTAATATAATTGTTAACATAATAAAATTCCTTAGAATAGTGATACAAATTATATAGTTTCAAGTATGTGACTTGAACATGAGATTATATAATTACAATTAGTATCATTGTTCTTAAATGTCCCTAGTCGAGTATCATTGTTGATGGGACAACAATGATGCATTGAGACTAGTATGTGGATTGACTGATGACCAAATCTCATTGGTCATAAATATATGAGATATTAAGTCAATGCATAGGTACATGTTAGAGAACGATGTACTGGACAGACCCACCATGAGAATTCTATATGGAGCATTATGCGAAGTGTCATTAGCAATTCTCATAGTGACAATGATGTAATGGTCCTCCGACCTGAAACCGCTATTTTACTACACGAGAATTTATGTACTTTGATATCATCAAATGTCACCTTTAATAGGGTGGACTATAAAGGTGATTATTAGGTTCATTATGAATCGTGTGAGTAATATGAGTGATCTAGATGGAATTTAACCATCCTATATTTTATAGGTGATATCCATAGGCCTCTTGATTGAGTAGGACTATGAAATGCATGGCCATGCTTAAATAGTGATTTGTTTCATATAGTCTACTCATTGATCAAGAAAACTCAGATTAAATTATGAAGAGTATGACACATTCCATGACTCGAGTTTAATCTAGGATATTAAGGTTAAAAGGATTAAATTATATTGAAACATTGATCACGAAAAGGTTGCATCGAATCATCGATCTTATTATTACTTGGGTAGCAGTGATGCATTACTAGATGTCGCTCACTGTTTATAATTTTATAATATGATTTTAAAATTATTGCCAACGTAATAATAACCTATAGGGTCACACACAAAGAACGTAATTAAAAGGAAATTAATTTAAATTGTAAATATTTAAAGATGTCAATATGATTGATAGAATTTTAAATCACGAATTTAAATTAATAGGATAATCTATATATAGGTATATTAATTAAGTAAGACTTAATTAAGATATATATAATTTCGGATTTTAATAATATTAGGTTTTGATTAATTCCTCCTAACTGCTATATATATGATATATATCAGTTACTTTAGGTTTTACGTCAAAACACAAAACCCTAGCCGCTCTTAGAGAGAGACTAGAGAAAACAGTTCCGAAAATCCTCATCCTTGGTGGCTAGTACCGCGATTCCTTCTTCTGCAGATCGTAGGACGATTCGCGGAGCGTTCGTGTGGATACCGTAGAGACGCAGTCGGTTTGTATTGCGTTGGAGATTCGAGGCGCAGTCGATTTCAGATTCTCGTTTTCATATTCGGTATAATCTCTAAACCTCTTAATTAATTGATTTTTCGCATGGATCCTGTTTTAGGGTTTCAGAAATTGCTTTAAAATTTTAATTTCCGCTGTGCGTTTCTGTGCCGAAACCCAACATAAAGTTATAAATAGTTTTCACCATTTATCACTTTTAGCTTAAACACCTATTCACCTCCCTCTAGGTGTGCACATACATAGAATTACATTTGGTATCAGAGCGAGGCTCTACTAATATTGATCGTTACAGGTCGTAGGGGAAGATCATATGGCACACCTAAACTTTCAAGAAGGTCAGTCCACAAGTAGGCCACCGTTGTTGCTCGGAAGTGAAAACTTCAACTTTTGGAAGTTCAGAATGATGATCTATCTGAACCGTGACCCATGGGAATGGTGGGTAGTCGAAAATGGACCAGTCATTCCGCGACATGATGATGGTAAGTCAAAGAATCTCATGGAAATGGAATCAAATGAATCGTATATGTTATCCTATAATTCCAAGGCCATGAATACACGTTTAAGTGACATGGTTCAGTCAGAGATTGATAAGGTCTCGTCTTGTACTACGGCTAAGGAAATTTGGGACACAGTCATCATGAGCCACGAGGGTACTACTAAAGTGAAGGAGGTCAAGCTGAGCATGCTAATGCACGAATACGAGCTATTCAAATTGGAGAAAAATTAATCAATTAGAGATGCCCAAGCAAGATTCCTTACTCTAATGAATTCTCTAAGCATGCTCGGACGAAAGATTGATCAAAAGGAAATCAACCAAAAGCTTCTTAGAGTCATGCCAAAGCAATTCGCACCAAAGGTTACCACACTTCAAGACTCGGCCACAATCAGCACAATGGAAACTCTTACCTTATTTGGAGAACTTGAAGAGTTTGAAAACCAACTAAAATTGTATGATGAAGAAGATGAGGCACCTAAGAAGAAGACCTTAGCTCTACAAGCTGAAAGCTACATAGAAGGTAATGATGAAGATTTTGATGAAAAAATTGAAATGCTCTCAAGAAAACTCGAGAGACTGCTTCAAAGAAAGAAACAAAGGAAGAATCAAAAAGGTAGCTCAACTCCAGTGAGTAAGTCCAAAGCGGAACAAGAAGAAGAAATTGGCCAATTATGTTTCATGGGACTAGAAGACGATGATCAACTTGAGGTAACGAATTTTCATGAAAATTTTGAAATATCTACATCTGATTATCTTGCTTTACAAAATGAAAATCAAAGGCTTAAAAAGAAAACTGCTTATTTTAAGAACTGCGTAAATGAGCTAATGAATGAAGTTGAGTCACTTATTGAAGAAAGAAAAGAAAATGAATATCTTAAAAATGAAAATCAGTGAAAAACTTCTTTGTAACAGGGAGTTCTTTTTATTGTATTTAATTGAATATTAAGTTTAATAAAAAGAGTCTCCAATCCTAGTTGGGATTGGACGTGGATTAGGCCACTAGATTAGAGGATAGGGGCTGAACCACATAAAAATCTTGATGTGATTTTTACTTCTGTTTATCTCTTTAATTGTCATTCACGTTCTACACTTTTTGTTATTCACGCCACTAATCCAGACACTAAAGCAGACAGGTCTAGCTGTCTGATAATAAGAAACAAAGAACATAAGCTAAAGCAGACACTAAAGCAAACATGCGTAGCTGTCTGAATTATACCTGTAGCATAAAGTTATAAATAGTTTTCACCATTTATCACTTTTAGCTTAAACACCTATTCACCTCCCTCTAGGTGTGCACATACATAGAATTACAGTATATTTACAACTTTTATATATATAACTGCTTACAGCTTTCATACATACTACATCATCATGTGAGCCTAGGAATCATGTGATCACAGATTCAGTCTCCTGAATCTTGATTCGGTTCCCGTGATGGACATTTTCAGTTGTGACCAGCTTGTAAATTATTCACGGTGTTTGAATTACTTTAGACGGCTCCCATGCCCACAAGGAGTTCGGCATTGCTTTTTATCTTATTTTCTTGAAGATGCTTCGCATCTCGAAAATAAAAGTAATCAAGCTGAACACTTACTAAAATGGAAGTATCAAATGCCTCAATTACTATTGAGCATAAGGGTTTGAAAAACCTCTTTTACAAAACATCACTGCTATATCTTGTTAAAACTGAACTTTTATACAAAATTCAAACCCTTTGTATATAGGTGCAAACAAGGCATAGCACTACTTCCAGATAATTGCACATTGATCTACACACACACATATTCAGATAAAGGTTTTAATTGAAAAGTTGCGATCACCGTGTCACCATGGATGTCTAGGGGTGCCTAATACCTTCCCTCCGTATAATCAAGCCCTCGGACCCTAACGAATCTCGATTTCACAGACCAGTTAAATAGTGTCACATCACTAGGTCAATGTGTAAACCATTTTGCTTGAGTTGGTGCAACTATTTAAAAATACCAGCTGACGACTTTTACAATCCAATCGTCGATATATACATGTCGGACCATTTCACAACTTGTTTTTTCAAATAAATCTCATCTAACACGAGAACACCAAAAGACAAGAACAGATAAGAGACAAATAAAAATCCCGACGTCAACAAGTGGCGACTCTACTGGGGAGCATTTAGTAAGAGGGCTTAAGTCGCTATTACAAACTTTTCAAAACATTTATCTGCTTGTGTGTGGATGTTGCATTTACAATTGAATGAATGTGTACGAATGCATTTACTTATTTCACCAAGTGTTTTGAACCATATTTTCTTGTGATATTAGTGCTTCTCACATGTCATCATTTCCATACGGTAAGACACGTTGTATGTGAATGTATGTTGTGTGGTTCCTCCATCAGGAGGCTATCCTGTCGATGTTTGATTACTGGACTCGTAGGAAGACTAATTCCAATGAGGCTAAGGAAAGGCACCACCCACATTCGCTCTAGTTAAAAGACCGGATTAACTTCCCGTCGAGTAAATTGCGATGATGTAGGAACCTTCATGCCAAAAAGCCGCGGAGTAGCCTAAGATAGGTCAGCCTCTGATAAACCAAACGCGAAGGAACGTCTCTTCATACTTTCCCATTACTTGTAATTACAATTGCTTGTAATTTCATTTCCATGTCAATCTCAATGTAATGGAAAATATGAAGGAATATATGTACATGCATTCCCTTTTATATCAAAAATCTGACATGCTATCTTGTCATACAAACAACTGACATTCATTTTGTTGGATAATACTCCTAAAATGGACACATCACATAGCATGTAGCATTTCTACATTCCCTAAGACTAAACTATATAAGTCTTTTTGTAGGGAAACAAGTGGTCCTGTTACTCGCTCAAAGTCCAAAAAGGCAATAAGCCTCCAACCAAGCATAGCTATATCTGGCCCGTCTAATCCTACTCCTGTCTCTCGTGAGGAGTTCGAAGGATTGAGTAACCAGATTATAGAGTTGGTTGTTCTGCTTAAAGAATAACACAAGTCCACTAAGGGACCATAAATACCAATGCATACAGAATCCTCTGCACATGGAGGAACTCAGGGACCGGACAAAGAAATTCCTGTACCAGAATCTCAGTTGGACAAAACCAACAAAACCCCTAAAATTACCCATCTCAAAGAAGATCTTGACACCGGTGATATCAGGAAGATAGTCCTACGAATGGAAGAGACCATTCGGTCTATCAAAGGGATTGGAGCACATGTGAGTGTTTCATATGTAGACCTTTGTATCTTCCATGGGGTTCATTATCCAGAGAAATTCAAGACTCCCAATTTTGAAAAGTATGATGGATTTGGAGATCCTTACACATATTTGAATGTTTTCATTGGAGAGCTCGGATCTTATGCTGAGGATGAAAAGCTCAGAATGCAGCTGTTTTAGAAAAGTCTGACTGGAGAAGGCAGATCATGGTATACCAGATTAGACAACTCCAAGATTTATAGCTGGGGGGAGCTAGCTCATGCTTTCCTCAGTCAGTACAGTTTCCAAACTCAGATGGCTCCTGACCGGTACCAAATTACCAAAGTCAAGAAGCAGGCTAATGAGTCTTTCAGAGAGTATGCCCAAAAATGGAAGCGCCTGGCTGCTCAAGTTATCCCATATATGAGTGAGTTTGAAATGGTGATTGTAGACACTCAAAAATTTTGCATTCCTATTACTAACCTTGCAGGAGGGCAAAATTGTCCTCCAGAGATAACCCTGAAAGTTAAAGCAGCACCGTCCCAGAGACAACCCCAGGATATTCAGTTTTCCATCTCGTAGACAACCACAATATATTTAGTCCAGTCCTGGAGACAACCTCGGGATACTCAGTCTTTACCATCTCGGAGATAACCCCTAGATATTCAGTTCTAGTCCCGGAGACAGCCTCAGGAATTTCAGTTCCAACCTCGGAGACAACCTCGAGGAACGTAGTTCCAGTTCCAGAGACAACCCTGAAATCCTCAGTTCCATCTCGGAGTCAACCCCAAGATCTTCAAGTCCAATCTTGGAGACAACCCCGAGAGATACAGCTCAAATCTCGGAGACAACCTCGAGGCATGCAGTTGTAATTCCGGAGATAACCCCAGAAATGCTTGTTTCAAACCTTGCGATCAGCTTCAACACTCGGTGATAGCCCCGAGGCACTAAGTTCCAAACCCGGAGATAATCCCGAGAGGATAGGCACACCTCAGAGACAAACCTGAGGACATTCAACACTTGTAACAGTCTAATCTCAGAGATAACCCTGAGCAACGATTGCTAAATCAGCCTAGAGCCGGAGATGACCCCGGTGAGGGCTAAAATTGTTCTTTTGCCACCTCGATTCCACATTCATGCCGCCTAAACATTTCAAAACTACATGCTACACAGAAGTGTCCTACAAGAACCATAGCACCAATTTCGAGTGACTAATACACATGATAAAACACCAGATAGAATTTGAAGCCTAAAGACCTTGGCATGGACCCATCTTCCTGACTTTGTACAACCTCTTATCCCACGTTCTTGTGTATCTCTCAACAACAGCATTTCGTAAAAGGTATTATACACCTCGATCAGATGCCCGGATTGAAGTTTTGAAGGTCCGAACAGAGAACATATTGCACGAGTGCACATACTTCAAGACGACGGGGCCCGTAGAGCCCGTGGCACCTCGGGCAGCCGTAAGTACATCTGCGGCTGCCGTAGGTACACCTGCGGCTCCCCCCTCTATAAATAGAGGGCTTGGGGTGGCCATTTTGAAAGATGAAAAGGCGAGAAAGCCCTGTCTAATTTGCTCTGTACACACTATAAATTAAGTGCTTTCTCATTTCAAACACTTGTGAGCTTATATTTGGCTACTTTTTACCGGTGTGAACCAAGTTTTTATCAATTTAAAGCTATTGAAGTCTTCTTTGGCAGTCCATTGTAAGCCTTCTTGCATTACTTAAAGCCTTTTCCACACTTCTTGCACACACTATCATTCACGTTGAGAGTCGCGTGTGTGTATATGCCCGGGTCGCCGGTTCGTGGTTTTTATTGTTATATAAATGCATGCTCGATCAAACAGAGTTTGATGATAATATATATATATATATATATATATATATATATATATATATATATATATATATATATATATATATATATGTCTAGCCTGGAGTTTACTTCGTGGCCATTTATTGCTTTCATTTACATTTTCGTTCCGCTTGGAGTTTACTTCGAGGCGGTTGATTGTTCATACATATATATATATATATATATATATATATATATATATATATGTGTGTGTGTGTGTGTGTGTATAACTTTTTACAGCTTTCATACAAATTGCTACATCATTTGAGCCTAGAAATCATGTGATCACAGATTCAGTCTACTGAATCTAGATTCGGTTCCCGTGATGGATATTTTCAACTATACATGACTTCTAAATTATTCACGCTGTTTGAATTTCCTTAGACGGCTCTCATGCCCACAAGAAATTCAGCACTACTTTTTTATCTTATTTTCTCAAAAATGTTTCGCACCTCAAAAATAAAAGCAATCAAGCCGAATACATAATAAAATGGAAGTATCAAAGGCCTCAATTACTATTGAGCACAAGGGTTTGAAAAACCTCTTTCACAAAACATCACTACTATATCTTGTTAAAACTGAACTTTTATATAAAATTCAAACCCTTTGTATATAGCTGCAAATGAGGCATAGCACTACTTTCAGATAATTGCACATTGATCTACACATACAAACACACATTTAGATAATGGGTTAAATTGAAAAGTGGCAGTCACCGTGGTAACACGGATGTCGGGGGGTGCCTAACACATTCCCTCTACATAATCAAGCCCCCGGACCCTAACGAATCTCGGTTTCACAAACCAGTTAAATAGTGTCACATCACTAGGTCAATGTGCAAACGTCTCGGTTGAGTTAGTGCAACCATTAAAAAATATCAACTAGTGACTCTTACAGTCCAATCGTCGACATATACATGTCGGACCTTTTCATATTTTATTTTTTCAAACAAATCTCACCTAACATGAGAACACCAAGAGACAAGAACAGAAAAGGGACAAATAAAAATCCCGACGTCGACAGGTGGCGACTCTGCTGGGGACATCCAGTAAGAGGGCTTAAGCCGCTATTTACAAACTTTTCAAAACCATTATCTGCTTGTGTGTGGATGTCTAGCCCGTCGGGGCGGGCCTAGTTAGTAAAAAAAAACCCCCGCCGGGGTGGGGGTACGAGCAAATAAGTCATTTTGTTTTATCAGAATTTGAGTTCAAGAAGGATTGGTACGAGCGAATTGACTCAAGGACTTCCAAGAGGATGTAAAGACATATAAAGAGGCATATAAAAGGAGGAGAATCACAAGGATTAGAGGGAGAGAGGATTCTATTAGATTAGAGTAGAGTAGATTAGGACCAAAATCCTAGTTATTATGAGATTTGGAGATTGAAGCAACTTAGAGACCATTAAAGATCAAGAGCATGAGCTTGAGGAAGATGGAGATTTGCTGACAACAGATTCAAATCTTTTACTTTAATCTTATTCTTATCTTTTAATGTGTATTCAAGTATGGATTCTTAGTTTTAATTCAATGAACTAATTCTTTGTTTGAGATTACAATGGACCTTATTGTGTAGTTTATTTTAATATACTTCGCTATCAATTATTATGTTATATTGTGAAGATTGTCTATTGTGCTTTGGAATTAATTGTTTAATTGTTTGGCCATCAATTACCAGTATAATCTATATAAAATCGGAAGAGAAGTATAGATTTAGATCTGATCATGATGGCAATTGTTTGTGATTTCTACATAGATGGAATTTATGATTTGTGTTTAGGATAAAGATATACCTTTACGCCGTATGTAACCTTATAGAGAACTTGTACTTTAAATCCTTTTTAATTATAATTCACATAGAGATATAGTGGATTAGTTAATTAGGGTGTCTTGCTTAATTCTATCATCTGTGGATTTAAGTGATTATGGGTATTATGCATCGAGAGGTGGTTTTATCTGCTTTAGTGTTCTTGATTAACAATTTTGAATAGAGAATAATTGATGGGAAGTGTGTTAACTTAAATGAAGCAATAAGTGAAGTTGTGATTATAAATATCCATAATCTTAATTTAACTAGTGGAATTTAATAGTAGTTTAATTATATAATTTGAAATTCATTCGTTTAAATAAGATTGAGTTGGTTATGGGTTATGGGTTAGTACTTAGTGATTTTTATTAAACAATTCCTCGTGGGAACGATACTTTATTTTCACTTTATTACTTATTGACCACGTATACTTGCGTGTTGTGCGTAACTAGATTTTACCTAACAAGTTTTTGGCGCCGTTGCTGGGGAATTAATTTAATAATTATTTACCAATATTAATTTTAATCAAATTAGTCTTAATTTAAACATTTTATTTATTAATTTAATTCTCTTCCTATTTTACTTTTTTTTTAGGTACCATGGATGACTTTACGTATCAATGGTCATACACAAACATGACTCAACCAAGGGAAATATGGATTGATGGACTTAATACTTCTTCCGCAATATTAGCACAGATTGAAGAGCTTTCGAAGACGTTGGAGGTTATCGCATGCCAACGGAGTCGAAGGATGACAGTTACATGTGATTATTGTGCTGGCAATCATGCAAGTCATCAATGCACCATCAGTTTTGAACCGGTACCATATAGTGGTTACCTCAACAATTGTGATGAGCCTAACTATCACCAAGATTGGGGGTATCACCTAGATTCTTCAGGGAGCTATATTTATGATGATCAATATTACGCTCTAAATCCATCATACACACCAGATTTTTCATGTCCACCTCAATTGCCATAAGAAGAAAAGCCCAATCCGATGGATGTAATATTGAAGGGCATAGTAGACCTAGAGGAGATGAGGATTAGCCAAGAGCTATCAACCCAAAATTTTAATAATCAGATGGAACAACTCGTCACTACCTCAACCAATGGTCCTCAATACAAGGCTTTCGAGACTGAAATAGAAAATTCAATGATGGGGGAATTATTGTCTAAGTTCATAGAAAATGAGGAGAAGAAGAGTAATCAAGCGAGATTAATTCAAAATTTTACGGATCAGATAGAGTAAATGACCAAAGCCGAAAGCAACCTTCCTCCAAACACTTGGCTTTATGACATGGATGATGAAACTGACAGAGAACCCGAACCAAATCTGCGATTGGATGAGCCACAAGATATCAAAAGTGTGGAGACAATTGGGTATAATGAAATAGAGGTTGACAAAGATCTAAATGGGTCTCCACCAAGGATCAAAGAGTCAGTCAGATTTGCAAAATCATGCCCACTTGGTAGTCATGTCGTCGGCTAAGCTCTTCATGACATAAGAGCAAATACAATTTTGAATCCATGGTGGGACAAGAAAGAGAAGATAGACGAATAGCCCATTGTGTGTGACAAGCTTCCATGCCCCAAAGTGATCACATACACAATGGAGAAAACACCTAGTTGTGGGACATTCTTGATTGAGATCATACCAAATCAGAGCATGCTAGGTGACTTTGATGCATTGGCCATCACAAATGGGAACCTACCAAAAGTTACATTATTTTCGATGGATGGAGGGTTCCTTACTTATCGAAGAGGAATTGGATAGTGTTGACCAGACAAAGTCAGGCTGAAAGACTATAATTCAAGCGCTAACTGGGAGGCAAACTAGGAATTTTTATATTTATATGTTTTACTAGTTTATTTAGTATATAGGAATTAATTTGCTTATTAAGTTCTCTTACCAATCCAAAGTGTTATTCTAATCCATGTTGTCTCTCTTCAATGCATGTATTAGAGGTTCAATGGACATGAAAAAGATTATAAAAAGGTTATTTAAGTCAAATTCAAGTGTGGTGCCCAATTTGTTCCATGTGCCTAACCTATTCTCCAAACTTAGCGGACAAGGAGGAGGATTGCTATATTTTTAGGGAAGTCATCTGCTTTACTTTTTTCTATTTCAGCCATTGAGGACAATGTCTAATTTAAATTTGGGAGCATTTTAGTGTCGTATTGCATATAGTTAGTTATTTACATTGTAGTTCGTATAGTTACATTTAGTTTTTACGTTGTAGTTCGTATAGTTACATTTACTTTTTGCATTCAGTTTCTTGAAAAAAAAATTGACAAATGGAAAAAATAGTAGTTAGTTTACTATGTTTATATAGCATTTAGTATATCTTGAATGAGTCCAGCTGTTTGATATTTATAGTTTGTTTTGGCCAATGATGAGATTAGAATTGGGTAGACAAGTATAGTACTAACTATTAGAGCTTTGATGTGATTTCTTGTTATGAATTGAGATTTTTTTTCTGTTTAAAACTAGTATACTAATGATAGCACAGTAAAAACAACTTGTTGATTGATTGAGTTTAAATTGATACATAATGGGACTCTAAAGGATAATGCTAGTTTGAATGAAAGAATGACAATAATAAGTAGTGATGGCTAAAGTTAGACAAGAACCTAAGTTTGGGGGAATATTTGGGGTATATATGCTATATAAAAAAAGAAAAAGAAAAAGAAAAAAAGAAAGTATGAATAAACACCGTGGCGTGCTTGTCTAGTTTTGTGGCATTTGTTACTTGAGTAAGTAAGCCCGAGGGGATTGTCTTTACACCTAGTGCCCTAAGGTCTTAATGGTTTGGGAGTCGTTGGTCAAAAGCTCGTTAAGGTAGCATTGAAAAGCCTAAGGGAATAAGACATTGCATAGCTATGTGTATATAAAACAAAAAATTAAATGAAACAGGAAATAAGAGCAAAAAGCCCCCGTATATGAAAAATAAAGCATAAGTATCACATGTTGACCCTCGATATTAGTAATTGTTTGATTTTAGTCGGATCTAGTTTGTTTTGGATTTCTTGAGTTTACACTGTATGATACCTTCGAAGAGACTTGTTATTTGTTAAATTTGATTTTATATCAATTAACATTGTTGTGGAGCACACACGCACTATATTAGTGATAAAAGTCTAAGTTTTGATGATTGATTGGGAAGTTAATGATTTGTTTTGATGTGATGCATTATCATGTTTATTTGATTTCTCTAAGGCCGATTGAATAGACTTGTTTTTTGTCATTACTACTGGATTCGTAGGCATGTAGATTAGTTGCATTGAAAAACATTGTTGTTTTGTGTTTTTGCTTGAGGACAAGCAAAGGTTTAAGTTTGGGGGTATTTGATAAGTAGATTTTATACCTAGTTACCCTGTGACGCCCCCAAAATAGGTATACAACACCCATTCTGAGTCGCCAAATACATGGTACAGAAAGCAAACTACAACTTCAATAATACAATTGTCGTGCAAAATACGACAACACATACTGTGAGTTTAAATACAAATATCGTCTTCTAGACAATATCCACACTCAAATAAGTCCTCGATACAACTATTCAAACACTATTTTACAGAAATAGTGAGGACTGCTAAAACATCTTTCTAGAACCATCACTCCATACCCCGACTAGATCCTGCTATGTTCTCACCTCCTGAGAAGAAAAATGGAACAAAAAAGAAAAGGGTGAGCTCAACTAGCCCAGTAAAGAATATTATGACTAAGATAATATACAACAAATTATCATTAGTATTCAACAGAGAAAAATCTGATAGAATATAATCGACAACAAGTTTTAGATCAACAACTGCAGCGGAAACAACAAACCATTATAAGAGTCAAGTAGAGAATGAATTCTACTATCTTCTAAGATTTAAAAGTCCATCATCAATATTTTATCCCTGTAACGTCAAGTAATAATCATCTTTATCCAAATATTCATCCTTGCACTATAGGCCAAAGATATTCATTTGTATCACATGTCAGTCATGTTCATCTCAACACCTGTTCATCTTTGCACTACAGGCCAAAGATATTCATCATGTAATCATACATCTTTGCACTACAAGCCAAAGATATTCAGTAATATCATCATTTAGGACTGAGGATGATGAAAAATATTTTTAAAAAAAACGAATCCAGTGAGACAGAAAGACAAATAGTAGGGATTCGTATAACAGTTTATCCAAGATCAATAATACTTCATAATAATCAATTGTGAAGCAGAATTCAAAAATAAAGATCAAAACATGGATACAATCAAAGATAGTAACCATAATAGACATCTTGGACAAAAAGGAAAAATTTTATTTTTCGGTGAATAGTGTCGTATTCGTGAATAGTGCCATATACGTGAATAGTAACCCCGACACAAAAAGTTCCAAATTTGATAAAATGTTCATATCAATATTTCAGCATAATGATATTGAAGAAAATAATATCATTAAGAAGAAAATAATATCCCTTACCTCAAAATATCAATACTTCTGGTCGGAACACCGGTATAAGGCTGAAAAAAACTTGCTCTGATGAATAGAAACTCTCAAAGTATCTAAATACTCACAAAATACACTCAATAATCTAGAGAGAGAAAGAGAGAAAACTTGTTTCTGGTGTAATTTTCAATTCTAACTTAGCCCTCTATTTATAGGAAAATGTTAGCAGGCCGAAGCAGACTTAACATGCAACCTGATGGCTTTAACTACTACTATTCCCACCCACCACATTTGAATAAAAATCTCAGCACATTTCTTCACCAACCAAGAATGGGGCCCACCAATTCTAGAATTTTCCACCAAAATGATTAACTCCAAAAATTCAACAATTTCTGAACCAGTCATCTCGTAAAATTCATAATAAATTATACGTTCATTTTTAAAGGTTCAAAATTTGTGGACATATACTCAACTTATATATGTATAACATATCCAAAAATTACCACGATCCAACGGTCGGATTAAAAATTATAACCCCTGCAAAATATCTCAAAAATCGTGATTTTTAAAACCTCCATTCCGACAAAAATCCTGATAAAAATCTCAACATTAATTCCTTCATTTTTAACTACAAAAATATATCCCTCATTTATATCCACATAAAATAAATATTTCCTTATCATATGAATCAATAATTAATTATTCACAAATAATATTACAGAATCACATTTATGACAACCAGGTCGTTCCCAGGAAAGATGGGGCTTTCCAATAAGGATTTCTCCTTACTGGCGCGCAATTAGATGACCAAATCTCTCCTTAAACAGAACTTTCTAGACATTACCAATAATATTATGTAATAATATTATTCAAACAATATGAATTATTGATCTGATAAAGAAAAATACTGTGCAGCAATAATTATTGAAACAACAATAATATAAAATATCAACGCAGCAATTATTGAATCAATAAAATAAAATATTCAACAATAACTACTGTAACAATTATTGAGTAGTGCCTTCTTACGTAAGAATCAATAATTGATGCAATACCGTGTGCTACTGTATTTTGATCACCGGGTATTCCAACAGTATTAACGGTAACAACTACGCCGTTATTTATAAACAACTTATACTTGTCGTTTTCTTCATCCAATTGCTTTTCGTTATAGGCCCACACAAGGCTGCGCCGTTGTACGAATATTCCCCGACAGCAAGAATATTCCACGACCAAACGAATATTCCCCGACAAAATGAATATTTTATAACCACTTGCTTATTTTGTAAAATTTGCACATTTCACCCATAACCAAAGTATTATATCAAATAACCCTTTATTATTCACAATAATATTTAGAAAAAATTTGATTTTATTCATTAATAAGCTGGGGTCTTACAACCTCCCCTCCTTATGAAATTTCGTCCTCGAAATTGACGTACGTACCTGATATTTCGAAAAGCTGAGGATACCTCGCTTTCATTTTTGAGTCCAACTCCCAGGTCATTTCTTCAATAGCATGGTTTCTCCACAAAACCTTAACTTGTGGTATAACCTTTGTGCATAGGATATGCTCTTTCCTATCCAAGATCTTAACAGGTACTTCCTCGTACGTTAAATCTTCAGCTATCTCGTCTGGTTCTAACTCAATAATGTGGTTCGGGTCTTTAACATATTTACGAAGCATAGATATGTGAAAAACATTATGAACACGAGACATGCTTGGAGATAATGCGAGTCTATATGTCACATTTCCTATTCGCTCAAGAATCTCAAATGGACCAACAAATCTTGGATTGAGCTTTCCCCTCTTCCCAAATCTTGTAACTCCCTTCCATGGTGCAACACGTAACAATACATGATCCCCAATATTAAATTCCACGTCCTTCCGATAAAGATCCGCATAACTCTTTTGTCGATCCTGTGCCGTTTTTATACGTTGTCGAATCGTTCAGATCTTCTCTGTAGTCATGCGTACCAACTCTGGTCTCAACAATGTTGCTTCACCCACCTCATCCCAGCATACTGGAGAATGACATTTTCTTCCATACAACGCCTCGAATGGAGCTACACCTATGCTCGCCTGATAACTGTTGTTGTAGGAGAATTCCACCAATGGTAGGTACTTATCCCAACACCCTTTAAGATCTAGGACACAGAGTCTTCATAGATCTTCAAGTGTTTGAATAATCCTCTCTGATTGTCCGTCCGTTTGAGGATGGTATGCCGAACTGAATCGTAAATCTGTGCCCATAGCTTTCTGCAAGCTAACCCAAAATCGTGAAGTGAATCTTGGGTCACGATCCGAAATTATGGATACTGGCATACCATGAAATCTCACAATCTCGTTCACATACATACTAGCAAGACGTTCAAGGGAATAAGTCTCACGTATCGGTAAGAAATGAGCAGACTTGGTTAATCTATCAATAATAACCCAAATCGCATCTATGCCTTGAGAAACCTTGGGAAGACCTGCAACGAAATCTATGGTAATGTGTTCTCACTTCCATTTCGGGATCTCAGGTGGTTGCAATGGACCCTTTGGCACATGATGTTCCGCCTTTACACGTTGACAAGTTAAACATCTCGAGATAAACTCTGCGATCTCTCTTTTCATATTGCTCCACCAAAATGTATGTCGAAGATCGTGATACATTTTGGTACTCCCAAGATGGATTGCAAACGGTGTGTTGTGTGCCTCCATCATTATTCTATGCTTCAAGTCAAAATCGTTAGGAACACAAAGTCTAGAGTTGACTCGAAGTATTCCTTCTTCATCGATTCTTGCTTCTGGAATAGCACCTTCTTGAACTTTCTTCTTCATATGTATCAGCTCTATGTCCGTAGCTTGAGCAGCTTTAACTTTATCGATTAAAGTCCGTTCTACTCGTATATTTGATATCATCATGTGGGTACTTGGAGCCTTCATCTCTACCTCCATCCTTTGCAAGTCATACGAAATGAGCCTTTGTGTTAACAACATTGCACTCGTACCCGCATATGATCTTCTACTCAATGCGTCAGCTACTACGTTTGCTTTTCCAAGATGATATTAGATGGTATGATCGTAATCTTTCAACAGCTCGAGCCAACGTCACTGCCGCATGTTGAGTTTCTTTTGGGTGAAGAAATATTTGAGGCTTTTATGATCTGTATAGATCTCCACTTTCTCCCCATACAGGTAGTGTCTCCAGATCTTCAACGCGAAAACGACTGCTGCCAAATCCAAATCATGAGTAGGATAATTTCTCTCATATTCTTTGAGTTGTCGTGAGGCATAGGCTATGACTTTCCCATGTTGCATGAGAATACATCCTAACCCTTTGTCTGAAGCATCGCTGTAGATAACAAATCCATCCGAACCAGATGGTATTGTCAGAACAGGTGCCGAAATGAGTCTCCTCTTGAGTTCTTGAAAACTCTTCTCACAATCCTCACTCCATACGAATTTTGTATCTTTCCGAGTCAGCTGAGTTAACGGAGTAGCGATTCGAGAAAATCCTTTCACAAATCTCCGATAATAACCAGCTAAGCCCAGAGAGCTACGTACTTCGATTACCGACTTCGGTTGCTCCCAACTTTGTATGGCTTCAATCTTCGTCGGGTCAACAGATACTCCATGTTTTGACACCACGTGCCCAAGGAATGCTACTTTCTCAAGCCAGAACTCGTATTTCTTCAGTTAGGCATATAGCTTGTTTTCACGGAGCCTTTGTAATATCAGCTTCAAACGGCGCTCATGATCTTCACGGCTTTTGGAATAGATGAGGATGTCATCAATAAAGACAACAACGAACTGATCTAAATATTCTTTGAATACACGGTTCATCATAGCGATGAAGGCAGCAGGAGCATTAGTCAATCCAAAAGACATGACTAAGAATTCATAATGCCCATACCGAGTTCTAAAGGCAGTATTTGGAATATCCTCAGTTTTCATCTTCAGCTGATTATATCCAGAACGAAGATCGATCTTTGAAAAGAATTATGCTCCTTGCAACTGGTCAAACAGGTCATCAATGCGAGGTAGCCGATACCTATTCTTGATAGTGACATGATTCAATTCTCGATAGTCGATACAAAGTCGCATACTCTCGTCTTTCTTCTTTACGAATAAAACAGGAGCACCCCAAGGAGATGTACTAGGACGAATAAAACCGATGTCCAACAACTCCTGTAGTTGGACTTTTAACTCCTGAAGTTCAATAGGTGCCATTCGATATGGGGTTTTAGAAATGGGCTTTGTACCGGGTTCAAGGTCAATAAAGAATTCAACTTCACGTTCTGGGGGTAGACCAGGAAGTTCTTCAGGAAATACATCAGAAAATTCTCTAACAATAGAAATATTATTCAAATCTGACTTGTCTTTGTTGAAATCCATAACATGGGCTAAGAAAGCTTGACATCTGTTTTTCAATAAACGAATAGCTTTGTGGATTGATATGACAGTGACTGATTTTAGTGGTTTAGTAGTTTGAATTCGTATGACAGGTTGGTTAGGAATATGAAAACTAACAACCTTACAAAAATAATCAATTTTAGCATGATGAGTGGTTAACCAATCAATTCCTAAAATCACATCAAAAGCAAGTATCTTTAAAGAGATAAGATCAACAGGTAATGTGATAGTGCCAACTTGGATCATGCAAGATTTATAAACTGTAGATGTAACGAACGTTTCACCCAACGGAGTTTTAACAGATAAGTCAAAGTCTAATTTCTCCAGAGTCAAGTTTAAACGTTGAGCACAAGCAGGAGAGATAAAAGAATGGGTAGAACCGGTATCTAGTAAAGTATAAACTTCGCAAGAATTTAAGATTAGCTTACCCGTGATCACCTCGTTTGGGTTTCTCGCGTATTGGCCAGTCACGACAAACGCTCTTCTAGGAACCGCTGATTTTGACTTATCCGGGACAGCTTTTGGAGTCACCATCCCCGCTGAACTTGGTTTTGCTACAGAACACTCTCGAGCTATATGACCCTCCTTTCCACAGTTATAACATACCTTGGATTGTTGTGGGCAGTTTGGGCTGATATGTCCCACTTTCCCACATTTGTAACATCCCTCATTCCCACATTTGTAACATACGACCGGTGGTCGTTCCTCTCCGCTAGAAACAGTTGATGTTTGGGCTGACGTCTTCACGTTATCATTGTTGTACCTTTTCTTCTTGAAATCTCCTCCGACTCGCTCCTTTTATTATCACGACCACGATTACCACCAGAGTGGTTACCGCTTTTGTCCGAATGTTTTCCTCCCTGCTGGTTTTCATTGCTTCGATGACTGCCGCCACCGCTATGACCCTGGTTGTGGTCCCTCGGTTGCCATATACTCATTATCTCGCTCTAATAATTGAGTCCTGTTTACAACATCTGAATATAAAGAAAATTTATAAGAGATAATATATTGTCGAATCTCGGGTTTTAGACCTCTCAAAAATATCCTTGTCATTCGTTCCTCATTTTCGACCAGATGAGGTGCAAACCTGGATAACTCTGCAAACTTTGCCTCGTACTAGGACACCGTCATGTTGCTTTGTTCCAGTCTGATAAACTCCACCTCCTTCATATGACGAATACTTTCAGGAAAGTACTTGTCATTGAACAGATTTTTAAATGTTTCCCAAGACATGTTGAGTGCGTCAGACTGGGTACGCTTCACAGACTCCCACCAGTAGTCTGCCTCACCGCGGAATATAAAAGTGGCGAATGGAACCTTCTGTTCCTCTGTGCATCCCAAGACATCGAATATCTTGATAATTTGCTTGACCCACGTTTCCGCAATGATCGGATCCGACTTTCCCTTAAATTTTGGTGGTCCCAATTCTTTGAACTGCTTGGCTGTGACAAACAGCGTGTTGTTATCATTTCCACCTGTATTCTGCACACGAGTCTCCCTCGTCTGATTTTGCATGAACTGCAAAAAGCTCCTAAACATTCCATCATTCATCGTTTGCTCGGTAACGTTGTTTACAGGAGGAATATTGTCTTCCTGTTGCACGTTCCCCTGGGTGGTGATCAAAGGTGTCTCCACGGTCTGATTTACTCCATTATTAACGTTCTCAGCTGCCATTCTTAAATACTGCCATAAAATAAGGGTTAATAGTCATGTCATATATTATCCCTATATTCTGACCGACCAAATAAACACCAAATAAACTTAGTCAGGTCATACTAGCGAAGGAATTCTCCGTCTCTCCCCTCCTAGTTCTTATCTCACCTCTCAGCCAGGGATCATATCCCTAAGCTCTGATACCAACAGTGACGCCCCCAAAATAGGTATACAACACCCATTCTGAGTCGCCAAATACATGGTACATAAAGCAAACTACAACTTCAATAATACAATTGTCGTGCAAAATACGACAACACATACTGTGAGTTTAAATACAAATATTGTCTTCTAGACAATATACACACTCAAATAAGTCCTCAATACAATTATTCAAACACTATTTTACAGAAATAGTGATGACTGCTAAAACATCTTTCTAGAATCATCACTCTATACCCCGACTAGATCCTGCTATGTTCTCACCTCCTGAGAAGAAAAATGGAACAAAAAAGAAAAGGGTGAGCTCAACTAGCCAAGTAAAGAATATTATGACTAAGATAATATACAACAAATTATCATTAGTATTCAACAGGGAAAAATCTGATAGAATATAATCGACAATAAGTTTTAGATCAACAACTGCAGCGGAAACAACAAACCATTAGAAGAGTCAAGTAGAGAATGAATTCTACTATCTTCTAAGATTTAAAAGTCCATCATCAATATTTTATCCCTGTAACATCAATTAATAATCATCTTTATCCAAATATTCATCTTTGCACTACAGGCCAAAGATATTGATTTGTATCACCTGTCAGTCATGTTCATCCCAACACCTATTCATCTTTGCACTACAGGCTAAAGATATTCATCAAGTAATCATACATCTTTGCACTACAGGCCAAAGATATTCAGTAATATCATCATTTATGACTGAGGATGATGAAAAATATCTTAAAGAAAACGAATCTAGTGAGACAGAATGACAAATAGTAGGGATTCGTATAACAAGGTATCCAAGATCAATAATACTTCATAATAATCAATTGTGAAGCAGAATTCAAAAATAAAGATCAAAACATGGATACAATCAAAGATAGTAACCATAATAGATATCTTGGACAAAAAGGGAAAATTTTATTTTTCGGTGAATAGTGCCATATTCGTGAATAGTGCCGTATACGTGAATAGTAACCCCGACACAAAAAGTTCCAAATTTGATAAAAAGTTCATATCAATATTTCAGCACAATGATATTGAAGAAAATAATATCATTAAGAAGAAAATAATATCTCTTACCTAAAAATATCAGTACTTCTGGTCGGAATACCAGTATAAGGTTGAAAGAAACTTACTCTGATGAATAGAAACTCTCAAAGTATCTAAATACTCACAAAATACACTCAATAATCTAGAGAGAGAAAGAGAGAAAACTTATTTCTGGTGTAATTTTCAATTCTAACTTAGCCCTATATTTATAGGAAAATGTTAGCACGCCGAAGTAGACTTAAACTGCAACCTGATGGCTTTACCTGCTACTATTCCTACGCACCACATTTGAATAAAAATCTCAGCACATTTCTTCACCAACCAAGAGTGGGGCCCACCAATTCTAGAATTTTCCACCAAAATGATTAACTCTGAAAATTCAACAATTTCTGAACCAGTCATCTCGTAAAATTCATAATAAATCATATGTTCATTTTTAACGGTTCAAAATTTGTGAACATATACTCAACTTATATATGTATAACATATCAAAAAATTACCACGATCCAATGGTCGGATTAAAAATTATAACCCCCGCAAAATATCTCAAAAATTCTGATTTTTAATACCTCCATTCCGACAAAAATACTGATAAAAACCTCAGCATTAACTCCTTCATTTTTAACCACAAAAATATATCCCTCATTTATATCCACATAAAATAAATATTTCCTTATTATATGAATCAATAATTAATTATTCACAAATAATATTACAGAATCACATTTATGACAATCAGGCCGTTCCCAGGAAAGAGGGGGCTTTCCAATAAGGATTTCTCCTTACTGGCGCACAATTAGATGACCAAACCTCTCCTTAGGCAGAACTTTCTAGACATTGCCAATAATGTTATCTAATAATATTATTCAAATAATATGAATTATTGATCTGATAAAGGAAAATACTGTGCAGCAACAATTATTGAAACAACAATAATATAAAATATCAACGCAGCAATTATTGAATCAATAAAATAAAATATTAAACAATAACTACTGTAACAATTATTGAGTAGTGCCTTCTTACGTAAAAATAAATAATTGGTGCAATACCGTGTGCTACTGTATTTTAACCACCGGGTATTCCAACAGTATTAACGGTAACAACTACGCCGTTATTTATAAACAACTTATACTTGTCATTTTCTTCATCCAATCGCTTTCCGTTATGGGGCCCACACAAGGTTGCGCCGTCGTACGAATATTTCCCGACAGCAAGAATATTCCACGACCAAACGAATATTTTCCGACAAAATGAATATTTTATAACCACTTGCTTATTTTGCAAAATTTGCACATTTCACCCATAACCAAAGTATTTTATCAAATTAACCCTTTATTATTCACAATAATATTTAGAGAAAATTTGATTTTATTCATTAATAAGATGGGGTCTTACATACCCGGTATCTGTTACTTACATTATTTGCTTAAACTCACGTTTCTTAGTTGCTTTTCATGCATTTTGTGTTCATTTTGTAGATTATATGATTGGGAGCTGTGTGAGCGACTATTGGTATAAAATCACAAAGAATTGGTATGAAATCGCAAAGAAAAGCAATCCGGACATCGTTTGGGCTTTCATATTTATTTCATGTTCTTGGCTTGGAACTTGGATTATATTATAGAGCTTCTTCTTAGCTTTCTGGAACATGTTGAATCATTCCAATCGGAGTTCGGATGCAAAAGTTATGACCTTTATACCAACGAACGTTGAACTTCACGGTTTTGGGTGGCCATTTGCGTAGCAGTCACTTCCAACCCAATTTTGTCCTTCATAAGTTTATTATTTCTCAATTCTCAAAGAATGAAAGTTGTAGAGCTCGTCTAGATCTGCGATTTGATAGGTGGCAGGCCTCGTAACTCCTTCCGGATCAAAAGTTACCAGAGGACACTGCAGCAGAAAAAGGACCCCTCTCGGGGCGGGCATTTACTAAGAAAAACCCCTGCCGGGACGGGGGTACAAAGTAAAAAACAGAAGCCTAGCCCACCGGGGTGGGCCTAGTTAATGAAAAAACCTCTGTCGGGGTGAGGGTACGCGCAGAAAAGTCATTTTTTGTCAGAATTTGAGTTCAAGAAGGATTGGTTCGAGCAGATTGACTCAAGGGCATCCAAGAGAACGTAAAGACATATAAAGAGGCATATAAAAGGAGGAGAATCACAAAGATTAGAGATAGAGGACTCTATTAGATTAGATTAGAGTAGATTAAGACCAAAACCCTAGTTATTATGAGATTTGGAATTTGAAGCAACCTGGAAACAATTGAAGATCAAGAGTAGGAGCTTGAGGAAGATAGATATTTGCTGACAACAGATTCAATTCTTTTACTTTAATCTAATTCTTATATTTTAATATGTATACAAGTGTGGATTCTTAGTTTTAATTCAATGAACTAATTCTTTGTTTGAGATTACAATGGATCTTATTGTGTAGTTTATTTTAATATGATTCGCTATCAATTATTATGTTCTATTGTGAGGATTGTCTATTGTGCTTTGGAATTAATTGTTTAATTGATTGGCCATCAATTACCTTGATAATCTATATGAAATCGGAAGAGAAGTATAGATTTAGATCTGATCATGATGGCATGTGTTTGTGATTTTTGCATAGATTGAATTCATGATTCGTGTTTAGGATAGAGATATACCTTTACGCGATATGTAATCTTATAGAGAACTAGTGCTTTATATCCTTTTTAATTGTAATTCACGTAGAGATATAATGGATTAGTTAATTAGGGTGTCTTGCTTAATTCTATCTTATGTGGATTTAAGTGAGTATGGGTATTATGCATCGAGAGGTGGTTTTATCTGCTTTAGTGTTCTTGATTAATAATTCCAGATAGAGAATAACTGATGAGAAGTGTGTTAACTTAAATGAAGCAATTAGTCAAGTTGTGATTTTAAATCTCCATAATCTTAATTTAACTAGTGGAATTTAATACTAGTTTAATTATATAATTTGAAATTCATTCGTTTAAATAAGATTGAGTTGGTTATGGGTTAGTACTTGGTGATTTTTATTAAACAATTCCTCGTGGGAATGATACTCTGCTTTCACTTTATTACATGTTGACCACGTATACTTGCGTGTTGTGCGTAACTAGATTTTACCCAACAAGA